>JAOWBW010000319.1:313240-752116 GCA_026119855.1 Campanula takesimana | reverse complement strand
TTAATGGCATTGATCCATTTTGTTGGTCCCAAAGGGCAACAAGGGTATGAAAAATAGCTAGAGGGGGGGGGGGGTGAATAGCTGTTTTAAAATTCTTTTCGTACCCTTGAAAAACTCAATTGCGAATGCGCACTTTATCAAGTAAGCGTTATGAAATGCGCCTAAGTGAGTGAGTGAAATGCACAGCGGAATTTAGTAAGAAAATAGGCGCAAAGTGATAAAGGGAGCGCACACACACAACTAAGTATTTTGGCTCAAAGTGAGTGAAATAGGAACTAAGGCAAATGATATAACAACACAACACAATTCAGTTCAATCAATCTACAATGAGTAAACAAGCAAATAGTGAGTGAAAATAATTAACTTGAAAGAAATGACAAGATAATAACACAACTATTTGGAGAGGTTCGATCAATGAAAGATCTACGTCCTCTACCAAGATGGTTAGTCTTGGATTTCTAATCGAGATCTTATATAATGATGAGTGTTACAATTACAATGTTTGAGCTTATACACTAACTCAAGATCTATTACTATGAAAGAACAAATCCAAAACAATAACCGGTGTATCTCTAAAAGATGAATCTAAATGATTAATCTTAAAGAGGTGCGTGTGTGTTCTTAGTATCAAGGCTCTTTAGATCTTTGATGGAGAGCACAAGAAACTAAAGTGTTAAGGCTTGAAGATCTGGGCTAAGGATGAAGGTATGAAGATGTTCTTGAGAAATCTGGAAAAACGAAGGCAATCTTCAAATCTTCAACAAATGCTTTGAGAGAGAAATTCTTGAAATTCTAGCAAAACTCAGCAACTTCAAAATGTTGAAGTTATGGGGTATTTATAGTGAACTTCAAAAAACTAGCCGTTGGAAATCCTTGTGGATAAGATGAGCTGTCGCTGTTGATTGGAGCATGCATATATTATGGCCATTTTTGACACTCAACATAAAATTGACCGTTATGGACGCTGTCAACAGATTAGGCGCATATGCATCTTTTAACCACCGTTGGATCATTGGCGTAATTTGAATTCTCTTCAAGTCTTCGAGTCTTCAATAAATCACTGAGTGTTGAAAAAATACTTTAGGCGCGTTTGAGCCAAGAGCGCATTGAGCCAATAGGCGCACAGTAAGCGTGCGCTTAAAACAAGGGGCGCAGAGGCGCGTAACATATCTTATGAAGAAATCCTTATGCGCGCGCTCTAAATGCGCATGGCGCGAAGTGGAAGGCGCGTGGCGCGTGGAGGGCTAAGCGCGGCTCAAAACTCACTGAGTGATTTTTCTTGAACTTGATCTTCTTGCCCTATTTCTAAGCCTATTCTATAACAATGGACAACTAAAAAATGAAGTATAAATACTTTTTACATGTGGGTCTAAAGTCCATGAAATAAACTTAGGTGATGGATCAATCAAATCTAATAAATCCTAATACATTAAACTGAGATATATGTGGGCATACCCAACAATCTCCCCCTATTTGATTGATGCCATTACCTACTATATCAAGGACAAACATTATACTTGATAAAAACATGTCCAAATGAATGAAATTGGTAATTCATGTCTCAAGTTAATGTACACACTAGTCCAAAATATAGATTCCTAATCTATTCCAATAAGAATAAAGAGTTACATATGGAAAGATAAAAACAACATTTAACACATTCAAGATGATATATGAATTTTTAGTTTTGAAAATGTGTTTAAACCAAGTTTAAACTTAATGCATGAAAGTATGAAACATTCAATATGATGCATATGAATTTAAACAATATTCATTGTTCTACAAACAAGGAGTTTGAGTGAACAAGGTTTGATAATAAGTGTGCATTGTTCTCATTAAAACTTGGGGTGTAAGAGTTACAAGTTACAAGTTTTGAATAGAACAAAAACAAAAGGTGCTAAAACAAGTAAGCACAAAATCACTATCACAAAAGAGATTGTTCTATTACAAAAGGTTCTAAAAATTTACAAAAAAAATAATAGAAGCTAAGGGTTGGGAGGCGCATCATCTTCCTTCAATCCTTCAACGATCTCTGAAACAGAACGCTGAATTTGCTTTGCGAGCTGATGACTACGGTTCGCTAACCCTTGAGTGTCCGTGACACTGGAGTGAGTAGCAGTAATACCGTCTCTAATATAACTCAAGTGATTCACATTGATGTTTTGGTATTCATCAATGGAACGCTGAGTGATTTGCTGCTGCTGTGAAATGTTTTCTTCCAGATTTGAATGTGAGCTTCAATGGCATTTTGAGCCGTGATAATATCTGAAGAAATATGTTCAGCGCGTCTGTCAGAGCTGAGTGAGCAGCAGTGAAATGAGTGACGACCAACTCTTTCAGGACATCCAACTTAGATACAAGCACATTCATATTGATTGAGACGCAGCAGATTGAGGTATGAACGTAGGCGCAGAAGCGGTGGTTTGCGCCTGGTCAGTATGAGCTTGAACCTGAGTCTGCGCCGGAGGAGGAGAAGGAGCAGAAGTTTGGCCTTGAGAGAGTTCATCTCCCCCTTAATGGCAGCAATCTCTTCAGATTGATCAGTGAGTAAGGAAGTAGAAGCTCAAATTGAGACTTTATATGCGCCTGTCCTGCTCTAAATTGGCTTTGCCCCTGCTGTAAAGAATGAAGAATGGAAAGTACCTCGCTCAAATCAGGAGCAGACGGAGGAGGCGCAGGGGTAGAGAGTGGCGCATCATCTTGAAGGGGCGCAGAATCTTGAAGGGGCGCAGAAGGAGATGGAGGCGCAGGAGGAGGTGAATGAGTAGGAGACTCAAATTCATCTTCTGTTTCAATTTCAACAGTTTCAACAACAACTGTTTCAACATCAAAAGTTTCTGTTGAGATCGGATCTGGTCCAGGTGGAGGCGCAACTGGAGAAGGAGTGCGCTGAGGGATGGTCTCTTGCTCCCCCTGAACGGGTTCCTCAATGTCTGAAATGTCATCGCCGAAGAAATCAGAGAGGAGTTGTACCCTTGACATATTGGAAGGTTGAAATTTGAATGAGGGCGCACGAGGAGTGGGGCGCGTTGAGAAGGAGCGCGCTGGGAAGGCGCGGAAACAGAAGGCCCTTTCTCAATATCTGCGCTTGATCCGGCGCCTTTCATGCGCTCTAACTTTTCTGACTCAGCAGCTTGTTGTGGCTAGAAAGTCTTCATCTCTTTTTCGTTGAGCCTCAAGCCTGCTGGCTTCCTGCGCTAGCCTCAGATCTCGTTCATCATCAGTTTCAAATCTAGTGCGTTTGACAGGCGCAGGAGTAGGGTCATCAACTACCCGTTTGCCTTTGCTTTTATCTGCGCCTGGCACTGGATCTGCGCTTTGTCTAGCGCTTGCTTTTACTGCGCTCTTTAATAATGGTGTGCTTTTAAGGACTGGCGCATCATCGGACTCTGTGTCTTCATCTACTAAGCCTTCAACAGTCTTGATTTGGATTCCTTTTGCGCGCTTTGTGGGCTTCTTCCTGCGCTTCTTGAGGTCCAAACTAGCTTTACCAAACATTGGAACATCGTTGATCTTGTACTCCAGATTCTCATTCAAAAACTTAACTAACTCAGGGTAAGTTAGAAAAAGTTTTGTGAGAATAAGGCAGTGTGAGCGGAATCGGGTCTTTCCATCACTTTTGTTCTTCACAAATTTATCAATTTGCTCACGCAGAGTCTTGAACAGAATATGAGGCCAGTGAAGCTTCTCCTTGGCCATGATGGCAGCTGTGTATTCCCATTGTTCAACTGTGAATCGGTTCACGTTCCCAGTTTTGAACACTATTGAAGTTCCCACCAAGTGCGCGATGTGAGTCAAGAGTTCTCCACCATCTCGAATTTCGGTGTTTTTGATATTGTTTTGAAGCGTTGGAATATTTAGAAGTGAGGCAGCCATCTTGTTCTGATCATCAACAGAGTAAGTCATCGGGCGCCCAATAATGCGATCTTCACCGGTAGATGGAAAACCGAGCAAGTGTCGAATCACAGATGATGAAATATGGACGTCAACATTTTGAACGCGCGCCTCAATCCGGTAGTGAGTGCGCCCATTTACGTCAATTTCCACTAGAACAGCAGTGGAGAAGAACTCATCCACGAGGAGCGCAGAGAAGAAATCTTGGTCCATGGTGAATAAGGGAGCAGACCAGCGACGCGCAGAGTCTCTATTATTTCTCTTCCCATCACTTCACAGATAACTCCAATAGATCAAGAGTTTCTTCAAGTTTGAAATTTGCAAGGTCCATATCGTCTTGTGTAGATGTTGATGCTTTCTTAGGACCCATAAACTTATATATATGAATGTAAAATGAAGAAGAAAAATGAAGATGAAGAGAGAGAGACGAGTCTGGGAGAGAGGGAGTGAGACGGGGAGAGAGAGAGAAATAGAGTAGGTAGGAGGGAGTAAGGTGTTGATGTGTTTTTATAGGTTAGGATTAAAAACTTGCACTGATATGAAGAAAAAAAAACAGTCAAAAATTTAAAAAGATGGGAAGTTGAAAGGATTGCATTTATGAGGGATTTTGAAAATGGCGGCTCATCATGACAAAAAGGACATTCATTAATGAGGGATTTTTGGGATTTGAAGGGCATTAATGGCTGAATGACCTAAAGTGTCATGATGTGACATTTAGGTTTTTGAAAAACTGCTCCACTTTCCCTTTAAGTGTATGAGCAATTTTGACTAATTTTTGCACAAACACCAAAAACATCTATTTTGGTGTAAGTTTGGAGTGCAAGAAATATATCCCAGAAAATAAAATTTTTCGAAAAGCGTAAAACGAGGGAAAAATTTTAATTGCACAAGTACCCTTGAACAATTAAAGGAATGTCAAAAGACATAGATTCCTATAATAAATGAACAGAATGAACATACCTGGTACTTGTGTATTTATTACGTTCAATCATTGAAATTGAATTTTGAGAAATGATTGAGCCGCAATAGTTAATGCGCGCATGAAGAGGCGCATTACTTCAGCAAGGCGCATACTCATCTAGGCGCATTATTCATCAAGGCGCATTACACATCAAGGCGCGCAAAGATGGTTGAGCGCGCGCATGAATTGATAGGCGCGCAGATATTGTGCGCGCAGAAAACGAGAGATGGGCGCGCAGTTAGTAAGGCGCATAGATGGCGCATAATTTCCTTGAAACTTTTGAAAAATTGATTTAATCATTTGTACCTAATATACTCATAACTCAACGCAACATAAAATCATTAGTATTGACAAAACTATATTGAATTTAGTTGAGTTCAAGCATACACATTTCACCTCTCAAAAACATGAACCGTTTCGCGTCAAGTGCTTTAGTTAGAATGTCGGCGATTTGATAGTCGGTTCCCACGTGTTCCAAATGAATATTGCCTTTTTCCACGTGGTCTTTGAGGAAGTGATATTTGATGTCGATGTGCTTGGTCTTTGAGTGCATGACAGGATTTTCAGAAACCGCAATTGTTGATGTATTGTCGCAGTAGATGGGACAATTTTCTTCGATGATATCATAGTCCACCAATTGCTGCTTCATCCAGAGTATTTGACAACAACAACTTCCCGCAGCGATATATTCGGCTTCGGTTGTTGAGACAGATACTGAAGCTTGTTTCTTACTCGCCCATGACACAAGTCTATATCCGAGGAAATGACAAGTGCCACTTGTGCTTTTCCTATCAATTGTGCACGCTACATAATCCGCATCTGAGTAACCTACAAGTTTAAAGTTCGAATCTTTGGTGTACCAAAGTCCAAGGTTAACAGTGCCAGAGAGATATCTTATAATACGTTTCACAGCAATTAAGTGTGCTTCTCTAGGGTCGGATTGATAACGAGCACAAACACAAACACTAAACATAATATCGGGCCTGCTAGCAGTAAGATAAAGGAGTGAGCCAATCATACCTCGATAGAGCGTTTGATCAACACGTTTACCTTTTAGATCTTTGTCGAGTTTGTTGCCGGTGGCCATTGGAGTATCGTATGATTTAGCGTTCTCAAGTCCAAACTTCTTGATTAAGTCCTTTGTGTATTTGGATTGGTTGATAAAAATGCCTTCACTCATTTGCTTGATTTGAAGCCCGAGGAAGAATGTGAGTTCTCCCATCATGCTCATTTCAAACTTGCTCTTCATTAGTTTCTCAAAACGCTTGCACAACAATTCATTAGTAGAACCAAATATAATATCATCAACATAAATTTGAACAAGTAAATTATGACCATTATGTTTGGCAATGAAAAGAGTTGTATCAATTTTACCGCGAGTGAAGCCTTTTTCGATGAGAAACTTGGATAGTGTATCATACCATGCTCTTGGTGCTTGTTTGAGTCCATACAAAGCTTTCTGGAGTTTGTACACATGATTTGGAAATTGTGAATCTTCAAACCCAGGTGGTTGAGCAACATAGACTTGTTCTTGGAGTTCACCATTTAGAAACGCGCTCTTCACATCCATTTGATATAACTTGAAGTTCTTGTGAGCGGCGTAAGCTAGAAATAATCTGATAGCTTCAAGTCTTGCTACGGGCGCAAAAGTTTCATCGTAATCAATTCCTTCTTCTTGCCTATAGCCTTGTGCAACCAATCTTGCTTTGTTTCTCGTGATGGTTCCATTCTCGTCCATCTTGTTCCTGAACACCCATTTCGTACCAATCACTCCATGATCATTTGGTCTTGGAACTAGGGTCCAAACCTTACATCGTTCAAATTGATTGAGTTCTTCTTGCATTGCAACAACCCAATTAGGATCTTGGAGTGCTTCATCAGCCTTCTTCGGTTCAATTTGAGAGATAAAAGCAGTGTAAGCATCAAAGTTTGTAGCTCTCCTTGTACGAACACCAACTTGTAGATCACCGATGATATTAGCAATTGGGTGACCTCTAACTTCACGAATTTCAGGAGGTAAGTTAGGTTGAGTTGTAGTAATTTGAAGGTCTTCAATTGGTACCTCTTCACCAGATTCAAAGTCATTGAAATTTGGGGGTTGAACTGGCTCAGAATTGAAATTTGGGTTTACACCAGATGCAGCAGTAGAAATAGGCGCGTAAGAGGAATCATGAGGCGCATCATTTGAGTGAGGCGCAATAGAGGATTCACCAGGCGCATTATACATTGAATTAGGTGCATTTGATGTAGATGGATTTCCTTGTGTTGATAGATTCTGATCTTGAGTGGGAGCAACATAAATAGGAGCACCTGTATCATTTAACTCAATAGAATCATCAGCAACATTTGGAGCCAAATGTGGCTCAAGGAGAGAATGTTCATCAAATGTAACATGTACAGATTCAACTATCACTAATGTAGTTCTATTGAAAACACGAAAAGCTTTAGAGTGTTTGGCATACCCAACAAAAATACCTTCGTCGGCTTTGGCATCGAATTTACCTCTATGTTCGTTTCCGTTGTAGAGGATATAACATTTGCAACCAAAGATCTTGAAGAATGCAATGTTGGGAGTTCTACCACGCCAAAGTTCATACGGAGTCTTGTTGTGAAGTTTGTTGATGAGGGAACGATTTTGAGTAAAACATGCAGTGTTGATAGCTTCTTCCCAAAAGTACTTAGGCAATTTAGCTTCAGCTATCATCGTCTTTCCCGCTTCAATCAACGTTCTATTCTTTCGTTCAACAACGCCATTTTGTTGAGGAACTCCGGCGGTTGAAAAGTTGTGATCTATCCCATGATCTTCACAGTATCGAGCAACACCGTTGTTCTTGAATTCTGTTCCATTGTCGGATCGAACACTAACGATGTCATCTTCTTTTTGGGTTTGGAGCAGTCGAAATAAGGTAGTGAGAATATCATAACAATCATCTTTTGTAATCATCATCTCTACCCATGTATATCTTGAATAATCATCCACCACAACTAGAGTATACTTGTTTCTACGAATGCTTGCGGTGGAAACTGGTCCAAATAGATCAATGTGAAGCAGTTGCAAACATCTTGTAGTTGAAGGATTTGACTTGCTTGAAAATGACTGCTTCGGTTGTTTGCCAAGTTGACATGCGGCGCACTTTTTGTCATGATGATCAGCAACCTTGGGAAGTCCTTTGACAAGATTGTTCCTGCTGAGTTTAGATAGATACTTGAAGTTTAAGTGACTTAAGCGCTTGTGCCACAGCCAACTATTTTCGTTCACACTTTTTGCTACAAAACAAAGATTAGTACTAGAGTTCATACTATGAAAATCAATAATATAAATATTTGTCTTACGATATCCCGTGAGTAAGATAGCTCCAGTTTTGCCATTCTTGATAAGACATTGCGTTGAAGTAAAATGGCATTCTAATCCTTTGTCGCAGAATTGAGATATGGATAATAAGTTGTGCTTGAGCCCTTCCACGAGTGAGACTCTTTCAATGCACACTTTGTCTTTCTTGAGCTTTCCATATGCTACAACTTGACCTTTGTTATTATCGCCAAATGTTACGGAGGGACCTCTTTCTTCATGGACATCTTCTAATAAGGATTCATCTCCAGTCATGTGTCTTGAACACCCACTATCGAGAATCCATTCATAATTTCTAGCTTTTGAAGATCCAGCCATGAAACAAAGAACCTGAAATATAGACATTTAAGCAGGTCCCCTTTATTCCTTTTGGGTCCTAGGGTTAGCAACTTTTGACAACCCACTCTTGCTTGACCTTAGGATTTTTACGTCCTTTGGCATTGGGAGTGAATCGCAAAAGGCATTCCACGGCCTTGTGTCCTGAACAATCACAAATGGAACAATGATGAAAGCCACCAATCACGTGAGTTTTCACAAACTCTTTACTTTTCTTGGGGATGGCATTCTTCTTTGGGTCAGATGAACTAGACTTAACAAAATCTTTCTTTTGAAATTTTGGAGCGCTTTTTCTCGAAGGGCGCATAGGGCTAGGAGGCGCACGGCGATGAGGCGCGTGGCTCTTAGGCGCATAATGAGCACTCGGAGAAGGAGCGCGCCTATTTTCAAGAATGATTTTGCTAGGAGATGGTTCATCTGTAGCTATATCTTTCCCATTAGCTTTCCCAAATTGCTTCGTTGGGTAGACATAATGGAATGTTTGTCTCTTGACTTTTTCATGTCCTTTACCCATTGAATTAGAATGTTTTTCCTTGGGAATTTCAAGAGTTTGTTGGTTGGTAAATTCACTATCTCTTTCAGCACAGACATCACATTTAAAGTTGTCACTAGTTGATGAGAATCCCAAGCCACTTTTATCACCACTGACTTTTTGGGACTCAAATATATTCTCCATAGTGACACGAGAATTGGACCACTCATTTGTAATCTTTTTAAGATCAGTAATTTGAGCAACCAATTCATCGTTTTGAACTTTAAGAAGTGAGTTCTGTTCTGTTAGAAAAGTGTTTTTAACAGTAAGAGGAGTCATGCTCTTTATCTGCTCCTTAAGGAGGGTGAGTTCATATTTAAGTAGAGATTTCTCGGTCTTAAGCTGGGAAATTTCATCACATGATAGTGCTAAAGCTTCCTTCATACTATCAAATCTAGTGATTACCTTTTCAGCCTTCTTGAACAATTTTTCTTGTTCAGCAGTCACTTCATCATTGATTTTGGAGATTGGAGCAGTTGGTTCAACCTGTGGTCTAATGTATGCTCCTTTTCTCAATTTGTTCCTTGCTCCAAGATCACATCGTGAGAATAACAATCCACCATCGTTTTGAGCCGGAGTGAGAAATCCTTGTTCAACGAGCTCGCTGATGGTTGGTCCTTTCTTCTTTTTCGCTTCTTGAAAACCTGCAGATTTCTTGATAGGTTTGTTCAAGGCATTCATATCGGGAACATCCTTGGAGAAGTCATCATCAGAATCATAAGCATCAACTTCATCATCATTTGCCATCAAACAAACAAGTCCATCATCGGAATCTTCATCGCTCTCATCGGAGTCTGTTTCAATCCAAGTATTGTGCTCATTTGCTGGTGCTTCTTCTTCAGCAACCATTCCCTTGTGTCGAGTGAACTTGGGAGTGAATTTAGGAGTATGGCTGCTCTTCTTCTGCATATATTCAAATTTGGGGATCGGGCAGCTTGATGCAAAATGTCCGGGTTTCCTGCAATTAAAACAAACAAGATCTTCTTTTCTTTTTGAATCACTGCTCCTTGAAAACTTTTGAGGAGCTTTGCTGGTAGATCCTTGAAATTTGTTGGTTGAGCCGGGTCTTGAGAATTTTCTGAACTTTTGAAATTTCTTCACAAATAAAGCGAAGTCTTCATCATCCATGTCTAATAGCTCAGAAGTAGAAATTTTGGGATCGGAGCTTTTCTCATCTTGTACAGGCGCAGGTGTAGGCGCAGGAGTAGGCGCGGCTTCTCTGTGCGCCATCATAGCCATAGATTTTGACTTTCCTTCAGTTTCACTGATTCGTTGGAGTTTGAGTTCGTAAACTTTGAGATTTGCATATAGGTTCCTTAAAGTCCAAACATCTAAAGTTCCAGCGTCTTCAAGAGCGCTAGATTTATGAAGGTATCTTGATCCAAAAGCTTGTAGAAAATTTACATTCAAATCTTTGTTGGTAAACTTCATGCCAAGTGAAATACATAGATTGATAATTTCACAGTAGCGTTCATAAGTTTGCCTTAAGTTTTCACCGGGGAGTTGAGAGAAATTGTTGAATCTCTTTTGAACTTCGTATTTCTTGTTCTCCTTGCAAACGGTGTCTCCTTCAATATGCTCTTCAATAGCATCCCATAGCTCATTTGCAGTAGCACAATGCATGACTTGTTGTTTCATCGCCGTGCTTAGAGTGCTTAGAAGAATGTTTCTTGCTTTGCCATCATTTGCGACTCTTCTAATTTCTTCCTCGGTCCATTCTTCCCTTGGTTTTAGGACAGTAGGTTGAGCAGCGTTGGTGCGTGGATTTGGATTCGTCTTCATCGGAATATAAGGTCCATAAACGACGGTGTCATGGAGCCTTTCATCGATTGAGTTGAGATGAGTCAATATGCTGAATTTCCATACGTCAAAATGATCTTCATCAAAGACCGGAACGTGAGTGTAGTTTGCAGTTGCCATAGGTTTTGAGTTTGCCATTTAGAATCGGCACCCAAGCTGTTAAGCTTGAAAAACGAAAAATGTTTTATAAAGGTGTTTGCTCTGATACCACTTGTTGGTCCCAAAGGGCAACAAGGGTATGAAAAATAGCTAGAGGGGGGGGGGTGAATAGCTGTTTTAAAATTCTTTTCGTACCCTTGAAAAACTCAATTGCGAATGCGCACTTTATCAAGTAAGCGTTATGAAATGCGCCTAAGTGAGTGAGTGAAATGCACAGCGGAATTTAGTAATGAAAATAGGCGCAAAGTGATAAAGGGAGCGCAACACACACACTAAGTATTTTGGCTCAAAGTGAGTGAAATAAGGAACTAAGGCAAATGATATAACAACACAACACAATTCAGTTCAATCAATCTACAATGAGTAAACAAGCAAATAGTGAGTGAAAATAATAACTTGAAAGAAATGACAAGATAATAACACAAGCTATTTGGAGAGGTTCGATCAATGAAAGATCTACGTCCTCTACCAAGATGGTTAGTCTTGGATTTCTAATCGAGATCTTATATAATGAGTGAGTGTTACAAATTACAATGTTTGAGCTTATACACTAACTCAAGATCTATTACTATGAAAGAACAAATCCAAAACAATAACCGGTGTATCTCTAAAAGATGAATCTAAATGATTAATCTTAAAGAGGTGCGTGTGTGTTCTTAGTATCAAGGCTCTTTAGATCTTTGAGATGGAGAGCACAAGAAACTAAAGTGTTAAGGCTTGAAGATCTGGGCTAAGGATGAAGGTATGAAGATGTTCTTGAGAAATCTGGAAAAACGAAGGCAATCTTCAAATCTTCAACAAATGCTTTGAGAGAGAAATTCTTGAAATTCTTAGCAAAACTCAGCAACTTCAAAATGTTGAAGTTATGGGGTATTTATAGTGAACTTCAAAAAACTAGCCGTTGGAAATCCTTGTGGATAAGATGAGCTGTCGCTTGTTGATTGGAGCATGCATATATTATGGCCATTTTGACACTCAACATAAAAGTGACCGTTATGGACGCGTGTCAACAGATTAGGCGCATATGCATCTTTTAACCACCGTTGGATCATTGGCGTAATTTGAATTCTCTTCAAGTCTTCGAGTCTTCAATAAATCACTGAGTGTTGAAAAAATACTTTGAGGCGCGTTTGAGCCAAGAGGCGCATTGAGCCAATAGGCGCACAGTAAGCGTGTGCTTAAAACAAGGGGCGCAGAGGCGCGTAACATATCTTATGAAGAAATCCTTATGCGCGCGCTCTAAATGGCGCATGGCGCGAAAGTGGAAGGCGCGTGGCGCGTGGCGCGTGGAGGCGCATAAGCGCGGCTCAAACTCACTGAGTGATTTTTCTTGAAACTTGATCTTCTTGCCCTATTTCTAAGCCTATTCTATAACAATGGACAACCTAAAAAATGAAGTATAAATACTTTTTACATGTGGGTCTAAAGTCCATGAAATAAAACTTAGGTGATGGATCAATCAAATCTAATAAATCCTAATACATTAAAACTGAGATATATGTGGGCATACCCAACACATTTATGAGAATTAGGACTCTTAATGGCTTCATGGAAGGTGAGAGGCTCATCTCCCACTAAACCTAGGTGTCCTTCATTCTCGGCAAGATACACCTCATAATCATCCGAAATGGCACTTCTTCTTACTCTAGTGGATCTCCTTAAAGGCACTAGTTCTTCCTCATTTTGAGGTTGTTGAATTTCCTCATTATGATCAACATTTTCATGTTGTTCAATATTTATAGGGGAGTTAATATTTTGATTTTCATGTTCCTCTTGAATTTCAGGTACAAGTACTTGATTTCCAATTGGAACTACAATAGGAAGAGGTATAGAAATGGATGCCTCTTCCTGTTCAAAATCAAAATTACTATTCCTTATTTCCCCTCTAAATTCAACATCCTCAAAGAACCTAGCATTTCCAGTTTCAAAAAAGGTTCTAGTTTTCGGGTTGTAAAATTTATAGCCCCTAGATCTCTCGGTATACCCCACAAAATAACTACTAACTGTCTTAGCATCCAGTTTTCCTTCATTAGGCCTATAAGGCCTAGCTTCTGCTAGACAACCCCATACATGAAGATGATTTAAGGACGGTTTCTTATTCGTCCATAATTCATAAGGGATTTTATTGTTAGTAGCCTTAGAGGGAGCCCTATTGAGAAGATAAGTTGCGGTTTTCAAAGCATCGCCCCATAATGAGTGAGGTAAAGAAGTACAAGAAACCATACTTCTTACCATATCCTTAAGGGTTCTATTATGTCTCTCAGCTACACCATTCATGCTAAGCGTACCCGGCATAGTGTAGTGAGGGACAATCCCACACTCTTCAAGATAGCGAGCAAAAGGACCCGGACGTTGTTCTCCCGAACCGTCATTCCGACCATAGTATTCCCCACCACGATCGGATCTAACGTTCTTAATAGTCTTACCTAGTTGATTTTCAACTTTGGTCTTAAAAGACTTGAAAACGTCCAAAGATTGAGATTTATCATGAAGTAAATTAATGTATCCATATCGAGAGTAGTCGTCTATGAACGTAATAAAGTATTGTTGACCATTCCAAGAAGGAGTAGGAAATGGCCCACAAATATCCATATGTATTAGTTCTAAGACACTTGATGCTCTCGAGGATACTTTCCTTTTCGTGTTTGTAAATTTTCCTTTTAGGCATTCAATGCAAAAGTCTTTATCCGGAATACCAAGTTTATTTATGATTCCTTCTGACACAAGCTTGTCAATTCTCCTTTTAGAGATATGACCTTAACGCCTATGCCATAAGGTATAAGAATTTTCACTTGAAAACTTTCGCTTTTTACTTTTAGTTTCATTATTATGGGACTCATTGATTATTTGAGTAGTGTTAAGCAAATAAAGATTATCACTACTTGATAAAGTACTAGTACCAACAATAATGGAATTAAAATAAAGATCACATTTATTATTTCCAAATGAACAAGAGTAACCCTCTTTGTCCAAAACAGTGATAGATATTAAATTCCTTCTAAATGAAGGTACAATAAATGTATTATTTAGTACAAAATAATATCTATTACTTAATAACAACCTAAAGGTCCCTATGCAAATAACTTTAACCGGGTTCCCAGCTCCCATATATATGAATCTTTCATCCTCGCTAGGTCTTCGGCAATTCAGGCAACCCTGCATAGACGTACTTATGTGAGTTGTTGCACCAGAATCCAACCACCATGTATATGTATAAGAATTGAAACTAAATTAGCCTCAGTACAAACAAGACCAAATGAAATACCTTTCTTAGCACGCCAAGAGTGATACTTAGGGCAGTCGTACTTCATGTGTGTAGGGTCCTTGCAAAAGAAGCACTTCTTTTCTTTACGATCATCAGATGATCCTTTAGGCTTCTTATTGTTTGTCACCGCAATTTCTTTCCCTCTTCTCATAGTCCCATGAGAAGAGGTAGATGCTAAGTGAGCACTTTCTACCTTAGATTGCTTCAACCTATCTTCCTCTTGTGTCACATGTGAACTCAATTCATTAATGTTCCACTTGTCTTTTTGACAATTATAGATCACCTCAAAGTGACCAAACTGAGGAGGAAAAGAGATCAAAACTAAATACACGAGGAGCTCTTCAGTCACCTCTAAGTTATGTGCTTTTAGCTTTGTCGAAAGGTGAAACATTTCCAAAATATACTCCCTAAGATTCCCGGTACCCTTGTACTTCATGGAAACAAGTTTCCTTAGGGTAAAACTTTTTTCCGACTTTTCGCTTTTTGCAAAGCGTTCTTCAAGGGTCTCTAGGAAAGTCTTAGCATCAACGTCCTCGGGAACACTGTTTAAATTTTTTTTCGGGATGACATTTTTCATAATCATTAGGCTCACGCGATTAGAGCGTTTTCACTTCTCAGAATATAAGCGGTCCTCAGGGGTGCTTTCATCATTAAGAGGAAGAGGAAACGGCTCCCTAAATGCGAGATCTATGTCCATACAGCCTAAGATCATTACAATTTTGTTTTTCCAAGTTTTAAAGTTTGTTCCATTAAGCATCGGAATTGTGCTCAACGCAGCAGTAATAGAAGAAGCGTTAAGTAAATCTGGGAATCGAGAACAAGAATGAATACAAAACATTAATAAGAGATTACATAATGAATAAATGATTAATTATATCAAATGAAATCCATCAATAAGTCAATTAACATGACATCAAAACTAATCTTTGGATTGCGAGTTGATTCATAAATAATTGACTTTGATAACAAGTAATTTGAACAATGTTTGATTAAATTTTTAATCTTCCTTTGGGTAGTCTTAAGCATTTAACAAAACAACTTAATGTTCATTTTATTTGTCATCACATGAATGCCTAAGTTTAGTCAAATGTCAAGATCTTCTTTGAAAAATTCAAGTCATTTACATATTAACTCAAACATTCAACACTTTAACAATTTTGGGTTTAAATAACGTTAATCACTTGGGTGATAATATTGTTTAAACAATGAATAAAATTGTTTAAGCATATAATTAATCAGGGCTTTAAAGTTTGAAAAATGAATTTTTTTTCCAAGGGGAGAAAACAAAAAAATATGCAGAATTGAAAATTTTCCAAAACCTGTGAAAAGTAACTGCTCGGCCGAGCATAGAGAAGTGCACGGCCGAGCACCTTAATCAGAATGTTTTGGTCATTTCGACATGAATAGCACGACTGTGCTAAATAAAGGGCACGACCGTGGTGAATTTATCTGCTCGGCCGAGCAATGCAAAGGACACGGCCGAGCACCATTGATCAGAATTTTTTTGCCTTTGATGACATACTTTGCACGACCGTGCAAAACTTAACGCACGACCGTGCAGGTCTTGGTCCAACCGGGCATAGCCAAAGACCCGAACGGGTTAATCAAGAGAACCGATCGGACTCGACCAAAGATCCAACCGGTTTATGTCATTTTGGCACCTTTTCTTGTGCTCAGCCGAGCAGATCATAAGACTCGGCCGAGCAGATCAATTTCTGCACTTTTCTGAATTTTATTTAAACTTTCCCAAAAAACAATGAATTGCAAGTAAATCCACATGATATGAACTTAAAACATAAAACCATGTTATTTAGGGATAATCTTGCTTTAAAATTAATGGAATCATGTGAGTAGATCCACATGTTATGCACTAGACATAAAACCATGTTATGAGGGATAGTCACACTTGAATCATTGACTTTTTGATGAACAAAACTTTCAAACAATTTTCTGAATTTTTGATGATGATTATTAGTACTCTATGAATGAATTAGAGTCCCTAATCATCATCAAATCTTTATGATTCAATAGGAAAAAATGAATCAATTAAAGCATAAAGCTTTCTTAAAAGAACTCAAACTCAAACCAAATAATGAGCGGGCTCTGATACCAATTGTTGGAACAATTTGTGATCCCCGAATACCACACTCATATTCAGAATAAGATTGAGGAAGGAGATGAAGGCGGAAGCAATATATTACCTGTTGAATCCATAGTTATGTTTGTAGGGAGATGATGATCAAGAAGAAGATGTAGGAGAATGGAACTTCTAAATGATGAATGCCCTTTAGTTTCTCAAGTTCTTCTAGACAATAATGAAGAGAGTATATAGAGAGAAAGTAAAGAATGTAGTGTCTAAAAGGGTTGATGGTAAGGCCTTTAAATACTAGACAATTAGGCACTTCATTTAGGGACCACACCTATTCAAGCCTAAGCAATGTTGATTTACCATTTTGCCCATCATAAATAGATAAATTATATTTCAGGGATTCTACACATTGACTAAGTTTGACTATACTTTATATTAATATTATAGACATGATTTTATTTATGGAAGGTGCTAAATAACTTGTGTTGCAAACCACAATGATCTAACACATGAAGCATGAAAATTTGGACCATTTTTGTACACGAAATCTATTCAGGGTCTTAATTTTCATCCTCATGATTTCAGACCAATATCCAAGTAAGAAATACTTTAGTTAGGATAAGTACCATCATGTCATGGAGTCCAAATCCTCTGTGCCATTTCGTGTGCCACTTCATGTGCCACAATTGATCTAATGGCTCACAGTTGTTGAGATTGGTATTATTGTAATATTATGCAAACATGTAAACGGTTGGATTATAAGTGGTACATGAAGTGGCACGCAAAAGTGACACAGGAGATCTCAACTCCATGTCATGTACCTTTGACCTTGGGCGGCTTAAATGTGCTAAATTGTTGTTTAAGCCAAATTCATCACATTCCTCTTGTGGTAAAGCTTTAAGGCTGCCTAAGCCCTAGAGTGTGGCTTCTTTTCAAATTCACGCCCCGCCCCCCGGCTTTTTTCATCGCGATATAACATTTTTTTTCTTAAAGAATGATTTTTTTATATATTCTGTAGGTCTAGGTTCGATCCATCTCTTTGCCTATTGACTATGACACTGTAGAAATAATCGTTTTTTTATTTATGAACGCCTTAAGCTATTACAATAGTGCACTTGAAAGTGCATTAAGTGGGAACTAAACCTTTAACCAGTCATATAGAAATTGTTACCGAATACCGTTTGAGCTATAAAATATACCACACTATTCATGGAATTCTACTAAGTTAGGCCAAACTCTTTCTCCATGTCCAAATAAATCAATAACAACACACCTTCGGTCCAAAAAATATTGTCCCATTTGACAACTCAATGTTTTAATAGATCATACTTAACTTGCTTGTACCTTCGTAAAATTACTCTATAGTTTTACAATTGGACTATTATTTGAAGACAAACTAATTAAGAAAGTGAGGTTATTTTTAAATGAGTATTTTGTACATGCTTCAAAATTTTCTTTATCAAAAATATACTACCTCTCAGTCCCAAATAAAATTGTCTTGTTGCAATGAATGGATAATCAAGTAAAACAATTCGATATAACTGCTGAAGTTGGTATTATCACAAGTTGGTTGTCAAATAAAAAAGAAAGTTGTACTTTTAAAAAATTTAGGTAATGGATTAACAATTAGGACTATAAATTGAGTGTATTCACAGATATTAGCTGTTGAGATAAATTAATCCGGCCTGATTATTCTAAAAAGAGTTTTTAGTTCATGTTACTTGATATTGGTACATAGTTCATAATACCAAGAATCAAGATATATCAGTCTAGATTCAAGTCTTTTCTTATTCTAGTTTGTATTCATTGTCTTTTATGTCTTGTAAGCTTAAAATTAGGCAAGTCATCCTCGAATCAAAGCGTGACAAGAAAATTAAATTTAATAAATCTTCTCCTTCATTTTCATTTTCTTGTTCGACCTCTCTTGTAAATGTTTCTCAATAGTGGCATCAGAGCCTAAAAGGGTCGCCATGAATGGTGGTTCCAGTCAACCTCAAATCTTTATCTTGTATGTGAAATATTATGATCGATGGCGTATCCAAACGTTAGTACTATGTGACTATCGGAATTGATTAATTAATATCGTGGCGGATGAGATACGAGAGCTTGAAGAGAATATGAATGAGGTACAAAGACTAGTAAATGATGTGGTATTTAAGAAGATCGTTGGAGCAACTACGTTAATGTAGTGGGAGATTTTGGACAGTTCGTTTAAGGCAGTTAAAAATGTGAAAAAAGGTAAAACTAAAAACATCGAGGCAAAGGTGTAAATTTGTTCTTAAAGTATGAGGTTCCACCTTAAAACCAATTGGTGATAAGGGGAGTAGCCCAGGATCATTATATGCTAGAGCTAAGATTGGTCAATTCCCGATATGGGATAATATCTCTAACACGCCCCCTCACGTGTAGCCGGGCTTTGCCAAAGGCTTACAACGTGGACTTAACAATCGGGTGGCGCAGAGTAACATCGTGGGCCGTTGGTCCTGCACGTGTGGTGGACCAGCTCTGATACCATCTTAAAGTCTGAGGTTCCACCTTAAAACCAATTAGTGATAAGGGGAGTAGCCCAGGATCATTATATGCTAGAGCTTATTAGACGAGATTTCCCGTATGATATATCACGCAGATTTGTTTGTTATATAGGATCGGTGCAAATATTTTTGTAGATATTTTTGACAGCTTTGTATAGAGAATATTGCTAGAATAGTAGTCTAAATTAAGAGTTCTAGTTTACCTAAAATAGGTTTACACAGCCTTTGTAATCTATATATTGAGCTCGTCTGTGAATAGAAAAGGTGTCGTGGAAAATTTCTCCAAACCTATGTTCTTCTCTACCTTTTAATTCTAACATGGTATCAGTCTAATCGATCCAAATTTTTTAGACGTACCTCTCTTCTTTGTCTATCTCGCACTAAATGGTCGAGTCCTCTACATCTCACTATTCTTCTCTCCTTCAGAACATGTCGTCCTCAAACCCTCTCCCTGTCTTCTACAACCCCAACGCCATTATGGCACAAACCTTTCTCACCAAAAAGAACTACATAAATTGGGCCAATCTTTTCAAAACCCTTCTCCGAACTCATGATCTCTTATATATCATTGATCCTAAACAACCCCCAGCCACGTTACCCGATGGTACCGATAATCCCCAGCATGCCTTATGGACGAAAGGCACCGATCTCGTATGTGGTTGGATCAAGGGTTCTGTGACTCCTCCCGTCCTTCCATATCTGAATTCTTGTGACACAGCCCGGTGGCTTAGCCCGCTCTGGGCAAGCGATTTGGAGAATCCTCTGCACTCCATATCGACATTCTCAAGGAGAAATTGCACGGATTGAAGAAAGCACCGGACACCAACATCGCCGATTATCTTCTCAAGGCAACATCAATTTCAGACTCTCTCACCGCCGCCGGCGAACCAGTTGACGAAGCAGTCTTGATTCAGCGTGTGTTAGGCGGTTTGGGTCAAGATTACAAAGAATTCTTGACCTCCGCCGCCGCCATTCACGCTCAGAATCCTCTCACCTTTGATGTTATATCTGATCTACTTTTGAAGGAAGAGATGATCCTCCAAAAGTTCTCCACTTCGACCCCCACATCGATAGCCCTTATAGCCGACGCTAAACCTTCTTTTTCGGCTCCGGTACCACAATTCTCTGCAAATCGGGGAGGGGGAAATCAGTACCGCGGCAACAGAAACAATCACTGTAATCGTGGTGGCGGCAATCGTTCTTCTGGGTACAACAATAGTAACGGGCAGAATTCTTGGAACTCTTCGTGGCACAGAAATGGGGGATCTGGTCGTGGCTCTGGTCAAAATCGGAATAGGGGTAATGGTCAGTGGCGTGGTGGTTCGGGTCATAATTCGGGTCGGGGGCTCCTACCCACACCCGATGTCACCTGTCAATTGTGTTTCCACGCAGGTCATAGTGCAAGGGACTGCAACACCTTTAGTGCACATATGGCTTACACAGATCCTGTGATTCTTGACTCCGGTGCTACAAATCATATGACCGCGGACCCATCCAACTTCTCCGGGTCTTACCCATACTCAGGTAAAGATGTAGTTACTGTTGGTAATGGCTCACACTTAAAAATTAAAAGCATTGGTAATTCTTCTTTTACTGCCAATAATCGTTGTTTCTATCTCCGTAATATCTTGTTCGTCCCTAGCATTCATAAACCTTTATTATCTATCCGCCAATTTTCCAAAGATAATAATTGTTATTTTGAACTTGACTCTTTTGGTTTTCGTGTCAAGGACAATCGGACGAAGGCGATCATTCTTTCTGGCAGTAATTCTGGCGGTCTCTACAAGCTCTCTTTTAATTCCAAGTCCCCAAGTAGTCCCGTTGCTCTTCTTGGAGAAAGATCGAGTCAAGGAACCTGGCATGATCGTTTGGGTCATCCATCTATCCAAGTTCTTAAAGTTTTGAGTCATAAGTTTAGTTTACCTTTTAGTAATAAAATTAGTGAACAATAATGTTGTCACTGGTGTCGTTTAGGCAAGTCTAGCAAGTTGTCTTTTTCTTCTCGAACATTTAATGCATTGAATCCTCTTGATATGCTACACTTAGATGTTTGGGGTCCTTCCCCCGTTGCTTCTATGAATGGCTTTCGTTATTATCTTTCCATTGTGGATGATTTTTCTCGCTTTGTGTGGCTTTTCCCTATGACACATAAATCTAATGTCACTGATATATTTCGGTCATTTAAAACACAAATTGAGAACCAATTATCTCGCCGTATTTCTGCTATTCATACCGTCAAAACCATTCAAACTGATGGGGGGAGGAGAATTCACTAGTAGGGCCTTCACTTCTTTTCTTCACAATGTTGGTATTAAACACCAAATAACGTGTCCCTATACACCGCAACAAAACGGGGTAGTGGAATGCAAACATCGCCACATTGTTAAAATGGGTTTGTGTTTAATGTCCAAAGCCAAAGTTCCCTATAAATTTTGGTTGGAAGCATTTAACACTGCGGTGTATCTCATTAACCGTCTTCCCATGCGTCTCCATAGTTTTATTTCTCCTTATCAAAAATTGTAGAAACGCATTCCCGATTATCGATTTCTTAAAGTGTTCGGGTGCTCTTGGTTTCCCTATATTGTTCCCACAAATGCTCATAAGTTAATGCCAAAATTAACACATTGCATCTTTCTTTGTTATGATAATTCTCGTAAAGGATACCGGTGTTTGGACTTGTTAACTGAAAAACTGTATATTTCTCGCCATGTGGTATCTGATGAAACTTCATTTGCTTGGCTAGACAGGAACAAACATAACTTGCAAACAGGTTCACAAGCTGGGCCTATTGGATCCACTTCCGAAATGGCTCATTTTCCGTGGTCGGCCACTCCCTCTGGTCCACTAACAGCAGCACCATCATCTGATCGGCTCATTCCTACTGGGCAATCTCTTACTGGGCCGGCTTCAGCTCATCAACACAACATTGCACACACGCCAGCCCGTGTCTCTGCTGCTGGGCCACATTCCTCCTGGCCCAATCCAGTTCCTCAGCCTAGGCCGACGTTCCATCATTCTCCAGTGCCCCTACAGTTCGGTGATCCTTCACCTACTACCCTCCAGTCTCTTCCGCCTTCCAGTCCAGCCCCTGTTAACTCTTCAAATTACTCTGCAACCCCAGGTATTTCCGACAGTCAGGCGTCTTCTTTCGAGCCGTCTCACTCCTTGCTCTCCAGTCCTCCTCTTCGGTATCGAGGTATGACTGATTTGTATGACGCTACTTCCCCAGTTTCTGGCGAATATAGCCTAGTTTCCAGGAATAATGATCTGTTCTATGAACCACGGACATTTAAGCAAGCATCTCAGTTTTCTCACTGGCAATCTGCTATGACCGAGGAGATCACGGCACTACACAAGAATAAGACTTGGTCCCTTATTCCATGTCAACCCCATATGAATGTTGTCGGCTGTCGATGGATTTTCAAAGTCAAGAGAAAAGCTGATGGTTCTCTTGACCGTCACAAGGCTCGCCTTGTTGCTCAGGGGTTTACGCAACAAGCAGGACTCGATTATGACGAGACGTTTAGCCCTGTGGTTAAAGCTTCTGTTAGAGCAATAACAAGACTTGATAAGAAAAGCGAGCGATCACAAGAACACATATATACGTGGTTCACCAACTTGGCTACGTCCACGGGGAGGGGAGAGAATATTATTATCAATCTGGAGAAACGATTACAAGATCACACTATTACTGCTGCACGAATTATTGATCACAATAATTCCTAACTGTGCAACTGTAGAATTACAGACCTCGCTCTGAGAACTCTAATAATTTGTCTATGACAATCTGAGGTGTGATTTTAATCTAAACTACTGGCCTCTATTTATACTAGTAAAGTTTATCTCAAAATCTCTTAGGAACTTGGAAACCTAGTCCAAAACTGACTTGGAAACCTTCCTTCTGCGCTCTGTCCCGGAATTACGAAATCTCTCTGTTGTTTAATCCTTTAACTCGGCGTCCCAAATTCAAAGGCATTAACCCAACAATCTCCACCTTGACTTTGAATCTCCATGACAACAAACCTTTTCTCCCCCCTCGCCTCTTCTGCTATCTAATAGCTGTGAACAATCTGCAAGTCCAAACAATGTTGGAACTTGCTTCCCGTCACGAGTTTTGTGATCATGTCTGCAGGGTTGTTCGCCGTCCCTACCTTCACCTTTACCCATTTCTCATCCCTTAGGAAATGATATCTGACATCAATGTGCTTGGTCCTCTCATGATGAACCCCAAGATTGCTGATCAATCCCTTCAACCATATTCCTTCCTTAGCGGACTCTGTCAATGCCACGTATTCTGCCTCTGTTGTAGACAACATCACTGTCATCTGCAATCTAGCCTTCCAACTGACAACTGACCCACCAAGCGTGAACACATACCGGTCTTCGATCTTCTTGAGTCAACATCACCCAAATCTGAGAAACCCTTGACTGCACATTCTGTACCATCTCCACAGATGAGTCTGACGTCGCTAGTGCGCACTGTAGTATACATCAAACTACCAACTACGCTAGCAAAGGATACTGGAGCCATATACTCTTTCTCCTCAACCGATTTGGGCCCAAACGCGACTGTATGTGCATTAACTGGACTCGGAGTATCTATAGCCTTAGCTGTCGACCCACCAAACCTTTCTGAAACTTTCTTGATGTATCTTTTATGGGATAAGAACAATTTCCGTTTGGGTCTGTCTCTATAGATCTCCATACTCAGAATTTTCTTCGCGTTACCCAAACCCTTCATCTCTGCGACCAATAAGCCTTTCGACTTCTGAATCTTTGACTTCTTGACTGCTGCTATCAAATAGCAGTCAAATCCTTTGTACCACTGCCTAGGCGATTGCTTCAATCTACAAACTTGATCTTCCTTACCAGGAACTTGGAATCCTTCCGACTCTGTCATGTATATCTCTCCTTCTATTGCTAGCAACACTCTGATCGAAGTGTGTCTGACCACTGTTGAGAAGATCCCATTGTAGTCCACCCCCTCTCTCTGTGTGAAACCCCTTGCAACATCTCGAGCTTTATACTTGACCTCTTCTGCCGGGGACATCCTTTCTCTTTTCTTGAAGATCCACTTGCAAGTCACAATCTTCCTGCCTTCTGGCCTTGTAGTCAACTTCCAAGTCTGATTCCTGTGAAGAGACTCCATCTCATCACCCATAGCCGCATACCTCTGAGATGACTCTGAACATGTATCTTCTTTATTGAAAATAGAAGGTTCCGCAAGAACGGGTTCTACTTCCTCAGCAATCTGCAGTGCATAAGACACCAAGTCTTCAAATTCATTCCTGAAATTAGCTCTTCTAGACCCTCCTTGTGCTAACCCATGTTCTTTAGGAACTGAACTTGAACTTTTTGGTGCTTCAGTCTTTGTCTTTGTTGGTGGATCCTGATTAACATCTGACTGTGGGACAACTAACTCATCAGTATCTTGTTGCTCCACCTGTTTTTCAACATCTGACTGTGGTACAACTAACTCTTCAGTATCTTGTTGCTCCACCTGTTTATCAACACCGCCAACACTTGAAACAATCATGGATTTACCAGTCCATACCTCATAGGGAACTTTGAGGTCAATACCGGTATGAAGTCCATGATTAATCAAGTAACATGTTGTACTAAGCGCTTCTGCCCAGAAACGTTTAGACAACTCTGCATTGGAGAGCATGCACAACGCTCCCACAAGCCATGTCTGATTCATTCGTTCTGCTACACCATTCTGCTGTGGCGTGCCTCTGTTGGTGAGATGTCTAGAAACCTCCACCTCTCTGCAAAGCGAATCGAACTCAGTACTGCAGAACTCCAAACCATTATCTGTCCGGAGCTTCTTGATCTCCTTCTCTGTCTGGTTCTCCACTACTGTCTTCCAGTCCTTGAAATTCCTTAGGACCCCATTCTTGTGCTCCATGATAACCACCCAAGTCTTCCTCGAATAATCATCAACCATAGACAAGACATATCTGTGCCCCCTTAGAAATCCCTGACGTGAAGGTCCCCAATACTCTGAGTGGATGTAATCTAGAACGCCTTTAAGATCCTTTATCTTAAGGCCATAAAGAAGATCTCTGTAAGTCAACTCATGCATCTCTCGAGTGCTCATGTGACCGAGCCTGATGTGCCACAGCTTAGACATATCTCCCTCGTTCACCTCTTCTAATGCAGCCATAGTCGACTCTGCAAGCGTCTTTCCTTGGAGGAAATACAAGGAGCCCCGCTTAAGGCCTTTCAGCATCACTTCTGAACTACAGACACTAACTGCTCCACCTTTACCTTTGAAACTAAACCCTTTGCTGTCTAACTGACTAAGAGAAATCAGATTCTTCGTTATAAGCGGAACGTGTCGAACCTCGTTCAAAGTGACAACCCTACCATCATGAGTCCTGACCTTGATCGAACCAATACCGACAACCCTGCAGACTGTACTGTTGTCCATGCTTATATCACCGCCAACTATCTGCCTATAACCGGTAAACCATTCTCTCCTAGGACTGATATGGTAAGACGCTCCTGAATCAAGAATCCACACATTAGATGCGCATGCTGATTCTGATGTTACTAGAGCATAATCCCCATCTGAACTGCAATCTCTGGCCGTCATGGCCTCTGCTGTGACGGGTGCCTTGCCTTGCTTCCTTCTGGGACAGTCGAACTTCTAATGCCCCTTCTCTTTGCAGAAATTACAGATATCCCCAGGTTTCAGACCCTTCTTATGTGAAGAATTACCTTGATTGTTTTTCCTCCTACTAGAACCCCTGTTGTTGCTACTACTAGCAACCAAACCTGATGACTGGGTACCTGCCTCATTCCCACTCGCTTTTCGGCGTAATTCCCTCGTCTTGAGAGAAGTTTTCACTTCCTCTAGAGAGATCCCATCTTTACGGTTTATGCACGAATTGACATAATGTTCATAAGACATACGTAAAGATACTAAAAGCTGCAAGGCTGCATCCTCGTCATCAACAACTACTCCTATATTATGCAGTTCAAGTAATGCAGAAGTAAATCTGTCAAGATGATCATTTATGAGCGTACCTTCAGTCATACGACAATCATATAGCTTCTTCTTCAGGTATAACTTGTTGGTCAATAAACGTGTCATGTACATATCTTCCAACTTTAACCAAAGATCGCTTCTGGAGTCTATTCTTGCAACATTGGTTAGGATCTCATCATCCAACTGTCTGATGATCTTGGCGTGAACCTTCTGATCTAACTTCTTCAATGCCGCCACCTCCTTCGCTGCTGCTATCTTGTCCTTCTCTGACTGTTCTGCTGTACCTTCTGTGGTGACTGCCTTACCCTTGGGATCCTTACGATCCCTGATTGCAATCTCCAACGGTTCCCATAAATCTTTGTCTACCAACAAAGCCTTCATCTTGATCTGCCAGAGAGAAAAACTATTCTTCCCATTAAACTTGTCGATCGAATCTGCTCCTTGACCCATCTTCTTGTTCTCTGCAGCGGAATCCCTGAATCTCTAACCACGAGCCAAAGCTCTGGTGCCACTAAGAGAAATCGCAACAAGAAACTCCAAACGCATACAATCGAAGACAAAACACCAGCAGCTTCTGTCCGGATACAATTTCGGATGCTACGTACATCAAAATCCAATCTCCACCGTTCAGATCGAAGATCTATGAGTCCCAAAGCTACTCACCGAAAATCAGCACAATCCAACGGTGAACGAATGTGCTACGCATTTTTCTTCACTGCTGCGCTGGATAAAAACGGACCAGAAACTGCTACCTTGTTTTTCTTCGATCTTGGATCTCTTCCGTCGATGTTAATTCTCCTTTTCAACCAAGCTCTGATGCCACTTGTTAGAGCAATAACAAGACTTGATAAGAAAAGCGAGCGATCACAACACAGATATACGTGGTTCACCAACTTGGCTATGTCCACGGGGAGGGGAGAGAATATTATTATCAATCTGGAGAAACGATTACAAGATCACACTATTACTGCTGCACGAATTATTGATCACAATAATTCCTAACTGTGCAACTGTAGAATTACAGACCTCGCTCTGAGCACTCTAATAATTTGTCTATGACAATCTGAGGTGTGATTTTAATCTAACTACTGGCCTCTATTTATACTAGTAAAGTTTATCTCAAAATCTCTTAGGAACTTGGAAACCTAGTCCAAAACTGACTTGAGAACCTTCCTTCTGCGCTCTGTCCCGGAATTACGAAATCTCTCTGTTGTTTAATCCTTTAACTCGGCGTCCCAAATTCAAAGGCATTAACCCAACACCTTCTACCATTCGTACTGTCTTATCGATTGCTCACTCTCGTTACTGGGTTCTTAAGTAACTTGACATACGGAATGCATTTCTCAACGGGTTCCTGAATGAAGAAGTTTATATGAAACAGCCTCCCAGGTTTGTTCATTCCGCCTCTCCGACACATGTGTGCAAACTTCACAAAGCTCTGTATGATCTGAAACAATCTCCTCGTGCTTGGTTTCAACGCTTATAAGACTTTCTGCTTCATCTTGGATTCTTTAATAGTCGGTCAGATTCCTCTCTTTTTATTCGTCACTCTCCTGATTCCACGATTGTCATTTTGGTGTATGTAGATGATATCATCATCACAGGTTCCTCACCATCTGCAGTATCCCACATTATCACGGATATTTTTCACACTTTTGATAGCCGGCAACTTGGTGACTTGAGTTTTTTCTTGGGGATTGAGGCTACTCGTGATGCCACCATACTAAAACTTGGCCAATCTCGTTATGCTCGGGATCTTCTTGCACGTTTCAATATGACATATTGCAAACCCTCGTCCACTCCCACCGTTCCTCACTCTCAGCTCTCTAGTCAGGATGGTGACTTACAACCCGATCCTACAGTTTATCGCAGTCTTGTAGGAGGCCTTCAGTACCTTACTTTGACGCGTCCCGACATAGCATTTGCCGTAAATCAGGTGTGTCAGTTCATGCATCAGCCACATACAACTCACTTGATTGCAGCCAAGCATATTCTTCGGTTCAATAACGGCACTATTGATCTCAGTCTCCAATTTACTCGGTCTCCAAATTTCCATATCCGGGCTTACTCGGATGCTGATTGGGCGGGCGATCCTGATGATCGCCGATCCACAACTGATGCATGCATTTTTATCGGGTCTAATATTGTTTCTTGGATGGAAAAGAAATAATCTACGGTATCACGCTCCAGTAGTGAAGCCGAATATCGAGCTCTAGCTACAACGACTGCTGAACTTCGATGGTTCTCTTATCTGTTTCGTGAGCTTCGGCTCCCCTTTTTGTCACCGTCACTGTTCTGCGATAATCTTTCGTCGTCCATATGGCCCGTAACCCAGTCTTTCATGCCCGCACTCGACACATCGAGATTGACTATCACTTTATTTGTGAACTAGTCACTCGCGGTTTTCTCATACTTCATTATGTGTCTACTGATGATCAGCTTGCCGACATTTTTACTAAAGGTCTGCCTAAACCACACTTTCAGGCATTGTCTGTCAAGCTGTGCCTTCCATACGGACGTCTTGCTAGAGGGGGGGGGGTATTAGACGAGATTTCCCGTATGATATATCACGCAGATTTGTTCGTTATATAGGATCGGTGCAAATATTTTTGTAGATATTTTTGACAGCTTTGTATAGAGAATATTGCTAGAATAGTAGTCTAAATTAAGAGTTCTAGTTTACCTAAAATAGGCTTACACAGCCTTTGTAATCTATATATTGAGGTCGTCTGTGAATAGAAAAGGTGTCGTGGAAAATTTCTCCAAACCTATGTTCTTCTCTACCTTTTAATTCTAACATGGTATTAGTCTAATCGATCCAAATTTCTTAGACGTACCTCTCTTCTTTATCTATCTCGCACTAAATGGTCAAGTCCTCTACATCTCACTATTCTTCTCTCCTTCAGAACATGTCGTCCTCAAACCCTCTCCCTGTCTTCTACAACCCCAACGCCATTATGGCACAAACCTTTCTCACCAAAGAGAACTACATAAATCGGGCCAATCTTTTCAAAACCCTTCTCCGCACTCATGATCTCTTATATATCATTGATCCTAAACAACCCCCAGCCATGTTACCTGATGGTACCGATAATCCCCAGCATGCCTTATGGACGAAAGGCACCGATCTCGTATGTGGTTGGATCAAGGGTTCTGTGACTCCTCCCGTCCTTCCATATCTGAATTCTTGTGACACAGCCCGGCGGCTTGGGCCGCTCTGGCTAAGCGATTTGGAGAAGCCTCTGCACTCCAGATCGACATTCTCAAGGAGAAATTGCACGGATTGAAGAAAGCACCAGACACCAACATCGCCGATTATCTTCTCAAGGCAACATCAATTTCAGACTCTCTCACTGCCGCCGGCGAACTAGTTGACGAAGCAGTCTTGATTCAGCGTGTGTTAGGCGGTTTGGGTCAAGATTACAAAGAATTCTTGACCTCCGCCGCCGCCATTCACACTCAGAATCCTCTCACCTTTGATGTTATGTCTGATCTACTTTTGAAGGAATAGATGATCCTCCAAAAGTTCTCCACTTCGACCCCCACATCGATAGCCCTTATAGCCGACGCTAAACCTTATTTTTTGGCTCCAGTACCACAATTCTCTTCAAATCGGGGAGGGGGAAATCAGTACCGCGGCAACAAAAACAATCACCATAAACGTGGTGGCGGCAATCGTTCTTCTGGGTACAACAATGGTAACGGGCAGAATTCTTGGAACTCTTCGTGGCACAGAAATGGGGGATCTGGTCGTGGCTCTGGTCAAAATTGGAATAGGGGTAATGGTCAGTGGCGTGGTGGTTCGGGTCATAATTCGGGTTGGGGGCTCCTACCCACACCCGATGTCACCTGTCAATTGTGTTTCCACGCAGGTCATAGTGCAAGGGACTGCAACACCTTTAGTGCACATATGGCTTACACAGATCCTGTGATTCTTGACTCCAGTGCTACAAATCATATGACCACAGACCCATCCAACTTCTCCGGGTCTTACCCATACTCAGGTAAAGATGTAGTTACTGTTGGTAATGGCTCACACTTAAAAATTAAAAGCATTGGTAATTCTTCTTTTACTGCCAATAATCGTTGTTTCTATCTCCGTAATATCTTGTTCGTCCCTAACATTCATAAACCTTTATTATCTATCCGCCAATTTTCCAAAGATAATAATTGTTATTTTGAACTTGACTCTTCTGGTTTTCGTGTCAAGGACAATCGGACGAAGGCGATCATTCTTTCTGGCAGTAATTATGGCGGTCTCTACAAGCTCTCTTTTAATTCCAAGTCCCCAAGTAGTCCCGTTGCTCTTCTTGGAGAAAGATCGAGTCAAGCAACCTGGCATGATCGTTTGGGTCATCCATCTATCCAAGTTCTTAAAGTTTTGAGTCATAAGTTTAGTTTACCTTTCAGTAATAAAATTAGTGAACAACAATGTTGTCACTGGTGTCCTTTAGGCAAGTCTAGCAAGTTGTCTTTTTCTTCTTGAACATTTAATGCATTGAATCCTCTTGATATGCTACACTTAGATGTTTGGGGTCCTTCCTCCGTTGCTTCTATGAATGGCTTTCGTTATTATCTTTCCATTGTGGATGATTTTTCTCGCTTTATGTGGCTTTTCCCTATGACACATAAATCTAATGTCACTGATATATTTCGGTCATTTAAAACACAAATTGAGAACCAATTATCTCGCCGTATTTCTGCTATTCGTACCGTCAAAACCATTCAAACTGATGGGGGGAGGAGAATTCACTAGTAGGGCCTTCACTTCTTTTCTTCACAATGTTGGTATTAAACACCAAATAACGTGTCCCTATACACCACAACAAAATGGGGTAGTGGAATGCAAACATCACCACATTGTTAAAATGGGTTTGTGTTTAATGTCCAAAGCCAAAGTTCCCTATAAATTTTGGTTGGAAGCATTTAACACTGCGGTGTATCTCATTAACCGTCTTCCCATGCGTCTCCATAGTTTTATTTCTCCTTATCAAAAATTGTAGAAACGCATTCCCGATTATCGATTTCTTAAAGTGTTCGGGTGCTCTTGTTTTCCCTATATTGTTCCCACCAATGCTCATAAGTTAATGCCAAAATCAACACATTGCATCTTTCTTTGTTATGATAATTCTCATAAAGGATAACGGTGTTTGGACTTGTTAACTGAAAAACTGTATATTTCTCGCCATGTGGTATCTGATGAAACTTCCTTTGCTTGGCTAGACAGGAACAAACATAACTTGCAAACAGGTTCACAAGCTGGGCCTATTGGATCCACTTCCGAAATGGCTCATTTTCCGTGGTCGGCCACTCCCTCTGGTCCACTAACAGCAGCACCATCATCTGATCGGCTCATTCCTACTGGGCAATCTTCTACTGGGCCGGCTTCAGCTCATCAACACAACATTGCACACACGCCAGCCCGTGTCTCTGCTGCTGGGCCACATTCCTCCCGGCCCAATCCAGTCCCTCAGCCTAGGCCGACGTTCCATCATTCTCCAGTGCCCCTACAGTTCGGTAATCCTTCACCTACTACCCTCCAGTCTCTTCCGCCATCCAGTCCAGCCCCTGTTAACTTTTCAAATTACTCTGCAACCCTAGGTATTTCCGATAGTCAGGCGTCTTCTTTCGAGCCGTCTCACTCCTTGCTCTCCAGTCCTCCTCTTCGGTATCGAGGTATGACTGATTTGTATGATGCTACTTCCCCAGTTTCTGGCGAATATAGCCTAGTTTCCACGAATAATGATCTGTTCTATGAACCACGGACATTTAAGCAAGCATCTTAGTTTTGTCACTGGCAATCTGCTATGACCGAGGAGATCACGACACTACACAAGAATAAGACTTGGTCCCTTATTCCGTGTCAACCCCATATGAATGTTGTCGGCTGTCGATGGATTTTCAAAGTCAAGAGAAAAGCTGATGGTTCTCTTGACCGTCACAAGGCTCGCCTTGTTGCTCAGGGGTTTACGCAACAAGTAGGACTCGATTATGACGAGACGTTTAGCCCTGTGGTTAAACGTTCTACCATTCGTACTGTCTTATCGATTGCTCACTCTCGTGACTGGGTTCTTAAGTAACTTGACGTACGGAATGCATTTCTCAACGGGTTCCTGAATGAAGAAGTTGTTCAGGTAGCTCAGCTGGTTAGAGCAAAGGACTGAAAATTCTTGTGTCAGTGGTTCGAATCCACTTCTGAGCGGTCGAAGGGTCTAAAGGCTAGGAGCGCGCCTCGATACCCGTGAAAAACAAAGGACTATTCGCTCCGGACTTTTAGAAGACCCTACTGTCTTTTCTAAGGGTTCTAAGCTCTTTCGAAGAAGAAGCAGATTCAGTTTCGACGAAGATTCCTTTTCGTCGAAGGTTCTTCGAACTTGATGCAAAAAATAGATAGAATAGCAGCAAATAGCATCTTTCTAGCCTGCATATTCGTGGAACTCAATCTCATTTAGAAAGCCCCGAATCTGTAACCTTCATTAGCGGATTCATTTTCTGTGGTTTCCCTGATCAAACTAGAGGGTTCTAGGCCGGACCACTTTCCTCTTTTGATGGAACCATATATTACGACTAAGTTGCCATCTCCCTTCGTTGATAGCTGTGGTTAGATCATGATGGTAGCAGCTCATTTTCTTTAATAACCCATAAGGAGTACCGAAAGCTCTGAGAAACATATGCGTTGACTCATGGGAGGACTAAGAAAAGACTATAAAAATGGAAAGGGGCATGACAAGATGAAGATAACTTGCTGGGAGAAATAGTTGTGAAACTTGATGAAATCAATAACTTGAGCAGCCCCAACCGACTAGCTAGGATGAAAAAGATAATATAGAGAAAATGGAACATAGGAATGGAGAAAAACGATTCCTAACCGACCGCTAAGAGAACCAGAAAAGCCAGAAAACGAGAACCCGGATTTCATCGGCATGACTTCGCCGTAAGAGTAAGTTGATCCCCTCTAGATCCCAGGAAGTTTACTGGCGAGTCCTTATGCTCGGAGGTGGCTGTCCTCCTTCTCTTTTAGGAGAGATCGAAGCAAGCGTGGACGGGCCGGCCTGGTTTTGATTATTATTCCGTAGCGGATCAACTTCTGCGGGAAGAATTTGATTATCACCCTTCGCTTTTGGCCTTCCTTCGTAGATCTCCGGATTTCACCCCTACACACGAAATTCCACTCTCCTCTGTCTCACTCAAGTGAATTGGTTTCGAGAGCATTCCGACACTTTTTGGTGACTTTCACTTTCAACCCGATTCACCGCCTACCACGTTAGCTCCAAGACGTTGGTCTCTGACTAAAAAAGTAAATGCTTGAGCTTGAGACGCTTCTGGCCCAGTGGGTCCGTAAAACTCACTAGGATAGGCTGTATTATTGAACCAGACAAAACAACAAGCGATCAGGAACGGGAAATATGAAGTGAGTGAGTTTATATGAAACAGCCTCCTGGGTTTGTTCATTCCGCCTCTCCGACACATGTGTGCAAACTTCACAAAGCTCTGTATGGTCTGAAACAATCTCCTCGTGCTTGGTTTCAACGCTTACACGACTTTCTGCTTCATCTTGGATTCTTTAATAGTCGGTCAGATTCCTCTCTTTTTATTCGTCACTCTCCTGATTCCACGATTGTCATTTTGGTGTATGTAGATGATATCATCATCACGGGTTCCTCACCATCTGCAGTATCCCACATTATCACGGATATTTTTCACACTTTTGATAGCCGGCAACTTGGTGACTTGAGTTTTTTCTTGGGGATTGAGGCTACTCGTGATGCCACCATACTAAAACTTGGCCAATCTCGTTATGCTCGAGATCTTCTTGCACGTTTCAATATGACAGATTGCAAACCCTCGTCCACTCCCACCGTTCCTCACTCTCAGCTCTCTAGTCAGGATGGTGACTTACAACCCGATCCCACAGTTTATCGCAGTCTTGTAGGAGGCCTTCAGTACCTTACTTTGACGCGTCCCGACATAGCATTTGCCGTAAATCAGGTGTGTCAGTTCATGCATCAGCCCCGTAGAACTCACTTGATTGCAGCCAAGCGTATTCTTCGGTTCATTAACGGCACTATTGATCTCGGTCTCCAATTTACTCGGTCTCCAAATTTTCATATCCGGGCTTACTCGGATGCTGATTGGGCGGGCGATCCTGATGATCGCCGATCCACAACTGGTGCATGCATTTTTATCGGGTCTAATATTGTTTCTTGGATGGCAAAGAAACAATCTACGGTATCACGCTCCAGTAATGAAGCCGAATATCGAGCTCTAGCTACAACGACTGCTGAACTTCGATGGTTCTCTTATCTGTTTCGTGAGCTTCGGCTCCCCTTTTTGTCACCGTCCCTGTTCTGCGATAATCTTTCGTCCCTCCATATGGCCCGTAACCCAGTCTTTCATGCCCGTACTCGACACATCGAGATTGACTATCACTTTATTCGTGAACTAGTCACTCGCGGTTTTCTCATACTTCATTACGTGTCTACTGATGATCAGCTTGCCGACATTTTTACTAAAGGTCTGCCTAAACCACGCTTTCAGGCATTGTCTATCAAGCTGCGCCTTCCATACGGACGTCTTGCTAGAGGGGGGGGGGGGTATTAGACGAGATTTCCCGTATGATATATCACGCAGATTTGTTTGTTATATAGGATCGGTGCAAATATTTTTGTAGATATTTTTGACAGCTTTGTATAGAGAATATTGCTAGAATAGTAGTCTAAATTAAGAGTTCTAGTTTACCTAAAATAGGTTTACACAGCCTTTGTAATCTATATATTGAGGTCGTCTGTGAATAGAAGAGGTGTCGTGGAAAATTTCTCCAAACCTATGTTCTTCTCTACCTTTTAATTCTAACAGAGCTAAGATTGGTCAATTCCTGATATGGGATAATATCTCTAACATGAATGGTATACTCCCTCCGTCCCAGCACAAATAGGACTAGAGGTGTTTGCACACTATTTAAGAAAAACTAGTAAATGTGTGGTAGAAAATAAAGAGAGAGAATGAGTGGAGTGAATAGTAGTGTTAGTTGGATAAATTGAGTGGTGGAAAATGAAGAGAGGGAATGAGTGGGATAAATAGTAGTGTTGGTTGAATAAATTGAGTGGTGAAAAATGAAAAGAGAGAATGAGTGGGGTTGAAACATTTCCATTTTGGCCAGTCTCACTTTTGTGGGACGGACCAAAAGGGAAAAAAGTCTAACTTGTGCTGGGACGGAGGGAGTGTATATTAGTACCAGTTTCAGTTCTCATTCAATTTGTTCTTCTTAAGGACAAATCGCATTGACAATGTGGAATTTCGTGTTTGATGTCATTAACTACATTACCCATTTAAAATCTTATTAATAATTACTTTATATATCATATAATCTTTCTTAACGAATCGCAGAAAGTTTTAATATTCAGAATATCAATTAGGATCCTGATACACATTCCTATAATACACTGCGAATTTTTATTCCGAAAGCAACAATCCGTCAGATTGTACATCATCACATGGGTCCACCAAACATCAAAGGCTGATAGAGAGTACAACACTGTCGTCTCATAGTTTTGTGTTAGGCCTAAACGAAGGCTTAGTTATAAAATACCGTAAGTGCACGGAGTTGTTATAGTATAGAATACGGCAAATGCGGGTCGATCCCACAGAGACAATGTTTACTTTTAGAAAATAATTTCTTTAATAAAAATATAGAAAAAATGATTGATTGGGGGTAAATGGTTTGTCACTTGATTAGAAATAAATTGTAAATATTCTAACTTTGAATTGAAAACTCTTATAATTGAGGAACTCTCGGGATTGGGACTCATACAATATACATTCATCAATTAATTATGCTCTTTAGATTTAAAGTTTCATTTTAATACAAGGATGGTACATTAGGCCTCTGCTACTTCTCACGATCAAGCAAGTAGCATTTGTATTCTCATACTAATTATGCCCTATCTCTCGATTGCCCATAATTAGTAAGAACCCATTAATGTTTAAGAAAATCCACGTACTTTCCATTCAAGGAACACCCCTAGGCCATTAACATACTCTCGTGGTTAATAGAAACCCAATCGCTTCATATGGTTCCGTTAATCGAGATTCTCCGCTAGGTACTTCTCTCGATTAACTAAGATTCATACAAAACATGGAGCTCATCATGGTTGTAAGCGTTTTAGTACAATATGAAGAGATTGTTTAAGATGAAGAGAAGAAAAGTAGAGCATAATTTAAAGTAATGGACATATATGAATGAATTTCCAACCCCAAGAATAAAGGGGGATTACTCACAAGCCATTTGTGAAATCAAAACATGAATAAGATATATAAATAGAGAGAAAGATGAGAGACACTTATTCACAATGGGAGAAGATATAAATGACTGAAAAATACTTCAACTTTTATTGCTTCCTCCTCACTCATGAACACCCTCTTTTGTTCACTTAAAAATCTCAGAATGAATAATGTTTTCAACTCAGATTTCTCTATAGTAACTTTACAATAGTTTCTAGATGATTTTCTAAGGCTAAAATGGCCTTCTTATATAGGCATTGGGGCTGAAATATGTGTCCATTCCCGGATATCAGTCAAAAAGGTGCCTTTTTGAGGCATTGCTTCGGAACAGGTGTAGGCAGGTCCGGGCGGGTGTAGTAGTTGGTCCGACCGGACCATGATGAGTCCGGCCGGGTACTGAGCTGGGCCCGACCGGGTGTAGTCCTTAGTCCGGGCGGACCTATGTTCCTGGCAGCTGATTTCTTCCTGGTTCATGGTATTGGCTTCAATCTTCCTTTCAAGCACCCCTCTTAGACCAAAATAGCTTCAAAAAATGGTACCTAAATTCTGTCAGCACAACCACAATTACACCAAGCACATTATATCCGCATATTTAAATAAAATAGAATGAAATGAGACCTATTACTACTAAAATGAAGTTAAAAAGACATTATTTTAGACCTTAAATGACTATAAAATAGTCATTTATCATTTCGCTATGCATATTTCGGGATAAGTATCATTATCCTATCAATTATATGTCTGTTACATAATCACATTTGTAAAGCACGATAAAATAAAAATAATAGGCATTGCAAGTGGCTCTGATATCACTCTTGAGTTTTGATCAACATAACGCAGCAAAAAATCATAATTCATAATTAGATTTGATTATTTCGATAATATGAGTAACGATTACTAATCCCTGAAGTTTTGCAATTTCTGATTGCAGGTGCTAGGTGCTAGGTGCTAGGTGCTAGGTGCTAGGTGCTAGGTGCTGCTCTTGTGAATGACCACCCTCTAATCATATTCACATGCGAACAAAGTCACGAACTTCTTACGGAGGAGTGTATAACTTTTAGTACAATTTTCATGACGTTTAATCTATGAAGGAGTGTATAACTTTTATTTGGTTTCAACCTATGATGTATAATGTGCATGAGTTTTCATAATGTTAAATTTAGTATGAACTTTTGAAAACGAGTTTAGTATGACTTTCATAATTAATAATACGACCTCTTCTAAAGAGTTTTATTTATTTATTTTGACAATATTCGTTAATTGATTATCAAAATCTTTTATTACAATAGTTGAGATATTGGAGATAGCTAAAGTTTAGTCCCATGAATGTGATATAGAAGTAGGTTGAAATCGGAGCTAGGTGAGTAAGGATTGAATTCCTATTCAATACTCCCTTTGTCTCAGAAAGATAGTCTCATTTTGATTTTTTATGGTCAACAAAAATGAACTTTGACCAACCATTGGTGACGATCTAATCATTTTAGTGAAATTCTAAAATTTGTAATTGATACATCATTAAGTGATTTATCAATAACGATTTTATGAATTTGCTTGTGATCATTAAATTGACACTAATGTTTGGTCAAAGTTTATTTTTGTTTGACCATAAAAAATCAAAATGAGACTATCTTTCCAGGACAGGGGGAGTATGACAATATCTATTATACAATGTTAGGCAGAAATAACCGCTACATAACGGTGGATGAGATTGTTTCAATACCATCATATCCAACGACTATGATTAATCCTAACATTTACCAACGTCCCAATGGTTACCCACGTCTGAACAATTACGTGCACTTTTGCTTCTGAGTTCATTTGTGTTGGTGTGTATGTCCTATGCACGTTATTTGAACGATTAATGTTATCATTTGCTTTACGCTTTAATAAAGATATTGAATGTTTGATTATTATATCTTTTGCATGTTTATTATAGTAATCTTTGTCCCTAGTATTTATGATAATTACTAGTATAAGTTTAATGGATAGTCATATGATGATTATGTGTATGCGATACAATTAGACTTATGGGTATTTGTTGGAGAACAAATACTGGACTGACCCCTATGAGATTTATGTCATGGTCAAATGTCATAATTAAATCTCATATACTTATATCACTTGAATAGACTTGAGGTTATTCAAAGAGTTGTTTTTCAAGTTTTATGGGCACTATAAAATAAGCCTAAAAGTGTATTCCGAAAATTAGACTTTATTCAATAAAATTTTAATTGCTTTGCAATTGTTAAGAGTTTTTCTCTTATTCTTCGGTGGATTCCGAGTTTATCTTTTCCAATGGTTTATTGCTTGTAAACTCTTGTGTTTAGCGCTTGTTATTCACGAATATCGCTTCCGTCCTGTGTCAATTGGCATCAGAGCAGGCCTTATCTTGTCTGTTTCGTCACTGAATCGTTATGGAGGATCAAGCAACCAAAGCAGATATCGCTGGCATAACCACCGCTATTACTGCTTTGACAACGCAGATTGCAGCGTTGGTAACAGCTCAAAAGGTTAGAACCCTAGGGAGGGCGACATGATGAATGAACAGGGTCGATGCCCTCGAAGGGAAGAAAACCGGGTTGATGAAGATTCTAGTTTTCACGAATATCGCTTCCATCCTCGTCAGTTGGCATCAGAGCAGGCCTTATCCTGTCTTTTCATCACTGAGTCATTATGGGGGATCAAAGAGAGAAAAAGGTAGATATCGATGGCATAACCACAACTATTGCTACCTTGACAACGCAGATTGCAGCGTTGGTGACTGCTCAATAAGGTCAAAACGCTAATGCTAATCAGAACCGTGGTGGTGATAGAGACATGATGATTAAACCGGTTCGACGTCCTCGAAGGGCAGAAAATCGGGTAGGTCCTCACGGGGAAAATCTCCACCGCATCGATCCGATTGAAGGAAAAGATTCAGATTCAAACGGAGAAGATTTAGTTGCAGCCAAATCCACGAATCAGGATCTACAAATAATGAATGAAGGTTTCAAAGGAGAAAAGGCTTCGGAGGAGACGGATATTATCTTTGAATTAAAGCGAATTTGGTTGTAGAAGAAAAATTGTGTGTTAATGAAAAGAAGGGAGGTTGTAAGATACCCGCGGGAAAATGGAGAAAGTTCCCTCAAGAAATCAAACACGACACTTTATGTTCAACGGAAAACGGAGTCGCCACGTTAGTTTAACTTTAAACCCAAACTTAACGAAAAGAGGTTAGAGACAAAGGATTCGGAGGTCAGGTTACACTTTGGGAAGAACTTAACCGGTAGTTCACCCAAAATGCCTCAGAAAAACCGAGTCTCCCTAAGTTTGTTAACCAAAATTGTGCAAGTGTGTGTGTGTGTGTTCTTTGAAAATGGGAGAAACTGACTTTTAACAAAATCAGTTAGAAACTTAACAAAAAGGGTTGTTTTGTAAACAGTTTAACAGAAAAGGGGAAAGACTAAAAAATCACCCCTCTGACCAAACTAGCCGTACGGCTAGGAAGGTCGTCCCTGGGTTTTTTTTTTGCAGATTGTTAAGAAATCAATCCAGTTTCAGGCAGAAATAGAGCATTCTGCTAAAACTGAAATGTTTTACATTTTCCAGCTTATTTACTCACACAAAACTTGAATTGAATCATCCTTATGCTTTTGATCAATAATTAAACACCAAAACAAAAGGTTTTGGGTGTGATCAAGGTAATAATTGGGGAAAAATTAAGAAAGGTGATGAACATGGCATTTGAGCCAAAATCATCATTTGGATGGTTAAAGATGGAAACTTTAACATCCAAATGGATGATTCATCCAAGGAAAAGCCTTGGGGAAGTAAGAAATCAACCTTTGTATAGATAAAGATTGAGTCTTTACCATCCAAAGGGACATTATTGGAATTAGATCAAAGTTTGAATGATAAAAGATTGAAACTTTATCATCCAAACTTGATCATTTCACCATAAAATCATCTTAAAAGTAAACCCATGAAATTTAACTTGCATAAATGTAAAGACATAATATAAATTGCATAAAAGTAAAGACATAATGTAAAGTGCATTAATGTAAAGAGACATTAAATGATAACAAGCCTTGATCATCTTAGGTTTGAACCCTTGATCATGCATATAACATGAGGGTACCATTGATTCACATCAAGGACTTGGTTCCAATTCATAAAATTTGCAAGAATAATAAAGACATAATATAAACAAGGCAAAATGAAATAGAGTATGAGATGAAGAAAAGATGGGGAGAAGGAGGCATCACCAATTTTGGTTCTAAGCCTATCTTCTTTCTCTCTTTTCACTCAAGAATGTGTTTTTATCCCTAACCTGCTCTCAGTTTGGAAGAATTTACACACACAAATGATTTTTCTCCCCCTGAAATGATCAGCCAAGGGTCGAATTTATAGGGACTGAGGGTGCACAAACCATCCGTACGGATTGGCCCCTCTAGTACCCAAACTATCCGTACGGCTCTGCCTGGCGAGCTTCTGGATTTTTCCAATTTTAATTCCAGAATAGTCCTGGAATTTTAGGTTTATCTTAGTGAGGTCCCAACCTATCAGTTTATCCCTGAATGGTGCTAAGAGTTCCTCTAAAGTTGGTTAATTTCAGATTGGGGTACTTATAGAGCCCCTCGGCAACGTCGCTTTGTAAAAGCGGGGTTGCTGATAAAAATAAGCATCCCAATCTGATGGGAGGACGGCTTGATCGATTTGGTTGCATGGCTGGACCTAGGGGTGTAGGATTCCTACGTATCCTATTTTCGGGGAATCAAAACTAACGTAGTTCGGAAGGGGTGAGAACCTTTAAGGATACTCAAGCCTAAGGGCTAGGTGGATATCTATCATCCTCTCCTAGGGTGTAGGGGAACATCTGTCAATCTCTCCTAAAGGAACGGGCATGACTCTCGACGGGTCAGAGGCGGGACTTGGTCAACTTGGCTCTATGGAGAGGGTTGACTTAAAGGAAATGGGCATGACTCTCGGCGAGTCAGAGGCGGGACTTGGTCAACTTGGTTCTATGGAGAGGGTCGACTAAAAGGAACGGGCATGACTCTCGACGGGTCAGAGGCGGGACATGGTCAACTTGGCTCTATGGAGAGGGTCGACTAAAAGGAAACGAGCATGACTCTCGGTGGGTCAGAGGCGGGATATGGTCAACTTAGTTCTTATGGAGAGGGTTGACTTAAAGGAAATGGGCATGACACTGGGCGGGTCAGAGGCGGGACATGGTCAACTTGGCTCTATAGAGAGGGTTGACTAAATGGAACGGGCATGACTCTCGGCGGGTCAGAGGCGGGACATGGTCAACTTGGCTCTATGGAGAGGGTTGACTAAAAGGAACGGGCATGACTCTCGGCGGGTCAGAGGCGGGACATGGTCAACTTGGCTCTATGGAGAGGGTTGACTAAAAGGAACGGGCATGACTCTCGGCGGGTCAGAGGCGGGACATGGTCAACTTGGCTCTATAGAGAGGGTTGACTAAAAGGAACGGGCATGACTCTCGGTGGTTCAGAGGCGGGACATGGTCAACTTGGCTCTATGGAGAGGGTTGACTAAAAGGAATGGTCTTACATCATTTTGAACTGCCGAGACAAAGGTTTTCTTAACCTAAAATGACCACTCTGGGGGACAAAATTTTACTGGGCTTAAGTCAGGGACCGCTTAAGTGTATTTTCACACTAGGCAAACAAAGCAATGGGCTTACGTCGCGTAGGGACCACCTAATTTTCTTTCTAAGCAGACAAAACAATGGGCTTACGTCACGTGGGGACCGCCTAAGTGTATAAACATTTCAATTTTACTGGGCTTACGTTAGGGACAACTAATTTTCTTATGAGGGGACCTAATTCTTTTCTAGGCAAAGACTCATGTTTGCATGAGCCAAAGGAGGGAAAATATTTGGGGTATTTATGATATGGTTGGGATGGGGCTTTGAATGAATGGGATCATAGAGCCAATCTTCCAACAAGAAATCATCAATTCTGTCAGGGCCAAAGTAGCCGTACGGCTGGGACAGTGGGTGCCTTTTTTGCATTGAATTTTGTTCTAGGTCTGGTCATCTTCTTAATTGCCTTAGCCTGATGTCCAGAAGCAGTTCATCTCTTTAGTTCTTCGAAGTTTTTTTCTTTCCATGGAGTCTTTTCTTATGGAGAAACCACCAAAATTATCCAAGATTGATCAAGAATGCTTTGAGGGGAATCTTAGGCTTTGGATGCGGCATCATCTGAGGAAGAACAAGGACATTTTTCAAGCCAAATTTGGGCTTAGATCCCTTTGATCTCTCAAGGAATTCATCCCGGATCTTGAGCTCTTGAGGGCCGCTGCGTCCTTTTGGGATATCAGGAGACATGTGTATTACTTTTCTTACAACGAAATCACTCCAACTTATGAGGATTTTAAGGCTTTGGTGGGGGCGTGGACACGGAGGTCATTGCTTTCCCTTTGATTAATGACACAATGTGTGTTGAAAGGTTAGTCACTCTTCTTGGTATTCCTTTAGAAGAGGCTCAATGCATGGTCCTTAATCATACTTTTATTGACATTTCGGACCTTCCTGAAAGGTTCATGGATCGAACCGATGAGGTTTCTTGGAATGCCTTTGGGTTGTGTATCCTCGCCTTTTTCTATATGGTTGGTTCCAAGGGCACTTGTCATAGAGTTTTGTTGAGTATCCTAGAGGAATGCCTCACGGGGAAGGATATTATCCCTTTGATTCTAGGTGAAACCCTTCATGGCATGGACTGTTTGGCTTTTGGTGATGGTTTCATGCTCGACGGTATCCCCGCTCTTCTTACCATGTGGTTAAGGGAGAGGTTGATGGCCGTACCCGAGGCTCCTCTTTCTCACAAACTGTGGTCATACTATTTGAGAGACATTCTTTTAGATTTCTCAGGGTGATTGGGAGGCATACATGGTTCGACTCCAGACCTCACAGATTCGTTGGTGGGTCCTGCATTGGCGTATTGGCTCCGTGAGGGAGTATCAGGATGGCTCCTCTATTGTTCAGGTGCCGGGACTCTTAGGATCGTCTTTCTACATCCCTTCGTTGGTTCGCAGACAGTTTGGATTGTTGCAAACTCCTTTGTTGGAGTGGTCGGGTATCAATCCGGAGCATTTGAGACTTTCGTCATTATTTATGTGGTATCCATCCACCATTTCATTCCTTACCCGGTCATGGGCGTGTTCCTTCTTTCCGGCTCGGGTACTTCTCAGGAGTGTGGCTAGCACGATCTTAACCACCGTTTACTTGGATTGGTATGAACAGACTATGGGGCAGACTCAGAGGCTCATTGAGGAGAGGCGTGAGGCCATTCTTGGAGGGGATTATGACGCTAGCAGGACTTTGAGGGAGGCTGAGGCTGTGGCGAGTGGCCACAACCATACTGGGGATGTTAATGAAGACTATCAGATTATGGCCGAAAGGAGGATGGACATGGTGCTTAAGATTGAGGCACAGATGGAGGATCTCTGAGCTAGGGCTGCAGTTGACATGGCTTTGAGGGCAACTGGACTTGTTGAGGAGATTGGGAGAGTACTCGATCTTGGGAGGGGGGAGATCGAGATTTTTGATGTGAAGAAGAAGAAAACTTGGAGGAGCCAAAAAAAGAAGCGGAAGGATGAGGAATAATGACAATTCCTATTGTCCTAAGTATCCACCCATTGCCATTGCAGACACATTAGTTTGTTTTAAATTTCTTAGTTGTGTTTTCAGCATGTTATTTTGAGTCGAGAGTAGACCATGCTTAGACTCATCAAAGAAGTGTTTTAACTATGGTGGCAATGGTTACTTATCTTTGATTTTCATAAGGCTAGTTTGCATTTGTATGAAGCCTCTCTAAGAACCAAATTTGAATTTCATTTATTTTTAAGACCGGACCAATAATTGGCTGCCTACATGTTGGGTTTCGTAGTAACATGCGCAGCGGAATAAAGCATTTAAAATTTTCATGAAACCCAAAGCCATAGATCCGTTCATATGATTATATCAAATACATGCAATATGAATACTAGAATACTAACCCTTGATGCCTTTGAATTTAGTCTTTGATCTTGGTGGAGAAATCGAAGCTTGATCACGAACAAGTAAGAACACGAACTTTGAAGATGATGAGCTTCACCCTCTAGCGGTATCCACACCTCGAACGAATATCAAGAGCACTTGATCTTGGTTGATAGACCAAATTGAGAAACACGTTTTCTCAATTGTGTTTTGACTATATGGAATATTATTGTGTTTGTTCTTGTTCTTCAATCTAAGGATTTTTAGAACAAGAAATAACTCTCAAAAACTCTTTGGAGGCTTGCAAAAACACATGTACTGATTAGGGACGAATTAGGGCTGTTTATATAAAAGTTAGACCTATTCCAAATAGGTAACTTATGTCTAAACCCGCAAGAAAACGGATTAAGGAAAGTTCCTGTCGAAACCGACTGGTCCGGCCGGGTATGGCAAGTGGTCCGACCGGACCTATCTTGGTCCGCCCGGGTCCTTCCAATGTTCCGCCCGGACCTCCCCCTTTTCCACTTTTCTTCCTCTAATTTCCTTAAATCCCTGAATGGTCCTTCGACCCAATATTCCAATGTAGTCCTTTATGATTCGTTCTATTTGTGTGTGACCCTCTAGGATTACATTAAGTTGGCAATGGGTTCAAACATGAAACCATAAGATATGATTAGGTTCTAGAAAACCGTCATACCTACCAAAATAGTGTAACTAGATACAAGTTCGCATTCCTTTAGATTATGTCATAATCCTTTTGTCCATGATGTCATTGAACACAAGTCATGGTCAACAAGTCAACTTGTCTTTGTTCTATACTTTCTCGATTCCGAATATGTTGATAATCCAAATGACATTGATCTAATAAATTCATTTGAGTCCGGCCAAACATTTTCATCAACATAATTCCTACGAGAGGCCCAAGCTTGACATCTCTCCGAAGAGGGACAAATCCATTTAGCTTATTATTCTTCCCTACATGAATCCGATTATGCCAATCATATCCTTTATAACCACCTGGTTAAAGGTAGCGTTTGAATATGTCAAACATAATATTCATCAAGTGAAAGACCATAATAACTTCATGTCTAAGGATTCAAATGACACAACTAATATGAGATATATGTATGACATTGACCATGACATGAATCTCATAGAGAGGGTCATGTCCAGTACCAAACAAGTACTCATAAATCTAACATGATCATCCCATGATCATTTAGCCTTTATACTAATACCTAACAAGTACTAGGGACGGAAATTATTATAAGTAAACATGAACAATAATAATAATCAAAACATCTCTTTATTAATATGAATAAATGATAACAATTACAACGTTTATTAAACGTGCCTAGGGCACCAACACCAACACTACATTCCCCTTTTACAAATAGGACTAAGGGGCTCATGTCATCGTAGTTCAATTGCCATAAGCTCTGGTGCGACCCTGCCTTTTTTTAGACCGCCCAAACGGGTTTTCAATCTAGGTGGGTATATTTTTTTGGCACCCATAGTTTTTTTTTTTTTTTTTTTTTTTAAAACAAAGTAGCGGCGGAGCTTGTCACCATTGACCGGGTGCATGAAAGGGTTGCCATCCAAGTCTGCAAGTCTCATTACGCCCCTCGAGAAGATTTCTTGTACCACAAAGGGACCAATCCACAAGGGTTCCCACTTTCCATCGGGGTTAGACCTCCCTGGGGGTTTCTCTTTGAGAACCAAGTCTCTTACCCGAATTTCCCGAGGCTTTACTCTCTCATCAAAAGCTCGTGCCATTCTTCCTTGGTAGGCACGGATGTGTTCCATTGCTTTTAGACGGCGTTCATCCAGCAGCTCCAATTCATCATGCCGGCTTCGAAGCCAATCTACCACATGAATTTGGTTTTCTAGCAGAATCCTTAGAGATGGGACCTCCAACTCGGACGGGAGTATGGCTTCCATCCCGTAAGTCAAGGCAAAAGGGGTTTCGCCGGTAGCCATTCTGACTGACGTTTGGTAGCCCCACAATGCTAGATGTAGATTTTTGGGCCAATCCCTACCCCGTGTTGCCATCTTTTTTATGATTCTCTCAAGTGTTTTGTTAGCGGCTTCTACCGCACCATTTGTCTGAGGCCTATAAGGGGAAGACTTGTGGCGAGTGACTCGAAACTCTTTGAACAGTTGGTCGCATTCGCCTTCAAAATGAGAGCCATTATCTGTGATGACCTCATTTGGAACTCCGTAACGGCACATGATGTTCTCCTTGATGAATCCCGCAACCTTCTTGGAAGTGAGGACTTTGTAGGACATGGCTTCAACCCATTTTGTGAAATAGTCTACGACTACCAAGACAAATTCGTGTCCATTGCTTCCGGGGGGAGAAATTTTTCCGATGATGTCAATGCCCCAAGTCGAGAAGGGCCATGGAGTTGTCATGCAATACAAGTGATGGGGCGGTAGGTGATTGGGGCTAGAAAACCGTTGACACTTATCACACCTTTTCACAAACTGTATACAATCAGTTTCCATTTAAATCCAAAAGTATCCCATTCGTATGATGACTTGCATTAATCCTCGAGCGTTCATGTGAGGACCACAAATTCCACCGTGGACTTCTTGCATGAGCTCCTTTGCCTTTTCCATGCTTATTCATCTTAGAAGGAGGCCTTGGTGGCGCTTCTTGTACAAGGTGTCCCCTAGGATGACATAGTGAGATGCTAACCACTTGAGGGCTACCATACCTTTGGCTTTGATCCGATCTTTGTACTCTCCCTTTTCATTTCTGAAGGAACTTTCCCCTTCTTTGAGGAATTAGTAGATTTGGTTAAACCATGGTTCTTCTACTTTCTCCGGGATTCCCTCAATCTCACAACAGTATGCCGGATTTTCTTTTCTCCCTACTCTGAAGGGTTTTATTGACTTTCCTTCGGGGATTTCTACCAATGAGGCTAAAGTGGCTAGGGCATCCGAAAAACGGTTTCGATCCCTTGGCAAGTAGTGGAAGCTGACTTCTTTGAATTGTGCCATGAGTTCTTCCATGTGGGTGTGATATTTTTGCAATCCAGGGTCCAACGTCCATTTGTTGGACACTTAGTAGATAATCAAGGCCTAATCCCCGTATACTTCCAATTCTTTCACGTTCCTTTCAAGGGCGGCGTCTAAGCCGGCTGTGCATGCTTCATATTCGGCGGCATTGTTGGTCACATCAAAGTTTAACTTAATGGCAATGGGGGTGTGCTCATCCTTTGGATCAACTAGGATCATTCCAATGCCATTTCCTCTTTTGTTTGCCGCTCCATCAAAGAACAATTGCCACTTATTTTCTCCCTCAAGGGCGAAGATCTCTTCATCGGGGAATTGGGGTTCAGACTTCTCCTTCTCGTCCATAGGAAAGTCTACCAAATGTTCTGCCATAACCCTCCCTTTGACCGCTTTTCTCGTCACATAACTGATGTCATATTCTGCTAAGAAGAACGACCATTTGGCGAGTCTCATGAAGAGTGATGGTTTCTCCAATAGGCATTTTATGGGATCTATCTTGGAGATGAGTCTTATCGAGTGGGCGTGCATGTAATGCTTCAACTTTCTCACAACCCATACTAGTCCAGCGCAAGTTTTTTCGATGGCAGAGTAGTTGAGTTCACTTCCTTGCAGCTTTCGGCTTACAAAGTAGATGGAATTCTCAACCTTCGAATCCTTCTTTTCTTGGGCCAACATGGCTCCTACCGACGTATCTGTCACTGTCAAGTAGAGCAAGAGTGGCTTTTCCTTATGAGGAGGACAAAGGACCGGTGGATGAGTAAGGTAGGCCTTAATTTTCTCGAAGGCTCTTTAACATTCCTCATTCCACTCGACCTCCGCATTCTTTCTCAGTAGTTTGAAGATGGGCTCATATATGGGTGTGAGTTGGTTTATAAAGTGGCTAATGTACTGCAACCGTCCCATGAAGGCTTTCACTTCTGTTTGGGTGCGGGATGGTCTTATTTCCACAATTACCTTTACATTTTGGGGGTCGATTTCAATGCCACGTTCGGTGACCATGTACCCCAAAACTTTGCCACGGGAAACCCCAAAAGTGCACTTAGCCGGGTTGAGCCTCATGGAGTGCTTTCTTAACCTGTCAAAGAATTTCCTTAGGTCAACCAAATGCTGTCCATCGGTACCTTTGGAGTGGATAATCATGTCATCTACATACACCTCTATTTTCTTGTGGATCATGTCGTGGAAGAGTGCGGTTGCGTCCCTTTGGTAAGTAGCCCTAGCGTTCCTTAGTCCAAAAGGCATCATGGTGTAGCAAAAGGTCCCCCATGGGGTGGTGAAGGCAGTCTTTTCTTGGTCTTCTTCGGCCATTTTGATTTGATTGTATCCGGCGAAGCTGTCTACGAAGGACTTGACCTCAAAGCTAGAGGTTGTGTCCACAAGCATGTCGATGTTTGGGAGAGGGAAGTCGTCCTTAGGGCTTACTTTGTTGAGGTCCCTAAAGTCGACAGAACATTGGACCTTTCCATTGGCCTTTGTCACTATCACTATTGTTGGGTATGCTTATTTATAAACCACTCCTATTACCTAGATTTGATTGATCCCATAACCTTATTTTACTCTTTGTGGACTTTAAGATATATTGTAAGAAGTACTTGTACTTCATTTAGAATAGTCCACCTTCTAGTTTGATAGGCTTAGCAGATTAGGACCCTCAATTTTTTTTAAGTCTGGAGAAATGAGGTAGGTCATATGTCTGCCGCATGTAACCTACCGCATGACCAAGGTGCCGCATTCTCTATGCTGGCCGCAGATAACCTTGCCGCATGATTCCATCCTACCGCGTGAATCTCTACCGCATGGAACCATGGTTGAAGAAACTCAAGTTGGTTCAAACTTAACCATAGTCACACGTGTGTCCTTACCTTGGTTAGTTTTGAACGTTGCAAATTCAAATTTCAAATTTGAATACAACTGTCATTTTAGTACAGTTGGACCACCATGACTCTGCAACAAAAGGACAACTCAGACTGAGCTCCAATTAGAAATCAACAGCTCATTGTCCTCCAAACTTTCCCTCCAAGAATTCAAACGGCTAGTTTCTCCATCAAGGCTATAAATAGACCTTGAATTCTTCATTGAAAAGTAGCTGAGATTCTAAGAGAGAAATTGTTGTTGAAATTCTTGGTGATTGAAGATCATACTCAAGATTTCCAGAATCCTTTGAATCTTCAAGCACTCAACCTTCAAGTCTTCATCAAATCTCCAGCAACATTCAAGATCATATCTCAAGCCTCTCACACAAGTTTCATTAGGCTCTAAAATCGTATAGATTCAAAAGAGCTTTTGATTCTTACACACACACTCACCCCGATTGATCAATCACATAGATTGAATCATTAGGGATACACTGGTATAAGTCTAGGATTTGAACTTCATAGAAATAGGTGTTGATTCATACTTCATCTCTGTAATCTGTACTCAAGAATCAATATATACCTCATTCAAAATCCAAGACTGACCATCTTGGTAAAGGACGTAGATCTTTTAACAGATCGAACCTTTCCAAATCATTGTGTTCTTTACTTACTGCACTTTACCTTTCTGCAAATTTACTTTAAGTCTTGTTCATCTTGTTCATATTGTTCTTCACTTGTTCACATTAATCTTATTTGTCTTTTAGTGTTTGATCTTTCAGATTTAAGAACAATTGTGAATTGTGTTTGTTTGTCTACCTCATTGCCTAAGTTAAAATCTGACTAACTTATCATTTGCCGAAAATCTCTAAGACACAAATTTTCAATCTTTCAACCTACCTCACTTTAACCTACCGCACTCCTACCTACCACACTTTAACCTACCGCACTACCTACCGCAAACCAACCTACCGCATTGAACTTATCAAAACCAACTCTTAACTTGTTTCAACGAAAACTTCCGCTGTGCATTTTATACTTGACCGCGTGGTTTTTATCTACCGCAAAATTCAAGTGTAAGCATAAAGGTTGAATTTTGAAAAAGGGTTGAAATTTTAAATAGGCTATTCACCCCCCCTCTAGCCTCTTTTCATACCCTTGTTGTGTCTCTGGGACCAACAACTATGTTGGAAAGCCATGAGGGATATTCTATAACCCTTATGAAGCCGACTCGGAGCAATTTCTCAATCTCTTCGTTGACTTGCAAAGACCATTCCGGTTTGATTCGTCGAAGCTTTTTCTTAACCGGTTTCACTTTGCGATCCACGGGGATCTTGTGCTCTACAATCGAAGCATCTAAACCTGGCATGTCCTTGTAAGACCAAGCGAAGACATCCACATATTCCTTGAGCAACTTAACCAAGTCTTTCCTCTCGGCCCCTTTAAAGTAGCTACCAATCTGTGTCTCATTTGGTTCATCCGCAGTCCCTAAATTCACCTTAGTCAAAACCTCTTCGGCAGCTTGGGCACGGTTTTCCTCTCGGTCAATAACCTGCTTTGAGAGTTTTTTAATGTATTGTTTGTTTAGTGCGTCTGCAGTATTAGGTGATTCATCATTTACCGTTTTCAGATTATTAGTTAATTTATCATCTAATAAATTGGCAATGAGGGGATACTCAGAAAGGTCTATCATTTCATTCAATGCAAAGGGGAATACAATATTGGCTACAAGATCATAATCCTCGGGCGTGAGGCCCTCAGAGGAAACAGACTCAAACTCAAAGACAAGAGATTGAGGGGGATCAGTTACATTTGACCCTATAACTTTTGACTCTAAAGGGCGGGGAACCAATCCAAGTTTTGCGATCATTTCTACCTTACAGGCTACAGGTCCGGAGAAGGTCACCCAATTATTCAGAGGAATATCATCTTGCCCAACCAAGGTGCGGGGGTCAAAAATCTCGGGGGATCCTTCCTCTATTGCAGCAACCATTTCTTTCCCTAGATTAATCAAATCTGGCACAACCAACTCTTCTCCAAATAACCCTTGCATCACCACGCCATTCCATTCGTCGTCCGTGACTTCCCATTTGGCTTTCTTGGGAGCCCACTCCCCAAACTCGTACTTGCCATACCGACCCCAGATGGATTCTTCTTCCTTTCCGTTTCCTTCTACGGACCAAGTCTCAAATTGTTTCACCATCTCGGGCACCCCTTTGAAAGAGTATTCATGTGTCATCGTGGTCTCGGTGGGACCGGGCATTTTGGGCGTACCCAGGAATGCCCTCCTCACGGGGTTGGCGGTCATCCCTCAGAATCTCATAAGGTCCTCTTGAAGCTTGTCCCAATTGGTTACCATTGGCTCCTTTTTCCTCGGGGCTTCGGTTTGGACTCCTCATTTCACAAAGTAGCGGCTCATATCAAAGGTATATGGGCGAAGGTTAGGAGCTTTATACGGGACTCCTTGAGCTCTGGCTCGGTTCTTCCTTCTGGCCATTTCCTTATCCATTTTAAGGTCTTCGGGAGTTGGCTTATACCCCAGGCCGTGGAGTGTCTTTTGCTCCCTAATCTCAACAATCTTGTGCGTCCCTTGGAGCTTCTTCCCAAGACCAAGTCCTGGGAGGTAGTGCATCAAACGCATCATTTTTATTGAGGGGGAAATTTTATCCTTGGTGAGTGTGAGGTCCACACAACAAACATGGGTCTCGGAAGGTATTTTCGTGAAGCCGGTCAAGACCATACCGTTCTCCTCGTGCTTAATTTCTAGTACAGGAATTCCGTTGGTGTTGGTTCCTTCCATGGTGACACTGTCCCCATAAATGATCGTTAGGTTGCCTCCTTGCACATATTTCACGCACTGATGAAGGGTGGAAGTTACGCCGTTGACTTTATAGAGCCAAGGGTGGCCTAACAAAGCGGTGAAAGAGATGGGGATATCAAGCACTTAGAAATCAGTTGGCATCCTTTGCTTCCCAAACCATAGGTTCAAAGTGACCATCCCTAGGGCTGATCGGGCTATGGAGTCATAAGCTTTGACGGTAATTGTGGAGGGCCTTAGGCCGGTGGCTTTAATACCGAGGAGGTCCATCATCTTGGCAGGCAGGACATTCATGGCGGAACCATTATCAACCAAGACCCAAGGGAGGCGGCGCTCGTCCAATTGTACCGTAATGTAGAGGGCTTCGTTGTGGTTAGCCCCAAATTTAGGCAAATCCAGATCGGTGAAGGTGATGATGTTTCCATATTGAACACTTCCAATCATTTGCACGGCCTCCTCAGGGGTAGCCGTGGTAGGCACCATGGTTTGAGCCAGGCATTCCTCTAACTTGAGCTTATGCAGGTAAGACGAAGTAAGGAGGGACCAAAGGGATATGTTGGCAAAAGAGGGTGGTAAGTGGTGTTCCTGTAGTGGAGGTTTCTTGGGGTTCTCCGTGTGTACTTGCCCGGAGCGGGTCAACACACTTACTTCTGCAGAGCCATAAACTTCCCCCAATTCTTCCACGGGTGTTTGCAGATCTTTGGTGGAGTAAGACCATGCTTCCTTTCTTAACACATTTACTGTGATCATCCCCTTTGAGGCATAGGCAGACTCACGGATTTCTTTAAGGGAAACATGGCGGGTGTCTTGTTCTTCCCAGACTCCTACGGTCTCTCGGAGTTTTTCGAAAGTCAACATGCAACTGAAGTAGTCTGGAAACATCGACCCATCACCGTCAAACTGAGGTGGTGGTGAAAGTGGTGGAAAGGATAAGAAGTCATCTAAAGTCGGAAAGTCTTCCTCTTTTCTTGGGGATGGGATACGGGGAGGCACATAGGAAGATACCTCATCATCATCACTTTCACAGAGAAATAGGAGCTCTTCGCGAGACATGGAGCGAATTCCCCCTCTCATTTAGGCGAGGTGCCCTTCCTAATTGGAGATCCCCAGGCTTCTCGCCACTTCGGACACATTCCCCTCATTGTGGCGACATACCCTTCTAACCAATCTTTTGCCGGTTGACAAGCTACATGGTTTTGTGATATGGAAATGATCGTTGTGATGAGGATAACACTCATTTGAACCGTGGCTTTAGCCTTCCACCTCGTTCTTAATAGCCTTTTTCATTTCCTCCATGCATTCTTCATACGTTATATTGTGCTCAGTGATCTTAATCACAATCAACTCGTTGGCATTCTGGTGTAGGACTCTTGCACTCAATACGTTGGCCACCATACAATTCGGGGGGCATTTCATCTTTCCCTCTTGTACATATGCCCACAAGATGTCCTTCCATATTTCTCCGATTTCCATCAGCGGGGTGTTAAATTCTAAGAAGGTTACCGGTGCTGGTTCTCCAAGCTCGATCATGTTCATACTGTCTTGCCCAAACTCAATCAAGTTGATGGTGCTGTTGTCGGGGAAGGGGTTGTTGACTACATTTGGACCACGAGGGTGCTCAAGATTCCCCTTTTCAATCAGGTCAAGGATGATGCGTTTTACTATAGAGCATTCATCGGTGTTGTGTCCGTGATAATTATGAAAGGCACATCTCTTACTCTTGTCGAGGTATTTCTCGGGATTCTTAGGTTGGTAGTTAACTAAAGGCTTTGCAAGGCCTTGCTTGACTAGCCCTTCAAATACCTTGCTTATAGGCATTGCAAAATCTTCAAACCTCACATATGGATGTCTCTCCGAGTTTCCGGCCCTTTGTGGGGCTTGCCTCGGGTTTTCCCCATGGATGTTGTTGACTATCCCTTAGGTTTCTTTCCCTTTGCCGGTGGTTGGAGGGCGGTATCTGTAGGAGCTACCACTACCTTGGGCGGAGGATTGCTCGCTGAGATCCTTCTCGAACTTAGACCCAGCGGTTACCATGGCCCGGAGATTAGGGTAGAAGTGGTGACTGATCAAAGCTCGCAATTGAGGTTTCAGACATGACTGAAAAATATCTAGTTGCTCATCCTCAGTAGGCGGATTGGAAATTTCTCCAAGTTTGTAATTCCACCTCTTGTAGAATTCACCAATCGGTTCATCGTTCCTTTGCAAGGTGCTTTGAAAGTCAGTGCGATTGGTTTCCCACTCCATGTTAGACCGGTATTTGGTGAGGAATGCTTCTTTGATCCGATCCCATGTGATCCGAGACTCGTCCTTTAGGTTAAAGAATCATTTGAGTGCATTTCCTCTCAAAGACAGTTGGAAGTGATCGGCCATTTGTTACACGGTACAACCCTTCGCTCTCATTGCTAAGGTGTAGGCATTGAGATGAGTCTGGGGGCAAGCAGTTCCATCAAACTTATCAATCTCAGGCATTTTGAATCTGTGAGTAAGGGGAACAATTTTATCTGGATCGGTGATTCCCAAGGAAGACTTCTTCTCGTTCATCCCCTCAAACCTTTCTTCCATTTGTTTCAACTTTTCTACCAACCATCCCATTTGAGGGTTCATGTGCGGGCTAGAGTTAATGGATCCCATGGTTTGGGTTGTCACCGGCATTATGGTCGGAGGCACGGTGGTGGATGGTATTACCGGGGGAAGGCCTTAAGGTGGTGCATGGGTGTAGACGTACCCATATCCCTGATTACTTGCTGGGATGTACGGTGGAGTGGCTTCAGAGGTTTGTGCCGCTGGGTAGTGAAATGGGTATGGCACCCCTTGGAATGCGGTTGGCAAATCAGGAGGTGGTAACCCGGCGGTGGATGGAGCTAAAGGTGCTCGGATCGTCGGGATTGGACCATATGGGTTGAATACAGGCGGATTTGTGGGGAAACCTCCCGGCAGGATAAAAGGAACCTGGGTGGTGGGCACACTTTGGTGAATGGTGGTTTGGAATGCGGGACATGAGGTCGCCACATTAGGGTATGTTTGGGGAGGAGGAACTCGGTTATAGCCTTGGGGTTGCACAGTTTCAACCTCCTCTTAATCAGTAATTTCCACAAAACCTCCATCATTCTCAAACACGACGGCTACCCCTCTCTGTCTCATGGCTTCCACAACCCTATTCTGCATATATTCCTGATGTTTTCTAACACTTTCTTCCCTGGACCTGTCGGCCTCTAGAGCTCGTACCAACTCTTCCCTGGTGAGCCCATTAGGATCAACTGCGTTGTCACCCCCACTACTACTTCCTACCGGACTAGTCATTCGGAGAAGTCTGAGTGAAGCTGCTGATGAACTGTCAGACTCGGCACTAACCAGACGACGACCCGGAACTCTAACCCACTTCTTACGAGCTGTGAAGGAGAGGGAGGTTCATTTCAGACTCGGGTATCCATTTGGGCTAGTGTTTGGGAAGAGGCTTAGGCTCATGCAACATGAAAACTTATTGTCCTTATTTTTTTTTATTCCTGTTTACTTGGAATGCATTTAATTCCTAATTGGTTGGAAAAGATTTCTCTTCTTTTTCGCAACTAATCTAAATCCTGGATCAGTGGAGGCCATCACTACGCTTATAGACCCCTCGTTTTTCACCTGTATTGCACGCTCCCAAGGACAGACTATCCCGGGCGAGGGTCCTATAGGGCATGCGGCTTCCACCAACCAAAAGAACCAAACCTAGGGTCTAGTGCGTCACAAAACACCAATGCCTGAGCCATTCTTATCATAATTAAGCCCCAGTTAAGGTTAAGATTAGCTCAGTGCCTTAACGAAAATTGGCATGACCTCTTTTAACGAGGGATCTTTAACCTCAACCTTGGGCTTAAAGATGATTAGGATGAATCAAGCATTAGGGCTTAACGACTTGGTGTCGCCCTATCTTTAATACATGACTTAGGTTAATTATGGTTAACATCAACGCATAAGTCAAGGACCGGGTCACAGATGACCTTGGTCACACTTGATTTCACAAGGAGTCGTGACTCGGGTGTTAACTTGGCCATAATCAACTTCGGGCACGTATTAGGGACGTGATGACGTGAGCTAGACCAAAAACCAACCAAGGTCACGGTATTCGTGTGTCACGGACATGTGTGGTTGACTCGGCTCGGAAAGGGAGGTGGAATGGACCCGTGCACGCGAGAAGGGCACAAGAGCACCAATCAAGCTGCATCGTGGCATCCATCCCGGGTTTAAAGGGTTTTTGGAACGTGTACAAGGTCAAGTGCGTGTTGTGTGAAGCCTTCTATGTTCCCTTTTGAGTCAAAATAAAAAAAATTCGGTCCGTTTTAATACCATGAGCATTGTATGAACAATTGTATGAACAAGTATAATGAACAAGCATCTTGCACAAGTAATCAAGCAAAGCTATGAACAATCAAGAATCGAAATTTTGTACATGGAAAGGTTGTGCACAACCAAATGTTTTTGTTTTTTTGAAACCAAAATTTTGCAACATGAACAATAACCTTTTGAAAATCGTTTGTACAAAAAGGTTATGTAAAACAAAGGAATTTGAGAAACTAAAACTTTTATGAAAATGGTAATCCACAATGAGGCTTTGAAAACCCAATTTTATGTCCAAAAATTTGTGCATAACCAAGCTTTGAAAGTCCATTTTTGGCTAAGAAAATGAAGGTAAGAGTGCACAAGTAGAGGCTGTAAATGGAACCTGTACAAGAAGAAATGCAAGGGGACCATCAGGATGCTTCTGCCCTGCACAAACTTGTTAGCTTGAAGCATTCTGTGGGCCCAGCCAAACTAGCCGTACGGCTAGCGCAGTAGCTCCATTATTTTTTGCCAATTTCAGCTTGTGATCATCAAGACCCAGTTTATTACGTTTCCAGAACAGTTTCACTCCCAGAAATCAAAACAGAAACATAAAATACACACAAAACATGCACAAAGTCAACAAACGGGGACGGGAGTTTGACCCACACAAATGTATCCCCAAAGCTTCTAAAAAGAAGTTTGCAAACACTTTATTCCCCAGTGGAGTCGCCACTGTAAGATACCCGCGGGAAAACGGAGAAAGTTCCCTCGAGAAATCAAACACGGCACTTTATGTTCAACAGAAAACAGAGTCGCCACGTTAGTTTAACTTTAAACCCAAACTTAACGAAAAAAGATTAGAGACAAAGGATTCAGAGGTCAGGTTAAACTTTGGGAAGAACTTAACCGGTAGTTCACCTAAAATGCCTCAGAAAAACCGAGTCTTCCTAAGTTTGTTAACCAAAATTCTGCAAGTGTGTGTGTGTGTGTTCTTTGAAAATGGGAGAAACTGACTTTTAACAAAATCAGTTAGAAACTTAACAAAAAGGGTTGTTTTGTAAACAGTTTAACAGAAGAGGGGAAAGACTGAAAAATCACCCCTCTGACCAAACTAGCCGTACGGCTAGGAGGGTCATCCCTGGGGTTTTTTGCAGATTGTCAAGAAATCAGTCCAGTTTCAGACAGAAATAGAGCATTCTGCTGAAACTGATTTGTTTTACATTTTTCCAGCTTATTTACTCACACAAAACTTGAATTGAATCATCCATATGCTTTTGATCACTAATTAAACTCCAAAGCAAAAGGTTTTGGGTGTGATCAAGGCAATAATTGGGGAAAAATTAAGAAAGGTGATGAACATGGCATTTGAGCCAAAATCATCACTTGGATGGTTAAAGATGGAAACTTTAACATCCAAATGGATGATTCATCCAAGGAAAAGCCTTGGGGAAGTAAGAAATCAACCTTTGGATGGATAAAGATTGAGTCTTTACCATCCAAAGGGACATTATTGGAATTAGATCAAAGTTTGAATGATAAAGATTGAAACTTTATCATCCAAACTTGATCATTTCACCATAAAATCAACTTAAAAGTAAAGACATGAAATTTAACTTGCATAAATGTAAAGACATAATATAAATTGCATAAAAGTAAAGACATAATGTAAAGTGAATTAATGTAAAGAGACATTAAATGATAACAAGCCTTGATCATCATAGGTTTGAACTCTTGGTCATGCATAGAACATGAGGGTACCATTGATTCACATCAAGGACTTGGTTCCAATTCATAATATTTGTAAGAATAATAAAGACATAATATAAAGAAGGCAAAATGAAATAGAGTATGAGATGAAAAGAAGATGGGGAGAAAGAGGCCTCACCAATTTTGGTTCTAAGCCTATCTTCTTTCTCTCTTTTCATTCAAGAATGTGTTTGTATCCCTAACCTGCTCTCAGTTTGGCAGAGTTTACACACACAAATGATTTTTTCTCCCCCTGAAATGATCAGTCAAGGGTCCAATTTTTAGGTTTATCTTAGTGAGGTCCCAGCCTATCAGTTTATCCCTGAATGGTGCTAAGAGTTCCTCTAAAGTTTGTTAATTTCAGATTGGGGTACTTACAGAGGTGAAGAAATTATTTTGAATTTGAACGAAAATTTTGGTGTTGTTGACAAAAAGGAGGAAGTTATTTCTCTAATTGAAGATGTTTTGATTATTGTTGATCAAGGGAAGGACGGGGAAGAAGATCGACAGAAGAAGGCTGAGACGGATGGTATAAATTTATATCCGGAAAATATTCGTTTGCCTAAAGTTGTGCTTTGTGGTCATATTTACTCCAAGTATTTGTTCAGATGGGACGGAAAAATTCATTTTTTTTCAATTCCGTCAAATTTAAAGATGTTGATTTATTCAAAGTATCTTTTTAAGTGGAACAGAACTTTTCAAACATCGAAGATGAACCCGGGGACGAGTTCTTTTGAAGTGGAGGTGAATGATGTAGGACGGGTATTTGACTGGGTCAAATATATTAATTATATTGATATTTTATTAATATTTAGGATTTAGTTAGTATTTTATTTGTTATTTTCGTCATTAATTTTGATAGGTCATTTTAAGATGGTTTTAGAGTAGGATTAGGAGTGATTTTGCTATTTTTGAGTCCTATTAGGTTATCATATAGGTTAGGGTTAATTCTAGAAGGTCTTAGATTGGTTTTCAAGTTTTATGTGCACTATAAAATAGGCCTAAAAGTGTATTCCGAAAATTAGACTTTATTCAATAAAATTTTGATTGCTTTGCAATTGTTAAGAGTTTTTCTCTTATTCTCTGGTGGATTCCAGGTTTTATCTTTTCTAGGGTTTATTGCTGGTAAACTCTTGTGTTTAGCACTTGCTATTCACGAATATCGCTTCCGTGCTGCGTCAATTACAGTCTTCCACTTGATGAACATTATGTTTGACATATTCAAACGTTACCTTTAACCGGGTAGCTATAAAGAATATGATTGGCATAATCGAAATCATGTAGGGAAATGTAATAAGCCAAGAAGGGATTTGTTCCTCTTTAAGAGAGATGTCAAGGTTGGGCCCCTCGATGAATAGTATTGATGAAATGCACGGCCGTGCTCAAATGAATTGTTTGGATCAATAGCGTTTGTGTTATCAATATATTCGGGATCGAGAAAGCATTGAACAAGTAAGTTGACCATTGACCATGGCTTATGTTCAATAGACATCGTACAACAAAAAGATTGTGATATGTTCTATTTTAGGAAACTTTCGATTTCAAAGTTATACTAATTGAGTAGTCATAATGGCTTGCTAGACTCCGCTTATGACTTACAAGGTCTGAATGGTTCGGACTCGTTGCCAACTTAGTATAATCCTATTGGGTCACACACATAGAGCGGATAATTAAAAGGAACTAAAAATGAGGCAGAAATGGGTAGGAGCCGTACGGCTCCCTAGGAGCCATACGGCTGCCTAGGCGCCGTTCGGCGGCAGGCCCGAACTGCAGTTTATTTTAAGTCTTTTCTTGTTGGACAAGAAGACCTAAACCCTAAAGGATCTTGGAGACATCTTGTATATAATGTGTACAACCGGAAATTGTTCCTATAACATTAATTTGTGAAATCATAAACTCTTTCTTGAAGAGAGAGAATACACATATTATACTAGGATTATTAGGTTTGATTATTCCCAATTATCAAACCATAATAATCATAGGGAGCAATTGAAGAATCGTTCTTCATTAAGTTTTTTAATCCGAAGGACCTAGCAGTTAAGTCAAGAAGAGTTCTTGAATCAGTTTGAAGTGTTGATCACCGGTAGAGGGTGTCTCTCTTAGCATCTAAATCCAAGTTTTTATATTTTGATCTACAAGGGTTAGTTTCTTTCATCGTTATATTATGAATTGTTGAACATAACATATCTAGGCTTTTGAGTTTCTTCATGTAATGTCTTCCGTTGCGCATGATTGCTCGAAACCCAACAATTTGGCAACAAACAAATGCTCCAATTGTAATCTTTGTATGAAGTTGCAGAGAAATTTTGGGGGTGATCATACTTATCTACATAAACCGAGCGGAAAGAACGGAAGGAAAAAGTTTCTACCTCTCAATCTCAAGGGTCGACCTAATTATCTAATTCTTTAATTGTAGTCTTTTGATTTTTCCTAGATTACATAAAAGTGTTGTGGTATAGACCCTCCAAACCAAACAGATCGCAAGAATATAATGTGCAAACCCAACAAGCAAGAACGATAAAAGAAGCAAAAACAGTAAAGAGAACACAAAGAATTGTTTACCAATTCGTCAATATTTTTTACTACGTCTTGGGGCACTGCCAAGCCATGATCTTGCACTATAATATGTAAATTTGGAGTTACAATGAGTTATGGGACGGAACCTTGCTTATATACACAACCTAAAATGAGTCCAAAACCTAGACAAAAATGAAATCCCGAAAAGACCCGAAAAATATCAATTTTCACGTCCAGGGGGGGTTGACGCCCCCGAACCCAACCCTTGACGCCCCCGAACCCAGTCCTTGACGCCCCTGAACCCAACCCTTGACGCCCCTGAACCAAATTACGTCGGAATTCAGCCATGGCCAAAATCACCTAGGTTCGGCCGAGTCATACTATGGGTTCGCCCGAACCCACCTTGGTTCGGCCGAGTGCCTACCAGGGTTCGGCCGAATCCTTCCAATTCCATCTATGTTCGCCTTTTTCTCCTCTTTTCTTCTTTTCTGATCGCTAGTGTGCCATTGAACTCTATTCCAACAATCTCCCACATAGAGATCAACCCGTATACAAACCCCGTATCCGTCTTCAACTCATCCTTAGTGCCTTCTAGTGCTCACATCGATCATGGTAGTACCGTCCTCCTCCTCTATTCTTCAAGTCCCGTTGAAACTATACACAACTTCAACTTCTCTTTACTTAAGAAATATAGAGCCTTACCATCCCAACCACACTCTTTTTGTGTTCCTTTTTCTTTCTTTTACAGCTTCATATTTGATTGAAAGTTTGCAAACCACTGTCATTGGCTATGGAATGTGATTTACTGTACCCAGGTACTCTATTCACCATGTCCCCTCTATAATTAACTTTTTTTTTTTTTTTTTTTGCTATTCACTCAAAATTTATTATTGACCGATCAAAGAAACCATGAGAAAAAATGGACATTTATTTTTGATAGTACTCTTTTTTTTCTTTTTCCAAATTTATCTTCTTATTTGCTCTTTTTTTTGTTTCGAAATATTCTTTGCATTTCTACAATTTAAGTTTAAATATGAATAAACACAACATGACTAGTGAAACAAGTATTCATATCCTTAAAAAAGTTTGAACAATTTATTGTGAAAATAATTTTGAGACGAATGGAGGATTATTTATAGTACTTAAATAATCTCTTTTTTCTGTCTCAAAGTAATAATCTCACTTTCTTTTTTTATCATCAAGTGGATGTGTACGGTAGTACAAAATATCAGTCCCAATCATTTACGTACACAAGCGAATAATCAACGCTAATGTGATTTTTTCTTGATACTCCATCTACTTCTAGTCTACATTAACGGTTCACATTTAGAAGACAAAATTTCAATTTTCATTTTGTGTTTCTTATGATTAATTAACGAAATATTTTTTTTCTTCTAACAATATGCACAATATCACATTTTGAACATGAAAGAGAAGACTTGAGAAATACAGAAATACACTCCCTCCATCCCGGTAGAAGCTTCACCATTTTGAAAGTGCACAAGAATTAAGAAAAGTGATGAGTGGAAAATGGGTTGTGAGAGGAGAAAAGTGAATGGGTATGACAAATGGGACCCATAGTTTAAATGTGTGAGCGGGAAAAGTTAGTGGGTATGACAAGTGGGGACCAAAATTTATGTATGTGAGAGGAAAAAGTGAGTGGGGATGACAAGTGGGGCTTAAATTTATAACCATTTTAGGAAATGTGAAGCAATCAACGGGACATCCATTTGGGTAATAATTGAAGCTTCAAATGGGACGGAGGGAGTATAGCTTAATTAATATGAACGTGGAGTTTTTAAAATAAAATATTCCAAATGACACAATACACTTTTTACCATGTTTCACTTTAAAAAGTAAATAATGTAAGGTTTATGATATACTCCCTCCCTCCGTCCCAGACTAAGGTTCTTAAAGTTTTTAGTTTGACTTTACACGGAGATAAAAAAAGTAAAGTTGGAGAAAGTAGGAGAGAGAAAGTAGGTGAAGAGTTTTTGTTGTCAGAATGACAAGTGGGTCCCAGTCCATTTTAAGTAATAAAGCAACTAAGAACCTTAGTATGAGATAAACTAAAAAGGAAAGTAAGAACCTTAGTCTGGGTCGGAGGGAGTACAATATTAAATTTATTGTGTTTGAAATTATGAAGAGGAAAAGTAAGACCCTTAATAGATCTCGTGTATGGATGGAATAGTTCGATATTGTCCAGCTACTAATCCGTGCTGAAATTTTTGACAAATACTTGCGACCCCCTTGCAATTATATTGTGGTAGCTAAAGTTCCCGATGGTCACAAAATCAACAAAATTAGACATCAATCACATCAAATATATGGAACTACTGACCTATAAATACCAACTGCATTTCATCAAATTAATCAATCACATAAGCAACAACCCAAAAACATATTACAAGAAAATCGGGATGGCAGCAAATTGCGAAGAAATCGAGAAAGGTACGAGCAACTCTCACACATTATCTCCCATTCTATTTGAAGCGCGTATAAATAATGTACTTAGTATTGTAAATGTTTTTGTGATAAGTGAATGTGTTATGTGTTTGTGTAGGTAAGACTCGATGGCCGGAATTGATTGGGGTGAACGGAGAGAGAGCTGCGGCTACGATTAAAAGAGAGAATCCATTGGTTAAACCAGAAATTATATTGGATTCGCCAGAGACTGTTATTCTTCCGGTTTACTTTTGCGACAGAGTTTATGTTTGGGTTGATGAAAATGGTATTACTACCAGGGTCCCTTTTATTGGTTGAACAAAGGAAATGATACGATGTTCTCTCTTTTTATTTGATTGTATAATGCCCATGAAAATAAAGCTGGATTTCTAATATCCATGCATTATAGTATTTAAAATAAGATGGCTTAATGAATGTATCATTGTTGTATCATTTTTTCTATTGTGAGAACAAAGTACAACGATATGAAGATGCGATTACGATATTACACATGTTTGCAATAGTAACAAAGAAAATGGCTCCAAATGCACGGTTTACAACTTTATTCATGATTCCACCAGGCTTTCAGAGGATTACGCCTAGCTGCTCCTTATTTCGCTAATACGTTCGCACTTCCATATTCCCTCTTTTTTTTTTTTTTTTTTTTTAAAAAAAAAATAAAAAAATTGGGATTTTTTATTAATTCATAGTGCCATGAAGGCTACAATAATGCTATAAGACTACAACCGGGCCTATAAATAGCTTACACAAATCTCCCTAACGAGATTTAAACTCGCGACCTTTGCATGTAAAGCTAACACCTAATACCGCTTGAGCTAGAGCTCTTTGGTACATATTCCCTCTTGTGAATCAAGTGATTCTGATACATTTGATGTTACTAATAAGTGTGTCAATGGAATTGACATGATTCCAAAGATGCCAAGAATGGGAAGAGATATCCGAGATCCATTTTATTGGGAGTCTTGCATCTAGCTCTACTTCAATCTTGAATTTGAGACCATACCCACCTTTTATCAAATTTCAATATCATTAGTAATTCTTCTAAGACTGAAGAACAGGAATCTGAAACGTTGAGAGGGATCGAGAAAATTCCATGTAAATGTCAACAAATTTTTTAATCACACCCCCACAACGTTGAGAGGGATCGAGAAAATTCCTTGCCTGAACTGTTATTGAATTTGAGGAAGCTGTATTGTGGAGGGGCCCAGTCTTTGTCTATGTGCAATCTTGATGAATATGCGTGTTGGGGTATCAACCCAAGTCTCACATTGGCAATTGAATGAAGAATTACCTAATATATAAAGGGTTAATGACAATTTAGGGCTTGAAATGTGGGTGGGGGGGGGGTCTTCGGCGGGGGGCCTCAACTTTTTTATTATACACATAAGGGTCTAACATCGATTGTTCTTGTCAATTTAGAGATTTTTAACAGATTCTGTCAAAAAACCCAGTTAAGTTGCCATGTGCCTATCACGTGCATTATTAATGAGGGCATTTATGGCAAACAAACTATGAGAAAACGCTCGCCTCTACCCACGCTTTACGCTTAACAAAATATCTAAGGGCTTCACAAATTCTTTCAGTCGAGTTAGGGCTTCGAAGTTCACGTAATTCATTTGTCCAAGAGCGATTGTTTCAACTGGTTTCCTTCAAATCTGGGTGATTAAGAAGGAGCGATTGTACAAGGCGTTGAAGATGACTTGGTGTAAGAGGAAAAAGAAGGGTTGCATTTATCCTGGGAGTAAACTGCTTTTCTGCCCCTCGTACTATGGCTCCAACATCAATTTGACACCCGTACTGCTGAAACAACAAATGTATAATGCGTACTATAGTTTTATTAGCAAAATTAACCAATTTACTATTCAGTTGTTAAATTTTTGTAACGAACATTATTTTTTTAAGGGGCATTAATTTATTTTAACAAATATTAATAACTTAACGGAAACATATAGACCTTTTTACATACATCATGTTAACAAAACTAACTTTTGTTATTTCCATCATCTTCCCAAACCCAACATCCACCCCACCCTTTCCCAGCCCAACACCGCCACCACCGCCCCCATCACTACAGCCACAAACCATCACAACCAGTCACCACTCCACCCAACCAACTCCACCATTTTCAATTCGCCATTCACCCAACACAACAAATACAACAACAACAAAACTGTACGATGGCAATTCCAGCATAGTGAATCTAAACCCTAATGGAAATTCCAGCAACCACATGAGAATCCCACCACCGACACAGTCCATCAAGAACCAACGTCGCCTCCGGTAACGGCAATACCGGAAACACACAGACAAAAAAAAAATCAAATACAAAATTGCAAAAATTCGGATCTAGATCTAGATACGTATCTTGACAAAGAAAAGAAAGAGAGAGAGAGAGAAACAATGAAGGAGAGTCTAAGAGACGATCTAGACATCCAGATCTGGTCAAAGAAAGACAACTGGAGGTGGTGAGAGGGTGCAGTGTGTTCCCACCGGCAAGTCCATCACCGTCGCCCAGCTCCATGTGTTTGGAATCGCAGAACATGGGAGAGTTCTGCCTTGTAGTCGCTGGCCAAAGGAGGGGAGGGAAGGGTCGTCGGAGTGAAGAGGTTGTCGGAGTTGTAGACCGAGCTGGAAAAGAAAAGACGGTAGTTCGTAGGGGATAGAGAATAGTCGCCGACGTTAGTTGTTCATCTGGATCTAGATCTGAGGAGGGGGAGGTGGCCAGAGTAGGGGGAGATGGTTGCGGGATTAGGGGCGGAAAGAGGTGGCCGGTGGAAGGGGAGGTTGCCGGAGGAGGGGGATAAGAGGGGTCGCCGGAGGTGGGCGATCGGAGGGGTCGCCGGAGGAAAGGGATGGAGGGGTGGCGGGGCAGGAGTGGAGGTAGAGAGAGAAACCAGAGAGAGAGAGGGAGTGTGTGTTTGTGTTGGTGCGTTAGAGAGGAAGGGGTAATTTTCTCATTAAATAAACTGTATTAGACTAAGGAGGAGGGTTGGGTAAATAATTTTGGTTCATTTAATCTGTATTGGGGTTGATTTTGAAATTTTTGATTGTAATATCTGTTAAATTATTAACATTCGTCAAAATAAATTAATACCCGTTACAATAAATAACGTTCATTAGAAAAATTTGACGATTGAATAGTATTTTGGTTAATTTTGCCAATAAAACTATAGTACGCATCATACATTTGTTGTTTCAGCAGTACGGATGTTAAATTGATGTTGGGGCCATAGTACGAGGGCAAAAAAGCAGTTTACTCTTTATCCTGGTACTCCGAACTATGGTATGTATTTTCCTATTACTTGTTATATCATTTATTACGAAATTGAAATAAAATGTCATCAAATGGGTTAGTCAAAGTTGTTGTTTTTTTATTGTGATGATATAATAAGTTTGTTAATGGTGGTGGTCCCCAGTAAAGTTTGATTTTTTGTAATGGTATCTGTAAAGTTATATTTTTTGTATGTTGTGGTCCCCCTTTTGTTGACATATGTATTGGTATCTGTTGTAAATGCTGAATTTTTTATTTTTTATGATTTGTGTTTGTTTTTCTTCCATGTGTGTAGATTCTCCATCAAAATTTTCTATTAAGCTTCATCATGGGGGTTGCTTTCCTAATGGTAATAAATATGTTTATAAAGGGGGAGATGTAACATGGTTTGATCACTTTGATGAGGACTGTGTGTCATTTATTGAGCTTAAGACAGCTGTTAAGGAGGCTGGGGTATTATCTGATAAGTATGCTTTGTATCAAGACACATGTTGCACTCCACCATACAAGTTTAACTTGATTGAAAGTGATAAAGATGCTTTGGATTTAACAATGTTTATTCCTGGTAAGAAAAGGTTTGTGGAATTGTTTGTGGAATTAGATGGTGCAAATGAAAAAGGAAAAGGAATATTAGTAGGTGAGGCTAGTATGTCTGTTAATGTTGATGTAGAAGATGCAAGAGTTAAAACTCATACAGGAAAGGGAATATTGGGAGGTGAAGGAAGTAGGTCTATTAATGGGGATGAATTTGAACATGATACATTATATGATAGTGAGTATGGAAGTGAAGATGATGACATGAGTTGTGAAACTGATGGTGTTCAAAATAAGGCCAAAGAGAAGGGGAAGAATGTGGAATGGGATTATGGTGGAGGTTCAAAAGGGAATAATGTGGCTTTGAACTATGATTTAGATGATGGCTTGAAGGGGTATAGAAGTGAGGATGAACAACAGTGTAGTAGGGCAATGGGAAGAGTGTTCACTCCCAAGGTTGATATGGTGAAACCCCGGTTTGAATTAGGAATGGAATTTGCTGATCATAGGACACTAGTTGCAGCTATTAAGAAGCATTCCATTGATGATAAGAAGCATATTTACATCATTAAACAGGTTAAAAAAAGAGTGAGGGCCAGATGTAAGGATCCATGTCCTTGGTTATTGTTTGCTTCCAAGTGTCAAACTGAAACTAACTTGGTGATCAAGACCTTGAACAATAATCACACATGTGGAGTAAATTACAAGAACGTCCATGTCACACCCAAATTTTTAGCAACCCAGCATGTTAATGATTGGAGAACAAATCCATCCCAACCTGCCAAGTCATTTAAGAACACTGTTTTTCAGAAGTATACAACAAATATTTCCATCAATCAAGATTATAGAGCAAAAAGAAAGGCAATGGAGTTGATTGAGGGCAGTATTTCAGAACAATATGAGAAGTTGTGGGATTATGCCCAGGAGTTGAGGGTCAGAAATCTTGGTACAACAGTGATTATGACAGTTGAGGATGGGAGTGTTTCAGAAGGGAAGCCTATATTTGAAAGGTTTTATGTTTGTTTGGGAGGTTTGAAAGAGGGATTCAAGTGTTTAAGGAAGGTTATTTGCTTAGATGGTTATTTTTTGAAAGGAGAGTATGGGGGGAAATTACTTGTAGCTTCTGGCATTGATCCAAATAACAACTGGTACCCACTTTGTTATGCAGTTGTGGAAGATGAGACTAGGGATACATGGCATTGGTTTATCAAACTCATGATTGATGATCTGGAAGTGAGGGATGATGACTCAGAGTATATGATTATGTCTGATAAGCAGAAGGGGTTGATTGATGCAGTTGCTACTTTCATGCCTAATGCTGAACACAGGTTTTGTGTGATGCATATGCTAGGAAATATGAGAACAGCTGGTTTCAAAGGGTTAGTCTATAGATATCAACTGTGGAAAATTGGTTTACTTATACTCTGTCAAAGCTTAACTCTGTTATTATTCCACTATTAAGTGGTTTACTTGTACTCTGTCTAGGTTTCAAAAGCAATGGCCACTAAGAAGGTACCACCACAGAGAAAGACAACACGACCACCACAGAAAAAGACAACACCACCACAGCAAATGACATCACCACCAAGAAAAGAACATCACCACCAGCCAAAGAGATAGCACAGGTATTAAACATACTATTATATTTGGTATCTGTTTACCATGACACTATGTTAATGATTATATATTGATATTTTGTTTAGGGTTCAAAGGGGTTTGTAAGTGTACCTGAGACAACCATTGCTCAACCACCACCACCAAAGGAATACATTGAGCTGCCAAGGTCAAATAGGCTGAGAAGTAAGTTTCAGTTTAAGAAGATAGATGGCATAGTGGATGTAGATTCTGAAGATGAAGATGTAAGTGTACCTGAAATGACCTTCTCTCAACCAGCACCAACTTCTTCTCCATCATCCCAGCCATTTAAAGAATCTTTATCTCAACCTGCACCATTTACTAGCATAAATGTTAGTGGAGACCATGGAAGGAGCATTAACACCAATCTGCCAACCACTTCACAGCCTTACATTGAAAGAGGTGGGAAGAAATTTGTGACTTGGAAGGATTTGAGGGCCGCTGCAAAGAAATTTCTTCCTAAGGACAGTGAAGGAAGTCAGAATTGAAGGCCCATGTGTTGTGCATTATTTGAAGGAATCAGATTCTCTTTTAAGACATATTATTCTCTTATCTTTTGTCACTTTAGTAGGCATGTGCCTGTACTTGATACTTTAATCTTTTGTGGTGTAGTTTTTTTTAACTTTTATTGTTGACTGGTATTTTGGCACCTGGAAAGTAACTTTTAAGCCCTTCTTTTGTGTTCACATGCAATGAAATATATGCATCACCTTTTGGTACTCTTATCAGTTTGTGTATTAGTGGTTTTCACTTTCAGTTTGTGTCCACTTAGTAGCTTTCAGTTTCAGTTTGTGTATTAGTTTATCTTAAAGACATTGATACTAGTGTGAGCAACCACAAAAGACAAATAAATGTAAAGGTCATGTTGCTGAATTTCATTCATTTTCAATGGCCAAAACAGATTGGGATTACATGCTTATCAATCCTAACAACTCAAAACACCATCAACACAAATTCCTAACATCAACTAATCCCAAATGCCTTACAAAACCTCTAAATTCAACTGCAAACTAAAATCATAACCAACACCTATATTACAACAACATCAACTCATACATTACACCATCAAATACACAGTCCAGGAGAGAATCAAGAGCAACAACAACAACTTTTGTCTTCTTTTCAGTGTTGCTATTTCTGACTCCATTTCATTTCTCTTTCGAAGCAAACCAGGTATAACACTCTTGGATCTTGCATACATTTCTGGATCATACCTGTAACGACCCCAAAACCCATCCCTATTTATTTAATATTTTTGAGAATTTTAATTTGAACTTATGTGTGCATTTTATGTGTTGCATCGTATTTTATGACTTGCACATATTGTTTGATTAATTGTGTTATTTATTTGGTTAAGAGTAATAATGGTTAAAGGAGTTAAATGATTAAGTTGAAACCTTAGGGTCCTTATTGGAAATATAAGTTCAGGGGTTTATTTCTTCAAATGGAAACTTGAGTGACCAAAATAAAAACTTGGGTAAACAAATATTTATATACTTATCACTTCCCCCTCCCTCTCTGCATATTCATACTCAGCAAACATTTCTAAGTTTCTTCCTAGGCTTTGTTGAAGACGATAGGAGTAAGTTATTTTCCTATTTTAATTTCTATCTTTTTAATTACTTCTCCGTTTTTAAAACTAATTATATAAAAATGATCAGGGCGTTGAGTAGGCCATTTCTACCCGATCAAAAAATATTTCATTTATAGTTTCCCCGGAATAGGTAAGTTACTAATTCCCCTTTAAATGTTAAAATGGTCATATATGTTATACTTGATACTTGTAATTGTTAATTTTGTGATTTGGGTGAATTTTGTGATACTTGTAATTTTGGGACAAAGGGAGTATTAATATACTTTGAAGAAAAACAATGGTATAGGCTTGAAAGTAGGGTCTTGGGTATTGCCTAGTTGTTAGTAAAGGTATACTTATACTTTTGGGACGGTAAAATATGTAAATGGAATAAAAGAAAATTATTCTATTATTTGTGGGACGGTAAAAATAATGAAATAAACTTGAAAGTAAAGTTTTGGGCATGTATTGCACTCCTGGCTATTGTTAGTATTGTTAAAATACTAGTGAAAGTATACTCCTACGTTTGGGACGGTGGAATAGAGGGATTATAATTTATTCAAATTTTGGCCCGCGAGGTATGTTGGACGGCCGCCCAAATCGGGCGTGCGGCCGCACACTTATCTGGAAGGTTTTTGTCTTAGAACAGAGCATTTTGGGCGGCCGCACAATCTGGTGTGGGCGACCGCCCAGGGCTGCTGAAAGTTTGAGTTGTTTAATCCAAGTGATTTAGAGTTCAATCTTAGTCTAGGTCTTAGGTGATATCCTAGAGTACCTAGAGGGTTGTTGTGGAACACTCTTGTATTTGAAATTGGTTCCTTTGTGAACATAAATGTTTTGGAATTGGACTAAATGTTAATTGGATATTGTTGAACATCTTTTGATGTGGTTTGGATTGGTTCATCTTTGTGATGTGTTTGGCTTGGTTCCCTACTTTAGAATCATTGCCCCCGGTTGTTGTTTAAGCAAGTATTCATTACTATGCTCGTGTTTAAAGTCCAGCTGGTACTTGTTGTGGAGTCAGGCAGTGGGAGAATTATAGTGGTACAAGTTATGTTCACTATAAGGTTTTCCATTAGTACCTTGAGTCAGGCAGTGGGAGAATTATAGTGGCACACAAGCCAAGTTCACTATAAGGTTTTCCAGTGTTGCCTTTTCTGTTTTCCCCAGTCCAGATTGGCCTTGGATGGGATGAATCGCTCCCTTATGTGAGCCTTGGGTTATGACTTTGTGTCATATTCCCCCCGTTGTTACTTTGGTTCTTATGGTTATGGTTTGGTTTTCGGGATCCCGGCTTCAGCTATTTATGCTGCTCAGCTGGTTTTCTCATATGGTTTTCTCAGATGGTATTCTCAGACAGTTATGTTTATTGGGTAAACCTTGGCTTGGTATCCATCTGAGTGTGGCATTTGTGGTATTTGTGGTATATGAATTGGTTTTACCTCTCATACTATGTATGTGATGCCTATGATATTGTTCTTTAAGCTTATCATTTTAGCATGAAACGTAGTTGCATTTTAGTAGCTTACTGAGATTTATTCTCACCCCTTATTTATTTACTGTTTTAGATAAAGGCGAGCCCAGGGGATAGGTCACTTCACAAGGGAGGACGTCGGGTTGATAATCCATTTTGGAAAGTAAGTGTGGTTTAAAGGTTGCATTATATAAATGTATAACATTTGGGGTAGTGTGACCGAGACTTTATCCGTGTATCTCTTATTTTGTTAAAGTGTGGTAATTGTACATTTATATAAGCGTGTGTAAGCCTTCGGGCTAAGTACTTTCGTTTGTGAAAGAGTTTGTTTGAAAGTTAAATGGAAGTCTTTGAACTTCGAGGGTGGATTTTGTTAAACTTTATGAAAGGATATTTCGAAAATTTTTCTAAAAGTGTTTTATGACGTCTTCCAATCGTGTCCCGAGCGTGGGGCCAAGTAGGACCACGGGTCTGGGGTGCGACAGTTGGTATCCGAGCTAGGTTGTAGATGGTCTAGAATGACTAAGTGACCTTAGAGGGTAGTTGTGTATAGGGTGAGTGACGTTGAGAGTCTTATGCCGGTACTTATTAAAAAAGGTTGGGACAGATGGAGATCAGTCAGGGCCTTCAAGGCAAGAGAATGTTTGAAGCAGCCATAAAAACCTTAAATGATTAAAGACAAGGAGAAGATCAAGTACCTCCGAGATATGGGCTAGAACAGTTCTTAAAGATGAAATCAATAGGCTATGATTGAGAACCATATGTGGCTAAAGTGGAAAGGTGGATTAAATCGATGGAGAAATATTTGATGTTCTGAGATGTTTTGATAAAGATCAAATCAGGTTTGCTACTTATAAACTGAGTGTAGCTGCTGAGTATTGATGGAAAGCTTTGAAAATTTGTTGGGATGAGAATCATGTACCCTATACTTGGGAGAATTTTCTAAAAGAAGTTCAAGGAACATTTTATTCCCCGGGTGGATCAAGACAAGAAAGAAATGGAGTTTCTCAACTTAGAGCAAAATGTTATGTCCGTGGCTCAGTATACATCTAAATTCACAGAGTTATCCAGGTACTGTACTTATTTAGTTGCAACTAAGGAGAAGAAGGCAATGCGATTTGTGAAAGGATTGAGAACTGTGATTCGAATTCAACTAGTATTTCACAAGTTACGGGATTTTCAAGATGCAGTTGATAGAGTTTATCAAGTGGAACACGATATTGAAGAACATAAGAGGAAAGTTGAACTATCAGGTGCTGGAAGGCAAGGAAGACCTCAACCACAGTACGGTGACAATCGAGGAGGTCAGGGAATATCATTACAAAACAAAGGACAACCTCAGGAGCAATCAATTGCCAACAATCAAGGTAACACCTCAGGAAAGCCTAAGGTGCAGAGTCGTGTGTTTGCTGTTAATCAACAACAGGCTTCAGATTCTTCTGCCGTGATAGGAGGTATAATTTATATGTCTAGTTTGAGGGCACGTGCACTTATATACCCTGGCTCATTGCATTTATATGTGTCTGTGCATTTTTGCATCTCAGTTACATTTGTCTTCTGAGTCTCTACCTTATGTGTTAGCGGTGTCCACTCCTATGGGGGAGTGTTTGGCAACTGATAGAGTGTTGCGTACTTGTGATGTGCATATTTGGGAGCATGTTTTATTTGCTGATGTAGTTGTTTTGCCATTGCAAGATTTTGATATTATCTTGGGAATGGATTGGGTAAATAATTACCATGCTTCAGTTGATTATTATAAAAGGGTTGTCACATTTTCTGTTCCTGATGTGCCTGAATTTACTTTTGAGGCTACTCCTCTGGGTAGGGGGATTTGTATTCTTTCTTATGTGAAGGCTAGAAGATTGTTACACCGTGGTTGTGTGGGATTCTTGGCCAGTGTTCTTGATACTATTAAAAACGGTTTCTGAAATAGAGGATGTGCATATTGTTATAGAGTTTCCTGATATATTCTCAACTGAGTATTCTATGCCTCCCGATAGGGAAATCGAGTTTTGTATTGACTTACTTCCAGGTACTACCCTGATAATTGAGGTACCTTACAGAATGGCTCCAGCTGAATTGAAAGAGTTGAAAGTTCACTTGCAAGAGTTACTTGATAGTGGTTTTATCCGACCCATTGTATCACCGTGGGGAGCTCTTGTGTTGTTTGTAATGCACAAATATCCTTTGCCTCACATTGATAATTTGTTTGATCAATTTCAAGGGCCTGTTGTCTTTTCGAAGGTTGATATGAGGAGTGGTTATCATCAGTTGCAGATTCATTCTGAAGACATCTCTAATACTACTTTTCGTAGTAGGTATGGTCACTATGAGTTTCTTGTTATGCCTTTCGGGTTAACTAATGCTCCCGTTGTTCTTATGGATATGATGAATCGGGTTTTCAAACCTGATCTTGATACCTTTGTGGTTGTCTTTATCGGTAATATCCTTGTTTATTCTAAATCTAGAGAGGAACATGAACAATATTTGTGAATGGTTTTGTCTGGGCTCCAATGGAAGTAGTTATTTGCGAAATTTTCTGGGTTTAGCGGAGTATTATCGAAGATTTATTGAGGGGTTTTCCAAGATTGTTACACCATTCACTCAGTGGATTTAAAAGAATGTACCATATATGTGGGATGAAAAATGTCAAGTCAGTTTTGAGAAATTAAAGAAGAGGTTAACCACTGTACTTATTCTTGCGTTACCTAATGGGAATGATGATTTGGTTATTTACAGTGATGCTTCGAGGAAGTTAACTCCTTGTGAACAGAACTATCCGATCCATGCCCTGGAACTTAATGTGATTGTTTTTACGTTACATAAGTGGAAACATTATCTTGTGGAACAAAGTTTGAGATTTTTATAAATCATAAGAGTTGAGATATCTTTTCTCCCAGAAAGAGTTGCAACCGATAGCGTAGTCGCAGATACTATTAGTCAGAAATCTTACATAGTTTTGAGGATGGAGCTTTTGAAGGATTATGATTGTATACATAGTTTTGAGGATGGAGCTTTTGAAGGATTATGATTGTACCATCTCTTATCATCTGGGCAAGGCAAACGTGGTTGTAGATACAATTAGTCAGAAATATTACATAGTTTCGAGGATGGTCCGATAATGGAAGATGCTCGAGATTGGTGTCCTTATGAATTGAGGCATGGGGTGACAATTGCGAATATTCGTGCTTTGCTAACCTTAATTCAACGGATAAAAAAATGCTCAGAAGTATGACCTCGAGTTGAGAAAGATAGTTGATAAAACCAAAGATAGAAAATTTGAAGATCTCTCTTTTAATCTTGAAGGAGTATTAATTTATAGAGGACGACTATGTGTACCAGATATTGATGGAATTAAACGTCAAGTTCTTGATGAGGATCACGAGTTCAAGTATATTATTCATCCCGAGAGTACCAAGATGTATCAGAATTTGAAACAATATTTTTAGTGGAATAATATGAAATGGAAAATAGTGGATTACGTATCAAGTGTTTGACTTATCAACAGATTAAAGCTGAACATTAAAGACCTGCCAGTTTACTTCAACCTCTAGAGATACTTGAGTGGAAATGGGAATATGTCATGATGGATTTTGTGTCAGGATTACCTCGTACTTGAAGAAAGCATGATGCCGTTTGGGTAATCGTGGATATATTGACAAAACTCGCTCACTTTCTACCTATTGAGATTGGCTATTCGATGGAAAAGTCATAATGGGCCTTTTGAAATTATAGAAAGAGTTGGAAGTCTTGCGTACCATCTTGTGTTTCCATATTCTTTGGGTAAATTCATAACGTATTTCATATCTCAGTGCTTTGAAAAAATTTGTATGATCCATCTCATATGTTATCAGAGATACCAGAGGATCTAGAAACCGATATGTCCTAAGAGGAGCATCCAGTTCAGGTGATTGATTCTAAAGTTCGAGAATTCAGAACTAAGAGTATTCCTCTTGTTAGGGTTGTGTGGAGGAACCATAATGTGGAAGAATCTACTTGGGAGCTTCGGGAGGAAATGGAAAGGAAATACCCTTGGTTGTTTGATTCGTTTGGTAAGTTACCCTAAAATTCGGGACGAAATTTCTTAAAGGGGGAGTGATTGTAATGACCCCAAAACCCGTCCATATTTATTTAATATTTTTGAGAATTTTAATTTGAACTTATGTGTGCATTTTATGTGTTGCATCATATTTTATAACTTGCACATATTGTTTGATTAATTGTGTTATTTATTTGGTTAGTAGTAATAATGGTTAAATGAGTTAAATGATTAAGTTGAAACCTTAGGGTCCTTATTGGAAATATAAGTTCAGGGGTTTATTTGTTCAAATGGAAACTTGAGTGACCAAAATAAAAACATGGGTAAAAAAATCTTTATATACTTATCACTTCTCCCTCCCTTTCTGCATATTCATACTCAGCAAACATTTCTAAGTTTCTTCCTAGGCTTTGTTGAAGACGATAGGAGTAAGTTATTTTCCTATTTTAATTTCTATCTTTTTAATTACTTCTACGTTTTAAAAACTATTTTATAAAAATGATCAGGGCGTTGAGTAGGTCATTTCTACCCGACCAAAAAAATATTTCATTTATACTTTCCCCGGAATAGGTAAGTTACTAATTCCCCTTTAAATGTTAAAATGGTCATATATGTTATATTTGATACTTGTAATTGTTAATTTTGTGATTTGGGTGAATTTTGTGATACTTGTAATTTTGGGACAAAGGGAGTATTAATATACTGTGAAGAAAAACAATGGTTTAGGCTTGAAAGTAGGGTCTTGGGTATTGCCTAGTTGTTAGTAAAGGTATACTTAAACTTTTGGGACGGTAAAATATTTAAATGGAATAAAAGAAAATTATTCTATTATTTGTAGGTCGGTAAAAAGAATGAAATAAACTTGAAAGTAAAGTTTTGGGCATGTATTGCACTCCTGGGTATTGTTAGTATTGTTAAAATGCTAGTGAAAGTATACTACTACATTTGGGACGGTGGAATAGAGGGAGTATAATTTATTCAAGTTTTGGCTTGCGAGGTGTGTTGGGCAGCCGCCCAAATCGAGCGTGCGGCCGCACAGTCTGGTGTGGGCGACCGCCCAGGGCTGCTGAAAGTTTGAGTTGTTTTAATCCAAGTGATTTAGAGTTCAATCTTAGTCTAGGTCTTAGGTGATATCCTAGAGTACCTAGAGGGTTGTTGTGGAACACTCTTGTGTTTGAAATCGGTTCCTTTGTGAACATAAATGTTGTGGAATTGGACTAAATGTTAATTGGATATTGTTGAATATCGTTTGATGTGGTTTGGCTTGGTTCATCTTTGTGATGTGTTTGGCTTGGTTCCCTACTTTAGAATCATTGCCCTCGGTTGTTGTTTAAGCAAGTATTCATTACTATGCTCGTGTTTAAAGTCCAGCTGGTACTTGTTGTGGAGTGAGGCAGTGGGAGAATTATAGTGGTACAAGTTAAGTTCACTATAAGGTTTTCCATTGGTACCGTGATTCAGGCTGTGGGAAAATTATAGTGGCACACAAGCCAAGTTCACTATAAGGTTTTCCACTGTTGCCTTTTCTGTTTTCCCCAGTCCAGATTGGCCTTGGATGGGATGAATCGCTCCCTTGCGTGAGCCTTGGGTTATGACTTTGTGTCATATTCCCCCCGTTGTTACTTTGGTTCTTATGGTTATGGTTTGGTTTTCGGGATCCCGGCTTCAGCTATTTATACTGTTCAGATGGTTTTCTCAGATGGTATTCTCAGACAGTTATGTTTATTGGGTAAACCTTGGCTTGGTATCCACCTGAGTGTGGCATTTGTGGTATTTGTGGTATATGAGTTGGTTTTACCTCTAATACTATATGCTATGTGATGCTTATGATATTGTTATTTAAGCTTATCATTTTAGCATGAAACGTAGTTGCATTTTAGTAGCTTATTGAGATTTATTCTCACCCCTTATTTGTTTACTGTTTTAGATAAAGGCGAGCCCAGGGGATAGGTCACTTCACAAGGGAGGACGTCGGGTTGATAATCAATTTTGGAAAGTAAGTGTGGTTTAAAGGTTGCATTATATAAATGTATAACCTTTGGGGTAATGTGACCGAGACTTTATCCGTGTATCACTTATTTTGTTAAAGTGTGGTAATTGTACATTTATATAAGAGTGTGTAAGCCTACGGGCTAAGTACTTTCGTTTGTGAAAGAGTTTGTTTCAAAGTTAAATGGAAGTCTTTGAACTTCGAGTGTGGATTTTGTTAAACTTTATGAAAGTATATTTCGAAATTTTTTCTAAAAGTGTTTTATGACGTCTTCCAATCGTGTGCCGATCGTGGGGCCAAGTAGGACCACGGGTCTGGGGAGCGACAATACCAAGCAAAGTAACCACAATCTCCATCCTGCATTTTAAGTAATCAAGTTAAATATAGCCAAAAAAATTAGGGCTCATTCATTGCAAGAACTTACCTTTTTATTCGAGCAGTGTAAAAATCTTCTGCCTGGGTTCCTTTCGGTCCATGAGGTCTGCAATTGAGCCATCCTACCACACCTGCAATTGAAATTTGGATTCATGATGAAATCCCCAAAATTTTCCCCCTAATTTAGACTACATCAGTATGTGTGTGTGTGTGTGTGTGTGTGTGTATATATATATATATGTGTGTATATATCGTTGTTTTAGGAGGGAAAGGGTTAAAAGTTATGCGCCATGAATGCAAGCGTAAAGCGTGGGTAGAGGCGAGCGTTTTCTCATAGTTGGTTTGCCATAAATGCCCTGATTAATAATGCACGTGATATGCACATGTCAACTTAACTGGGTTTTTGACAGAATCTGTTAAAAATCCCTAAATTGAAAAGAACAATCGATGTTAGATCCTTATGTGTATAATAAAAAAGTTGAGGCCCCTCGCCGAAGGCCCCCTCCCCCCCCACATTTCAGACCCTAAATTGTCATTAACCCATATATAAAAGTGTCCTCCCACTTCATTAGTATGAGGCCTTTTGAGAGATGACCCAAAAACAAATCCGTGCGGGCTGGGCCCAAAGCGGACAATATCATACTAATGTGGAGTGGTGGGGTGGTAAGCCATACTCCCTCCGTTTCATGTGAATTGGGACTTATTTCCCTTTTCGTCCGTTTCACCTCAATTGAGACTGCCCAAAATGGCAAAATTTTTAATATTTTATATTCACCCAACCCCACCCATTTAACCCCACTAATTCTCTCTCTTCATTTTCCACCACTCATTTTATCCAACCAACACTACTATTTATCCCACTCATTCTCTCTCTTCATTTTCCACCACACATTCACTACTTTCTCTTAATTATTGTGCCATTTCTTTTGGTCTCAATTCACATGAAACGGAGGGAGTATTTGCCAACTTGTGACAGCAAAAACAATGTCCCATGCATATTTTCCCCTGAAATTTCAAGACCATGAGTAATCCCACCATTTTAAGATGCTACACCACATAGTCAACACTATTCACATATCAATAGCAATGATCACTATTTTCAATTTCCATTTGACACAAGGGGCAACCTATATCATCAGATTCCATCCAAACTTTTCTTTTTGCCAAAAAAATCCATTGACGCTATTCTGTTTTGAACTGCAAGCCATATGAAAACTTGCACCATGGGAAGGCACTTCAATTTCTAGATCCATTTGGTCCATGATACCTCATTTGTCTGACCTCCATCGATGAGATACGCATAATATTCTTTAACTGTAAATTTTCAGTTGACACTTGCACCATACTAGTCTAGTCTGTCATAGCCGCTACTTGTGAAAGACATGCATTACACGAGTTTTCTCAAGTTTAAGATTAGATTTGTTAGTTTCATTATTTTATGTATAGATTTCCAAATATTATCTTTTTACACGAGTTTTCTCAAGTTTAAGATTAGATTTGTTAGTTTCATTATTTTATGTATAGATTTGTAAATATTATCTTTTTACATTGTTATTTACTATCCCACTAAATTTGAATTTAGTTTTTGTGTATCTCTTATAGCGATTTTGTAGATATCTCACAAAAATAGTGGAGCTCTATTTTAGAAAGAGATGAAGTGAATCTTATCAAAGATATCAACCGGAGTTGGAGGAGCTCTCCTTTCCTACAAAAGAGACTCCAAGATCACTTCATGATTTACGTATTCTAGACTGAGAAATAGAAATATATTTATTCTTTTGATTAATAGAGAGTTTTCGTAGTATGCAAGTTCTAGTCGAACTTGTGTTTATTTACTTCTGAGTATTTAGTAACATCTTTTATGTTTCATTGTTCTTGGTAAACAACATCATTAGTTTTAATAAATAAAAGTGTTTTGTTGTCTATAGTGGTTCACTTGATCTTTTATTCCGCTGCTACACTAGGGCTGACAACATTAGTATAAATTTCGTCTGACTTCCTAGTTACTAAATGTTTCAATTGACGTCAGAGCCTACACTCTATTACAATGAATGTGATCTAGAAAGAGTAGTCATTTTAGACAGTCATTCGATTCAATATTTTCCTCATGTGTCAGATGGTAAAAATTATTCCTTATGGAAAGCTAAAATGCATCTTTACATCAAAGCAACTGATGAAAGGGCATGGATATGCATCATGTCCTATGGTCTTCTCCTTAGGTTGAAAGCAAGGGTGTTAGAGGGTGAATCTGCTGAATAAGTATATATTCTCAAACATGAGAAAGATTGGTCAATGGAAGAAATAACTCTTGCTAACTATAATTCAAAAGCCTTGGGTGAAATCTCGAGCCATGTGGATAAGGATATGTTTAGATTGGTCCTAAACAAAGTGTTACTAAGATAGCCAGGGACATTCTACATTCTGGAGGCTCAGTGTGAAGGTAATGATAGTGTAAAGGCCACCAAATTGAGAATCCTCATGACTAAGATTGAAAACATAAGGATGAATGAGGTGGAAGATATCAAAAATTTTACTAAACTAAGAGTTATCTCTAATGAATGTATCTCTCTTAGTGAGCCCATATCAAATGCTAGATTAGTAAGTAAGTTGCTCAGAACTGTTATTGATAAGTTCAATATTAAGATTCCTGGTGTTGAAGAGGCACATGATACTAACACCTCGGGTCTAGATACTGTTGTGGGTATTCTAACTGTTAGGATTCATTGTTAGTACACCCACCTTAATTTGATTGATCCATGCCACGGGTCTTCTTATGGACTTTAGGACCGCATGTAATGAAGTTTTTCTTCAATTTTTAGATAAGTCAATTTCTAGTGTTTTTAGTTGTCTAGGCTGAGTATAGTTCGGTTGTATCATTAGCGGTTTAGTGCTTCAAGCTGTCATCTTGAGACCGCCAGCATGGAGCTCTTCAGTTTCATCAAACTGCAGTTTGCATGTTTTATGAAACCGCACATCAAGATCATTCTTCAAACCGCCCCTATGCTTGGTGAAACCGCAGAGCAGTTATTGAAGAATTAAAGAGATGTCATTTATTCCTTAGACAAACATTCCCTTTTTGACCGTAAAAGGATGTTGTTATGTCATGTCAAAATAACTCTAAGTTAACTTGGAGTTTCTGCAAGGAATGTCGGTTTATCCATCAGTTTGAATTGTTTACCGTTAGTCCTTTCTGCAACAAAGGACAATTGTCAGGTAGTGGTGCAACAACTACCTAGGACTACAAGACAAAACCAAGGACGAAAATGACAGCTCAACCAATGGGATTTCGACAGCACTGTACCCTTCAGATTTGATTCAAATCTTTACCCAACGGTCACAAGGGTACTCTGCCTATAAATAGCCTTCACTATTCAACAATGAAGGTTGCTGAGCTTCAAGAGATTCATTCCCAAGTATTCAAGTTTGCTTTGAAGATTTAAACCCAGATATTCATATCTTCAAACCATCTCCATAGCAAACCCAGTTCTTCATCAAAGCTTCAAGCCTAACAACCATTCATACTTAGCCTTTACACCGAAAGAATTCTATTTGCTCAACCATCATTTAGATACTTAGAGCATTTGATTTTTTTTCACACACACACCCGATTTATATGATCACATAGATTATATACTTCGAAAACACTGGTTGTTATTATAGCTTAGGTTAGACTTATTGTTTAGAGTTTAGATTCATCTTGTAAAACCTCCTCTAAATTAATACAAGTCTTATAGCTATTAGAAAATCCTAGACTAACCATCTAGGTAGAGGACGTAGTTCATTTAAGAACGAACCTCTTCAATTTGTGTGTTTAATCTTTATTTTCTGTCTTGATATTTATCTTTCTTGTTTGTGGTCTTGAACTCGTTTCCATATACGAAATGACTTGAAAGATGAATTGTGTTTTCCTTTAAACTTTAAGTTTAACTATTCTGTTGCATCATAGTGTTTTCTCAACCCGAGTCAAACTTCCCAACTCTTTAACTAACCAATTTGGCCAAACCGCAAACTCCGCTGTGCATTTTATCAGTTCGGTTCTTGTGCCTTGAACCGCAGTAGGCCAAACTGATAAGTACTCGGTTGATTTAAGGGTATTTTCGAAAAAGTTTCGGACCGCTATTCACCCCCCTCTAGCGGTTCTATACCCTTGTTGCCCTCTGGGACTAACAAGTGGTATCAGAGCATATCCACCAAACTTGTTTTTCAGGCTTAACCGCTTGGGTGCTAATCCAATGGCAAACACAAACACCCATATGATGCAAACATCCAATTCGAATCACTTACCGATTCTGGATGAAGATAGTTTTATTTTTTGGAAAGATAGGATGATGAAACACATGATTTCATGTGATCGTAGACTGTGGACTGCAGTTACTGATGGACCATATGTTCCTATGAAAGCTAATCCACGTGCAGGAACCGCAGGAGAAGAAGCTGAAGTTAAGAAATTAGAAAGTGAATGGACTGATGCAGACCGCATCAATGTGGATTTTGATGGAAGAGCTATGTCCATGCTAGTGTCAGCTATTGACCTGAGGACTCATTCTAAGGTGCTTCACTGCAAAACCGCAAAGGCTACCTGGGTTGCTATAGTTGACTTTCTGGAAGGAGATTCAGATACCAAGAAGAACCGCCTCTATCAACAGAGAAGACTCTTTGACTATTTTGTTAAAGATCCTAAGGAATCTCTTAGACAATGCTATGAGAGGTTTATTGATATTGTTAACGTTTGTTTTTCTCTTGGACATGTCTATTCTAATACAGATTTGAACATGAGATTCATGCAAGCCCTTGGTAGCAAATGGCTGATCAAAACTACTAACATTGAAGACAACAAGGACTTGGAAGCTCTTGATCTTCGACACTTGTATGCCATGCTGAAGGTTTTTGAATTTAAGCTTGAAGAGGTCCATGAAACCGAAAGCAGATTTAAGACCCTCTCTCTAGCTGCATTCAACAATACCTCATCTCCTGCCTACAATCCAGACCATCATCAAACCGCTCCTCACCTCCACTTGCAAACCGCTCCTCCTGACCAAAATGTTCCTAGATATAATCCTCAAACCGCACCTTCTGAATATTACCAACAGTCTCAACAATCCTATCCTCAATCACATCAACCATATCCTCAATCTTATCAATCTTATCAGCAGTCTCATCAATCCTACACTCCTCCTCAAAGTTCTTATGCTCAGAGTGTAGGATCACAATCCTCAAGTTCTACTCAAGTTGATTTTGATGAAATGGATGATGAAGAATTTGCTTTGTATGTGAAGAGATACACCAAGTTCAGGAAAAATAATAGATCTCAATTTCCATCCAAAGGCCCAGCAAAGTTTGTCCCTCCAACCAGATTCAACAAAACTGCAGATCCCAAGACAAGGGAAGACTTGGTTTGTTATAACTGCAGACAGCCAGGTCACTTTGCATCAAGTTGTCCCAAACCGCGATATGAAGCCGCGCCAGCAAAGAAACCATTCAACAAGAAATTCGTGAAAAGAAGAGGAATGGTAGCTGACCAAGGAGATCAACCGCTGACATGGATGGGTTCAGACTCAGATGAAAGTGATGATGAAGAAACTGCTAATCTCTGTCTCATGGGATTTGAAGAAAGAATTGAAATTGACGAAAGCCTTCCACTGCCAAAACAACAAATGAAGTCAGTTTCACCTAAGACTCCTGAGGCTAGATCAAGCAGAGCTCCTACAACACCAAACTACACTCCCGAGGTTCAAGCAGACCAAAGTCATGATGATCAGGTACTAGAACGTGCAAATATTATATGTCAACAACACACTGTACTTAAAAAGGCATATAAACTAATGTCTGCGGAACTTGAAGAATCCCAACGTGTATGTAAATCCCACAAGGAGGAAATTGAAAATCTCAAGCTCCAAATTGCTGGGATATCTACTATTGTGGATGAAAACCGCTATCTGAAGGACAGAACCGAGGTACTTCTCACCCAAATCCATGATCTTACCGTACAAAGGGATGACCTCCAAAAAGTGACCGATGTATGGACTAAGTCTGGTGTCACCGTGGAACAAATCCTAAATTCACAAATTCCTACTTCGGATAAAAGTGGATTGGGGTTTAAAACCGATGATGGGTGTAAGTGTCCTTGTCTTTGTGCCGAAGGTGGTGTGAAACCTACTGAACAAACCAAAGAAATTCCTAAGGTTAATCATGCTGGTAAAAAGGGCTCAAAACAAGAAATTAAAAGGCAAAATTATTTCTTTGAGTACCTTAAAAACCAGACTGGGAGAGATTCAAAGTGGAAAGAGAAATCCATAGTGGCTGAGGCAACCAAGGAAGTATTGAGTGATGAAACCGCTCCTAGTCGGTTAAGGGAAATTCCTATCATATTCCCTAAAGCCGCACCTAAGAGGAAGGTTGAGCTCAAGAAGGTAATCTTTGTTAAAGCCAAAACCGCTGACCCAGTAAAACATGAGAAACCGAAGGTTAGTAAAGGGTTTGTAAAACCGCAACCAAAACCTGGATTTATTCATTGTGCTATTTGTGCTGATTTTGGTCATAGTGCTGGTCATTGTCTTTTAAGATTCACACCCAATGCCAAGGGACGTAAAAATCATAAGGTCAAACAAGTGTAGGTCCCAAAAAGCTGCTAACCCTAGGACCCAAGGAATAAGGGGGACCAAAACCTTTCATGTTTATTTTTTAGATTTCATGTTTTATGGCTGGAACCGCTAAGAAGAAGAAGGATCTCTGGTATTTGGATAGTGGATGCTCACGACACATGACTGGAGATTCCGAACTACTCTGCAGTTTCATCCAAATGAAAGGTCCCCCAGTAGTGTTTGGTAACAACAAGAAAGGAGAAACAGTAGGATATGGAGCAATCAAACGAGGAAAGGTGACAATTGAAAATGTGTCACTAGTAGAAGGACTCAAGCACAACCTTCTCTCCATATCTCAGTTTTGTGACAAAGGAATGAACTGCATCTTCACATCAACTAGCTGTTATATCAAAGATACTTCCTCTGAAGTCACTCTACTGACTGGCAACAGAACAGGTGATGTTTATATGATAGATTTAAGCAATATTGTTTCTATTGCTGACCTCTGTTTTGTAACCAAAAATATAAGTGAAAGCAGCTGGTTATGGCATAAGCGGCTCAGCCATTTGAACTTCAAGTATCTAGCAAAACTGCACAGGGATGGTCTAGTAAAAGGACTACCCAAAGTGGCTGTCCATCATGATGAAAAGTGTAAAGCATGCCAGCTTGGAAAGCAGCCCAAACAGTCATTTCCTAGTAAAACCGCACCTTCAACGAACCGCTGTTTGCAATTGCTACACATGGATTTATTTGGACCTGTCCCAACCGCCAGTATTGGAGGAAACCGCTATACACTTGTGGTGGTTGATGATTATTCAAGATATACATGGGTGGAAATGATGGCCTCTAAAGATGATACTTATGGCATCGTAACCGCTCTTTTTAGACAGCTCCAAACTCAGAAATTGGATGACATTGTTGCCGTGCGTTCAGATAATGGAACCGAATTTACAAACTATGGTGTTGCCCAATATTGTGATGATCATGGAATTGATCATAACTTCTCTGCCGCTGGGGTTCCACAACAGAATGGAGTTGTAGAAAGAAAGAACAGGACTTTAATTGAAGCCGGGAAGACAATGATTGCAGAAGCAAAGCTTCCCAAATACTTCTGGGCCGAAGCCATCAATACCGCATGCTTCACCCAGAACCGCTCCCTAATCATCAAAGTTCACAACAAGACTCCTTATGAATTGTGGCGAGGCAGATCACCCAACATTGCCTTCTTCAAAATATTTGGATGCAAGTGCTACATATTGTACAATGGCAAAGAGCATCGAGGTAAATTTGATGCTAAGGCCGATGAAGGTATTTTTGTTGGTTATTCAAAACACTCCAAAGCTTTTCGTTGTTTCAATAAGATATCTTTAAAAATTGTAGAATCAGTCCATGTTACATTTGATGAACATAATCTTCTTGAGCCACATATGGCTCCAAATGTTGCTGATGATTTTAGTGGTTTTGAGACAGGTACATCATACCATAATCATGCAACCGCAAATGACCAACCTACTCAAACCGCTCCATCAGGTTCTCCAGCCGCTCCAAATCAAACCGAAGGTGTTGCTATAGAACCGCATTCTTCTGATCCCATTCAAACCGTTGATCCAGTTCCAAACATCACCTTCAATGAAGATTTCAATGAATATCAAGAAGAGCCTCCTCTGGAAAATCTTCAAGAAATAGTGGTTCATGAAGACCTCCCTCCAGAAATCAATGAACATAGAGACCATCCAACAAATAATGTTATAGGTCCTATCAGTTCTGGTGTTCAGACAAGAGGAAGCTTAACTCATAGGGATAACCACAGTTTGTTCTCAACCGCACTGTTATCTCAAATGGAACCGAAGAAGGTAGATGAAGCTCTAAGTGATCCAAGTTAGGTAACTGCAATGCAAGAAGAGCTCAATCAGTTTGAAAGATGCAGAGTTTGGACTCTAGTTCCAAGGCCCAGAGATCACACTGTAATTGGAACAAAATGGGTATATAGAAATAAGATGGATGAAACTATTACAAGAAAAAAAAGCAAGGTTGGTTGCTCAGGGTTATAGGCAAGAAGAAGGGATTGATTATGATGAAACCTTTGCCCCTGTAGCTAGACTTGAAGCCATTAGATTGTTCCTGGCTTATGCCTCCTTCAAGAAATTCAAGTTATATCAAATGGATGTGAAGAGTGCATTTCTGAATGGTGAACTACAAGAAGAAGTTTACGTAGCTCAACCGCCAGGATTTGAAGACAATAAATATCCCAATCATGTCTTCAAGCTCAAGAAGGCCTTGTATGGACTCAAACAAGCTCCAAGAGCATGGTATGACACTCTATCTAAATTTCTTATTGAACAAGGCTTCTCTAGAGGTAAAATTGATACAACCCTATTTATTGCTAAACACAAAGGTCATTCATTATTAGTTCAAATATATGTTGATGATATTATTTTCGGTTCTACTAATGAGACTATGTGTGTTAAGTTTGAGAAGCTTATGAAAGGTAAATTTGAGATGAGTATGATGGGAGAATTGACATTCTTTCTTGGACTCCAAATCAAGCAATGTCATGATGGAATTTTTATCAACCAAGCCAAATATACCAAAGATTTGATCAAGAAATTTGGGCTTGAAACCGCTAAGCCAGTTGATACCCCAATGCAAAAGGCCTGCAGTTTGGATCAAGATGAACGAGGTAAGAAAGTTGATCAGACTCTCTACCGAGGTATGATTGGTTCTTTACTTTACTTAACTGCTAGTAGGCCAGATATCATGTTCAGTGTTTGTGTTTGTGCTAGATTTCAAGCTGACCCTAGAGAATCTCATCTTATTGCTATTAAAAGAATTATTAGATACTTATGTGGATCTGTTAACCTTGGACTTTGGTACTCCAAATAATCTTCATTTGATCTATTAGGTTATTCAGATGCTGACTTTGCAGCATGTAAGATAAGCAGAAAGAGCACAAGTGGTACTTGTCAGTTCTTTGGAACCCGGCTTGTATCATGGTCCAGCAAGAAACAAGCATCGGTTTCAGTCTCAACCGCTGAAGCTGAATATATTGCGGCTGGAAGCTGTTGCTCTCAAATTCTCTGGATGAAACAGCAGTTGGAAGACTATGAAGTATTTGAGAAGAACTGCCCTATCTACTGTGATAGTACTGCAGCAATATCAATTTCCAACAATCCAGTACAACACTCAAAAACCAAGCACATTGACATAAGATATCATTTCCTTAAAGATCATGTTGAAAAGAAGAACATTTTTCTAGCAAAGGTGGGAACCGACGATCAAATTGCAGATATTCTCACCAAACCGCTTGAAAATTCTAGGTTCTTTCATTTACGAGGAGAAATGGGTATGCTGGAACTTACTTAATATAACTCATGCCTATCCATTCTTGTTCTAATAATTTTTGTTAAGTATTTTGGCTCTATTAAGAAAATGCAAATAGCTTGCGGTTCAATCTACAAAACCGCAACAAGATGGATCGGTTAAAAATTCCACTCAAACCGAAGAGTCAAGTAGAATAATTTCAGTTTTGTCCAAACCGAACTGTCAAAGCAGGGTTTCGACTTTTATACTAAAACCGAAGATAGATCTGGAAGATATCGGTTTCACCTAAATCGATAATGAGGAAAAGGTAAGTCGGTTTACGCAAAACCGCTCAGGTATGAAATTGCATTTTAGTCCCTACTTTATGTCACTTCATTCATTAAGGACCTTTTTGGAATTATCTCTGCCGCATTAAATGCGAATCGACAGGTACACTGACGGTTGAGTTTCCTTCAGCCGTCATGCCCGCTCCACTACCCGAGGTGGTTAATTGAGTATAAAAGACAAACCATTTTTCAATTTATCTTTTTACCTTCTTACTCTTTTTAGCAAAAACCCCTTCTCTCTCCTCTGTACGCACTCATCTATCTCTCTCTGTTCTCACTCAAAATTCTCTTACTTAAACAAAATTTTAATGGCACCAAAGAAATCAATTGATCTTGCTTCTTCTTCTACATCGTCCAAACCATCGAAGCCTGATATGGTATGAAATTCTGAACCCTAACTCAGTATACTTCTTTTATCCGCCATTGTTGAAGCTTAAAAGCTTGTTCATCTTCCTTTGATCATTTTATGTTTTTTCTTCAATTTCTTGGTTGGTTTGTGCTCGCATTTACTTATATACACTGTTTGTTTACTTTGTTTTAAGATTTATGTTCAATTTTGAGCAAAATCAATTTTGGGGTTATTTGGTGTTCTTGCGAAATTTTGCAGATTCTGGGTTCATGTGTTGTTATTTGTCTTAGTTTATTTAGAACTTTGTTAGAATCTACTCTTTGTGATCATTTTGATATAATTTTTCCATATTTTGGTTAAGACTTTGTTTTGCATATTCATACTCTGTTCTTCGTGTTCTTCATGCATTCAAACTCTTTTTCAAAATTTTCTCTCTTTGATCCATTTTGCCTTCACTGTTCCTTCATTCTTTGTTTTTACATTTTTACCCTTGCTCTCCTTGAACCGCATGTTTTCATTGTTAGGTTTCCTTGTTATAGTTTGTAATACTTAATCAAACCGCGGTTTGCTTAAGGATTCAAACTATCATTCTTTAAATTATTTCTAACTAAGAATATCTTTCAGGATCCCTCAAACTTTGTTCCCGGTTCTAGGATTCTTGAGAATGAACTTAAACAAGATGCAGTTGGACGGAAGCTCCTCAAACTGCTGAATGATGCTAAACTGCTACCTCTGTTTCTTATGGATGAACCGCAGTTTGTTACTATTATCTGCGCCGAATTCTTTGAGAATGGGATCTCCACGAAGGCTGAATTACTAGATGGAAGAGGAGAACCGATAAGGGATCTGGAATCCGGTGAAATAAAATTTGAAGATGCTATCAAGTCCACCGTCTGTGGCAAAGAAGTAATCCTAACTGCTTCCAAGATTGCAGTTCTAGCTGGTCTTGAGAACTCTGGAGTTATGGGGATAAAACCGGAACTTCTAAGCAATACTACAATGGAGCTGATTGGAGTTAACTCTTTCTCCACCAAGAATTCCTCCAAAAAGGACTTTGGAGAGGTGATGGCTCATCTTTGTGAACTGGTAGATTCTGGAGTCATGTGCAAGAATGGAAACCATAACAACTTTACAAGTGAACAGTATGCTTACTGTGTGGCCATTCTTAAAGGGAAAAAACTGCACTGGTCCAAGGTTGTGATGAAGGAGATTATAAATGCTCTAAACCGCCTCCATGCTGCTAAAGCCGCTGGAAAATCCAAGGTCAGAACTCATTGCAGGTTGCTGACAAAGTTCTTGCATCAAGATACTGCCATTTTCAAGTTCTCGGCTGAAAACAAGGACTATTGGTTGGGTCCAAGTGAAAAATCTATCTTTGGATTGTCAAGACTTGATACCTTCAGAACAACCTTTGGATGGCGGTATGCTCAAACTGTTTGGAATGAGGACCCTCTTCCTGAAGCCGAACGTGGCCCATTTCCTGAGGCTCGGCTCAACAAATCTGGGAAACCGTATGCTGGTGCCATTGCTGATCAGGCCCATGCTACGATGCTAAGAAATGAAGGTCAAACTGCCACTCTAAACCGACTGGGGTTAAGTCATTTAGCTCAAACCGCGGTACAGGCTGAGGGGGAGCCTGCGGTTGAGGGGGAGCCCGCAGTTCGGTCTATACCTGCGGCTCGTCCCAAGGAAACCGCTGCTCCAAGGAAAAGAAAGGGAACTGCTCAAATCCCTTCAGTTATTACAAAAGCAAACCTATCCAAACCGCCTTCCAAACCCTTATCCAAACCATCATCTAAACCTTCATCTTCCTCAACCTCTTTTCCCCCCATCAGACTATCTCCTACTCTTTCAAAACCGCCTTCTAAACCCTCTATTCCCAAACCTCAAGTTAAACCCCTCTCTCCATTACATCAAAATTTGGAGAAATCCTTCAATTTCGCTATGGATGCCTCCTCTCTTAAATCCGCCAAGGCTAAATCCATTCCAGAACTTATCCCTTCACCTCATCTTTTTCTTCCTATCCCTTCTCCTCCTAAACCTTCCACTTCTAAACCGCCCTCTATTCAATTCTCTGAAGAACAGTTGGCTGAAATTTTCAAAGTCTTCCCAAACCTTAAACCTTCCTCTCAAACCGATCCTGAGCAGACCGAAGTGTCTGAGGATGCGGTTCTAGTTGAACAAACCGCTGTATCTACCATTGTGGTTCAGCCTGAGCAAACCGATGAGTTTGAGGCTGCAGCATTGCCTGAGCAGACTGATATGTCTGAGGCACTTGGTGAACCTGAGCAAGATGTTGAAGTTCTTGAGGTTCAACCGCCAAAGAAGAAGAGAAAGTTGGTGAAGAAAAGTGATTATGTAGAGCATTGGCAGTCAAGGCCACCATGAGCTATAGACTTCAGTGAGGCTGACTACAAAAGAGATCACTCACCACTTGAAGGAGCTTTTGCAAGAGAGCTAAGAGAAAGAGCTGAGATGAGGAAGGCAGGTATTGACCCAATGATGGTTGAGGTCTCTCCTCCTTCACTTAAAAGGAAGTTGGACTTTGATTCACCAGAACATACTCCATCTTCATCTCCTGATTTACCTTATGCTCCAACTCCAGTTTTTCCATCTACTTCTTTGTCGGTTCAACCACTGCCTCTTCCTTCAGTTCAACCGCTGGCTATTACTCAAGCTCAACCTCTCTCTCAGCCGCCAGTTCAGCTATCTCCACAGACATCGGTTTCATTCATTAAACCGAAGACAAAGAAAAGAAAGAATGCTGCTGACTTAGCAAAATATTTGAAGCGGTTCAAAACTGAAACCTCTAGGGAAAGAAGGGCTGGAGCCCATGCTCGTGCCGCCGCCAAAGCCGAAGCTAGATTCTTGAAGGCTGGCCGCCCTAACCCTTTTGCTATCTTTCCCAAGGATGAGATGGAAGCCGCAGTTGAAAACTTAATTCTTTCAGTTGCAGACAAAGTGATGGGTGAGATTGCCGATCAGGTACTCATGGATCCCACTCTTGCTAGTCAATTCTTTCTAAAGTTAACTGCTAGAGCCTATCCTCCTATGTTGAATTGGAGATTTGTGCCTTCCCCTTCCATTCTTCTAAATGATGATTATTTGAGATTTCCTCTTCTTCCTTCTTCACCTCCTCAAACTGCTATTATCCCTGTTCGTTCTTTTCTTCATTTTGATCCCATTGAGCTTGAAACCGCCCTTAGGATCTCTATGGGTGAAACTTTAGAGGAAGCACACATTCTTTTAAAAGGTAAAGCCAAAATGCCTTCTTCATCCCATCCTTCTGATGATGCCATCCAAATTTCTGATGATGATAATTCCAGTGATGAGCACATCCCTAACTATACTCCTTCTGATGAACCGCCCTCTTCAATTCCTTCCTATCCTATTCTACCTCTTCATGCTACAACTGCAGATTTAATAGATGCAGTTAGAAATATTCAAGTTCATCAGCAAACCGCCACTTCTCGGTTTGACACTCATCTCCTCACTATTCAATCTGATCTTGATGCCATTAAGGGGGAGAGAGTGAATGAGAGATTTGATGATAGGTCTTGCCAACAACAGCTAGATGAGAGACTGAACTTAATCTTGGAAAATCAACTGGCCCTTCAAGATCTTGTCAGAACCAACAATGATTTTTGCAACTTAAAGTTTCAAGCCGTTGATGCATCACTTCAATCTGTTGTTGAGAAACTGGACATTCTGGCTCAGCATGCGCTTGATTCTTCAGAACTTATCCTGCATAGAACCGGGAAACTTGTCAAGCAAGCCGCTGCAATTGAATCAAAGATTGATGAACCAACTGAAGTTCGGCTTCGTGCAGCTGACTTTGTTTTTGAAACCACCCGTGGATCCGGTTCTAGAAATGTTGATCAAACCGCTCCCGCTGTTGATGTTCAAGTTGCAGAAGAACAAGCTGCTCAAGATGCTCAAACCGTTCAGAACCAAACCGCAGATGCTGCTGCTGCTGCAAGGGGTTCTGTTGCAGATGAAGTAGACTAGATTTCATTTCTTAGTCTTTCTTTTTGATGTCTCTTGTAATTCATACACTGTAAGTTACTATTCTTATGATTGAATTATAATGAGAATGACTGCATAGCATTCTGTTTCCAAAACTTTGTTTATTCAAACTGCTTGTTTGTGAAACAATGCTTGTATTTATTAAAACCTCATGCACTACATTCATCATGAAAATACTTTTATTGCATTATGTTTTAAACATTCAGTTTAAACATGCATTTCTGATCCTCAAAATCATATCATCTTTTATGCATCTGAATGTATTTCTTTTCTATCTTTTCCTCATTTCCTTTGTTTTTGATAGATTAGAAATCTATGATCTAGCATAGTGTGTGCATTGACTTGGGACATGCAATTTCATGAAATTTATTTCTGACATGTTCTTACCAAGTACAATATTTTGCTATTATCATAGTGTGGTAATGGCATCAATCAAATAGGGGGAGATTGTTAGGATTCATTGTTAGTACACCCACCTTAATTTTGATTGATCCATGCCACGGGTCTTCTTATGGACTTTAGGACCGCATGTAATGAAGTTCTACTTCAATTTTTAGATAAGTCTATTTCTAGTGTTTTTAGTTGTCTAGGCTGAGTATAGTTCGGTTGTATCATTAGCGGTTTAGTGCTTCAAGCTGTCATCTTGAGACCGCCAGCATGGAGCTCTTCAGTTTCATCAAACTGCAGTTTGCATGTTTTATGAAACCGCACATCAAGATCATTCTTCAAACCGCCCCTATGCTTGGTGAAACCGCAGAGCAGTTATTGAAGAATTAAAGAGATGTCATTTATTCCTTAGACAAACATTCCCTTTTTGACCGTAAAAGGATGTTGTTATGTCATGTCAAAATAACTCTAAGTTAACTTGGAGTTTCTGCAAGGAATGTCGGTTTATCCATCAGTTTGAATTGTTTACCGTTAGTCCTTTCTGCAACAAAGGACAATTGTCAGGTAGTGGTGCAACAACTACCTAGGACTACAAGACAAAACCAAGGACGAAAATGACAGCTCAACCAATGGGATTTCGACAGCACTGTACCCTTCAGATTTGATTCAAATCTTTACCCAACGGTCACAAGGGTACTCTGCCTATAAATAGCCTTCACTATTCAACAATGAAGGTTGCTGAGCTTCAAGAGATTCATTCCCAAGTATTCAAGTTTGCTTTGAAGATTTAAACCCAGATATTCATATCTTCAAACCATCTCCATAGCAAACCCAGTTCTTCATCAAAGCTTCAAGCCTAACAACCATTCATACTTAGCCTTTACACCGAAAGAATTCTATTTGCTCAACCATCATTTAGATACTTAGAGCATTTGATTTTTTTTCACACACACCCGATTTATATGATCACATAGATTATATACTTCGAAAACACCGGTTGTTATTATAGCTTAGGTTAGACTTATTGTTTAGAGTTTAGATTCATCTTGTAAAACCTCCTCTAAATTAATACAAGTCTTATAGCTATTAGAAAATCCTAGACTAACCATCTAGGTAGAGGACGTAGTTCATTTAAGAACGAACCTCTTCAATTTGTGTGTTTAATCTTTATTTTCTGTCTTGATATTTATCTTTCTTGTTTGTGGTCTTGAACTCGTTTCCATATACGAAATGACTTGAAAGATGAATTGTGTTTTCCTTTAAACTTTAAGTTTAACTATTCTGTTGCATCATAGTGTTTTCTCAACCCGAGTCAAACTTCCCAACTCTTTAACTAACCAATTTGGCCAAACCGCAAACTCCGCTGTGCATTTTATCAGTTCGGTTCTTGTGCCTTGAACCGCAGTTGGCCAAACTGATAAGTACTCGGTTGATTTAAGGGTATTTTCGAAAAAGTTTCGGACCGCTATTCACCCCCCTCTAGCGGTTCTATACCCTTGTTGCCCTCTGGGACCAACACTAACCATGTTTGAAATAAATCTGTCTATTCAATATCAGCATAGGCTTATAGAATAGCTCTTGCTACTGCTCTTTCTAATACCTCTAATCTTTCCAAAAAAAAAATTGAAGAAATCTTAAATGATATTGATAAATCTGATCTAAAAAATGAAGATGTTGTTCTATTAACCAAAACACTCTTAAAGAACAAAAGGGACAACAAAATTCCTTCTATTGGTCAAAATAATTTCGTAAAACCTAAGGAGGATACTGGGAGCAGTTTCAAGAAACCTGGTTTTAGTACAAAGAAATCTTATTTGGTTTGATGCAGAGCCTGTAAGGGCTTTGGACATTATGCGAATGAGTGTGCTAACACTTTGAAGAAAAAAGGCATGAGACTTTGTACGACCCTAAGTAACAACGAGAATGAAGATGAGATTGCTCATCTAACACTCATTGACATCTCAACTCAAAGTTACAAACATTAATTTGATGTTACTTCAGATGTTATTGCACTCGAAACATCCTCTGACTCTATGATTACCTAGCTCAACAACCTTGGGTTTTCAACTAACCCTATTAGATGCACTCACAAGGCCTATGAATTAAATATGACATCATGATTATGAAAAATTTTCCGTTTCTGTTTATTCCAAAATCTATTCCCGAAGTCATCCCCGTCATAACCAATGAAGGTCCACTTTACAGACGTGGCATCTAAATTTGTTCTATCTACAGAGTTTATATGAATATATGAAACACAACTAAACAAGCGAAAAATGATATGTTACCTCTTTACCTATCCACGCTTCATATGGAATAATGCTAGAACCTAAGTTTCTAATCAAAGGGTTCTGACAAAGAATTAACACAACTACAACGATCAAGCCATTTAGTCAAGGTCAAGATTAAATCAACATTGCTTAAAGCTCAGTTAACCTTGAAGAATAAATACTGCAAAGGTTAACTATCTCTTGTCTGTTCTTATAGTCGACATAGCTGACCTATAAAAAAGTTAATCGACCTTAGCTAAAGGACAAAACATGCACCTCAGCTTTTAGTTAACAGTCAAACTAACACCCTTGCCACTATTCATTGGTGAAAGATAGCAGAAGATAAATCTCAATCCCCCAAGGTTTCAAGCCCATTGGCTACCAATGGATACATTTATGAAGACCTATATATACTCATCCACTTCAAATATCAAAAATACCTCTTCTCTACCCAAAACATCTTAAGCTTTTAAAAGCCTATCAAAACCTTGAAACCTTTTCTGCACACTACATTCAATTCATGCTAAAAATCCAAGCTTCATTCTGATCTCATCCAGCCACCTAAAGAGCTATTAAAAGAGATCATCAATTATTACATTTGTGACCCTTTTTCTTTTTTTTTTACTTTTTATGTTATCCAAAAACAACACATAATTAGTGAATATAATCAAGTTGGAAAATTTTGAGGGAATTTTTTGTGTATTTACTTTGAAGATGTATTAGAGTGGATTGCTTTCTTCATTGTTGAAGACAACGAGAGGGTAGGACGTAGGAGAGTTTCGATAGTCCGAACCTGATGCGGACATAATTGCGGAGTCGTTTTTGGAGTCGTTTGAGTGACAACGCGGGAATGGGCATAACTTTTGATTCCGGAGGAGTTACGGGACGCACAACATATCAAAACGAGCGTCTTTTCGAGAGGAACAAGAGTCATGGGGCTTTGCCCCTTGAGCGGCCCGTAAAAAGGCCAAAATCTGCTTCTAAGGCCCTCAAAAGGCCCGACGAAGTTTTTTATCAGCTTTTCTTAGTTTTTGGATATTTTCGTCCTTTTGACTGTTTTAGGGTTTTTTCGAATTAGGGTTTTTCCAGACTTATTTATACTTTGTTCTAGGGTTTTGTGAGGCAGTTTTGCCGTTTTATGATATTAATCATTTCTTTTCAATTTTCTCGAGCGAAAATTGTCGATTGATCGCTGAATTTCTCGAGCGAAGTTCTGTGATTAATCTTTATCAAGTCTTCCGCTACGTCAGAACCTTTGTAAATCTCATATGTTTGTTTCTCTTACCTTTTCACACACACACACACGGACACACACTGTCTATTATACCCTTACACTTTTTCTCTCATTACTTCACATTATTTACCACTCATTTTCCGCTGCAAAAGTTATCTTATTTCTCTTTACACACAAGATAGTCGACCTATCCTAAAGATAATCGACATTGTGAGTACTAACATTTCTATATATTTAGTGCTTAATCTCAAACAAGACCTTTCAAATGCCAATCCCCAAATGAACCAGATGTCCCTTATTAATGAAGAACGATGATGCATTAAATATATTTTCCAAAAGATCTTCAGAAGCCCACATTTCAATCTCATACTTTTTTCTTGTACGTTCAATGTCCTAGTCATCCACTTTGCAACTCCATTATTTTGAGGAGTCCCCATTAGAATTTTCACCAAATAGATCCATTTGCATCACAATATTACTTCAACACTCTGAGATCGTACTCGCAACCTTTATCTGACCTCAAACGTTTAACCTTGATTCTGGTTTCAATCTCCACCAAGGCCTTCTACTTTTTAAACACCCCAAATACTTCTTCTTAATGTTGCATGAATTACACTCAAACATTCCTTGTAGAACCGTCTATAAAGGTAATCAGGGGCGAGCTACTCTTTTATCCAATGGGGGTAGCCTCCCACCCTTTATTGTTTCAAAGATACAATTTTAGCTCTATAAAATTTTGTAGAACTTGACTTTCATTAAAAATTATAAATTTATCCCATTGTACCAGGGAAATCAGGATTAGTTTAAAAATCCCCCCCCCCCCTTGTTTTGCAAAATTTAGATATTACATTAAAATATTACATATTTAAATAATCTTTCCTGCATGCTCCCCCCCCCCCCCCCATTAAAGATAATGTAATATGCTTGACTACATATAGAAGTTACTGGTACCAGCCCACACAGATATGTGTGAATCAATTCCAACTTTGTCCATTTAAAGCCCTAATTGTCTTTAAGAGATTACTTTTTATCTTCTTACTAAAAGATATAGTCCTCGTAGATTCTCACATTTACTGTCTTTAAGCCCCGTAGTCTCCCCTTTTAGCAAAATACCCAGATTCTCTTCTCACTCACGTGACCAAATTGTTAGTGCCACAAATCCATATCGCTCTTTTTCACTTCCATAGCTATACTATCTTTGGTGTTGCATGTCACATACAATGTACCCTCCTTATTACCCGGGAAAGCTCCTTCCTTCCCTTTGTAATAAGTCTGTTTCTGCAACAAAAAGTTACTATATACTCCCTCTGTCCCATACCAATGGGCACTTTTGGTCAAAACAACTTGAATTTGACTAACATTTTATGATAATTTATTAATATACATAAAAGTTTTAAAAATAATTACTAAATTAGTAATAGAAACATTATCAATAACTTATTTCAAATTTTTATGGAGATATATTATTTAGCATAAAATGTTAATCAAAGTTCAAGTAGGTTTGACTAAAAGTACCTATTGGTGTAGGGCGGAGGGAGTATCATTCTTCGTCCAACTGCCAAACTGATAACATATTCTTTTTTCAAAACAAGAATGTGTCTTAACCTTTAAAGTTTCAAGGCAGAGCGTTCCATGCGTTTATTCTAATATCACCATTCCCATTGATTTACAAAGGCTCCCTGGCTCCCCATCTACGAGATAGATATTACTGAAATCCCCATAATCTATCACCCATCACCCATCACCCATGCAAGATTCTAACGTACTACTAACACTCATAATGTAACGACCCAAATTTTCATAAACTTAATATTCAATAAATCCAAAATATTACATCTCAAAATCGCTAAAACAATGTACAAAATATAATTATTCACCCTGAATTCTCAATAAACTTGATTCGATCCAATTCCTTGCTAACAAACTCCGATCAACGGTCGACCGCAAAAGTAACACTGGAGGGGGTTGAGCTGGGGGGCCCAGTAAGAAAGGGGATACACAGTATCACAGAAGCCAAAGGAACACAAGAATTCAAATAACACAGTCCATGAAATTATAAATATGGACATACCAAAAAGACTCAAATTTCATAAATCGAATACCAATCGATCATACTTCACAGTCTGATGTACTAATTATATGGTCTAGTGGTCTAACAATCAAACACACACTAAATCTCAATCGTTGGCGCCCACACTCGGAGCCGAACCAACGCAATCACAATAACAAAGTCCACTTCGACCGTCACATAATTAGCTACACCAGAACCATTCCATATAACAAATCTCATTTCGTTGAGAACCAAAACACATATAGCATGCTATCGATAAAAATAATACTTTTCGAATCAATTTCAATATCAAAGCAATTATCAAATTGGACGTAACAATCAATATGCGTATCAATAAAACGGAGCACAACGATAGGACGGATATCAAAGAAATAATCACGTGATAAAACTGACACGGAATCGATACTCCATAGTCTCTCTAACCTCAAACACATCAAGATCGGATCACTGTGTATGCTTGCTGCTAACCAATCATACTCAATTCAAATACTAACATGTCTTTTGACTTTTACCCATCTCCCTTGATCACCCACACACACAATATTCACATTCTCCACTTTATCATCTTTCATCCTTTTCAATATATCCATTCCTCTCACATAAAACAAAATACAAACCAAATAAATATAATTATAAACTTAATATACTATAAATTGGTTTAAGAACTAAAACTACAATCTTACTTGCACCAAGCCAAGTCGCCGCTCAGCTCCTAACTTTCCTTGCCGCAGAGTCCGTCCCTTCTTTCTTTTGCGGTGATAAACAATTAGTGGTGTTTAGTTGGAGTGCTAGGTTTAGGGTATAAATATTTATACTCTCTTCAAGAATTCACCTAGTTAATATCTAAATGATCCGAGCCCATATAATAAATTTACAATAACCCAATTAACTTGACTTGCACTAAGGGCCCAACTTAAATAATATATTTTCCCACTAATCATTTTTTGATCCAAAAATACAACCTAAATTCAAAATAACATACTAGCCCTTACTAGTCTTGGACTTATCCTTGGATTTTCAACTTACCTGTAACACCCCACCTTTTCACTATTAATAAATAATAACTTATTTGAATAAATCCCAAATTCAGAATGCCCCAACGGCTACAATTAACCATAATTCAAACTTTAACTAACATTCAAACCCAAACGGCTAGTACAAAACACTAGCTCAAAAGGTAACTAACGGAAATAAGGTCTAAAACTTAACATAACGGAAATCATAGTTACTAACTAACTTTATTCAAAATATAACTTCTATGCCGCCAACCTTGCGACCCTCGATCAGCTTATTTATAACCTGGAGAGAAATAAGAATGAAAGGAATGAGCGAACAATGCCCAGTAAGTTCATACGGGATCTCCTCGGGTACTAAGAGGAGATGACTGAAATGAACGGTAACAATGAATTAACAATGAAAGGATATAACTCAAGGATCAAACAAGTACTCAGTTTCAAAAGAAATATTTAACAATATTCAACACAACTCATCACTTTGAAAACATGTGGCTACAGAAGTCAGTTTTCAAAACATACTTTTCACAAAACACTTTACTTCACTTTACTTTACTTTACTTTACTTTACTTTACTTTACTTTACTTTACTTTACTTTACTTCACTTTACTTTATTTAGGGATTAAGCACACGATGTATCCAGGGCTCAGGTTTCTACTGACCGCACCAAATATCGGTGTATCATGATAACCTACGCTACTTCATCAAGCAACGCAAAGGGGTTCACATGTTCATCTTAGAACTATGGATAACTATAAGGGGTCCACTTATCCGTTTCGGGATTATGGATAACTGTAAGGGGTCCACTTATCCGTTTCGGGATTATGGATAACTGTAAGTCACTTTACTTATTACAAAACTTCACTTTAAAGAGCTTTATAAAACAAAGCTTAACTTTACAAAACTTTACTTGATCACCTTGTAAAAAAAAAAGGTGTACATTTCACTTTAGACACCAAAATCACAATACAAATCATACGCATGATAGCCCAAATGAACAACAATAACATCAATAGGGCGGATAACAAGGAACGATAACATTCGCGGAATAGAATAGTTTTTTAAAATACTACCTAGCCACATAGGTAGATTACTTTTAACAAAATCAAAGATTGGGAATCCTAAACAAGGATTGAAGCCAATAAACTACTAAGAACGTAATTCCTTACCTTAGCCTTGCGTTTAACTATCTCGCTTACTCCGCTTGACAATCTACAAACATGAAATAGCCCGAACTTAGACACAAGTAAATACTATTTTACTTCCGTCCCAAAATACTACTTTATTTTACTAGGTTAACCTTGTGAGTAAATCTCTTTGAATCCCTTTAGGTCAATACCCAAACTTGGGTTATACTATACATTAACTTTATACCAAAATACCTCTTTCGGTTTACCCCAAAACACTCCTAGGGTTTTACTATTTCCAATTCCCCATTCTAAAGTCAACAGTGGAATTTACACACCCAAAAACACTATCACAACACTAAATTTTACTATTCACAGCACACCCATTACAAGCACACACACTGTTTACACCTTCTGTACACCCACACACACACACCCTACTGTACACACACGCACAACACACTCAGCGCAATGTACACACGCACACTGCACAGCACACACACACACACACACACCTACTGCACTACACACGCACACACAAACACACACCAGCACACACACACGCAGCACACACACACTGTAATTTACACACACGCACACACATACTCCTCCACAAACCCACCTTCTTCCTTCTTAACCCTAATTGACCAAAACCCTAGTTGACCAATTACTATCTTAGGGTTTCTTGATACACAGATGGAATTACAAAGATGAAGAGAAAGGTTTGAGGGGTTCTAGAATTACCTTTATGAACACGATCGACTTCTCTCTTTCTCTCCTTCACCGTCTCTCTCTCCCTCTCTCTGTGTCTCCCTTCTGCGCCACCCCTTTCTTTCTTCCCGTTCATTTCTTTTATTTGCGGGGGAATAAAATAATCTTAGGGTTAAAGAGAGAGTATTTATATTAATAGGGCTTCCCAAATCCCTAATTTAAAATGGACTCCTAATCCTCTTAGTTAATGAATTGGGCTTTCTACTTTTGACCCAATACTAAACTAATCTTTTTATTAAAAGTTCGACCCAAATAATAGTTAAGGTTTTAAAATAAATAAAATATAAAGAAGAAATTCGGGTTATTACATTACCACTATTTATGTTATCACTTATGTTTGATTTTCCCTTACTATTTAAATCTGACCTCCTTCTGATACTAGTAACTAAGACTACCCCTGAAGTAGTGCCCAACTTCTTGCAATTTTCTTCACATAGAAGTAGATCCTTTAAACCACTTAAGGCCTTAACCATTCAGCTTCAACTCTCCAACAAAGACAACAACATTACCGAAGCCTAGACATCATTTGGAAATGTAATATTCATTCCACTTAAGTCAGTCATGTTTGTGAACTCATAAATGTGGTCTGACATCGATCCTCTGTCTGATAATCACCAATAAACATCCACCATAATCCATCAGCCTTGCTGATCGTGGAGGGTGTCTCATATTTCTCTACTAGAAAATCAAGTACCTCTTCGGTAATCTTGGCCTTCTTTGTTTGCTTAGCAATAATCTTAATGAGATTCCATCTAATCACACTTATTATTTACCTATCAAACAAGTCCCAGTCTTCTTGCTTATCTTTCCCAGGCTTGACTCCACAAAAAATGTTTATAGAAATCCTTACCCTATAAGAAATCCTTTATTTGCATCCTCCTAAATCCATAGTAATTATGTAAGACTTCTCCACTGCTTGTTTGTCCTTGCCCATCTTATTTGTTTGAAACCCTATGATCACAAAGCCAAAGCTCTGATACCATTTTCTAGGGATGTAACTCGTGAACGAGAAGTTTGGAAGATAATATATGCAGAGCAACAATGGAGCAAGTCTAGCTTCGTCTTTTCTCTCTAAACCCATATTCATTGCAATGCATCTCTTTCAAACATGGCTTCACCTTGTTTCTTATATTGTCTAGGAGTGGTTCTCCTTCGCTCTCCTTTAGGTCCATGGGACATTTTTTCTCCTTGCTTGTCAATTTTTTAGTAGTCATCCTCCCACCTAACATTCCATATAATGATGGAGCTCCATCTACCAATTAGCCCTTGTTCTACCAATTGGCCATTGAACAGCTAGCCTGTCGCCCCCACCGATGATTTTGATGTTGTTACTAGTATTGTACATTACGCTCTTATTTATCCCAGTAGCTACTACTGTCGTTTCGTTTGTGATCCTCCATGTTCACAGTTGAAGGTAACTCCATAACCTTTCTTGTCTACCAACCTAATGGAAATTAGCCTCTTCTTTAGGTAGTAATATGCCTCATATTACGCATTGACAAGAAACCCTACATGGTGTCTTAATTCGTACATCCATTTTCCCTGCAATCTTGAATGGCTAATTATCAACTAGATAGACCGCCCGAAGTTTCTTTGGGTTCATCATTCCATCACATTCGCACTGCTGCAGGAATGAACGATGCTCTAAATCTATCACCCAGATTGCTACCCTCCTAAGATTAATGCTTCCACGATTTTCGTTTTTCGCAGTCGCTGCATGATGTGAATACCCCTTTCCGAATGCGGGCGACGCACGGGAAGTCTTTTTTATTATTTATCTTTTTTTTATCTTTTCTATGGGATTAGGATATTCAAGTTGGCATTCAACTTATTACGAGTCGCCACGTTGTTTTTATCGAGCTAAAACATTGAGAAAAGCTATCCTGCATGAAGTTTTTGAAATTGTTCTTGATACACCATTATAAATACTATTAATATCAATTTTTAGATTCACATTGACATAATTATAAATAGCATTTATAACTGCTCAAAGTTCCTTCGTAGTAACAACGAAAAAAAGTGGACTATCTTTCTGGGACGGAGGGAGTATTACAATGAGTACTAACCTATTAGGAGATATGCACAAACTTGGAGAATATTTCTAGGCCTAAGGAAAAGATAAAGACTATAAATAAACATAATAATCATATCCAATTAATTCCTCTTTGTACAAAGAATATACAATATATTGCATGTTACGCTAATACCCCCCCCCCCCTTCAAGCTATGCGTAGGTACGGAGATGTGGCTTGAACCTGAAAAATGTATCCTTAATTGCCAAGATAAGGATGAGACAAAAATGAAGCCGAGAGGGAAATTGAAAGGAACTTATTACGTTGAATAACAAACTAAGATAGAGATAATCATGCCAAGACATATATTGCCATTCCTTTGGGGGATAAAGAAAGTAAGGATCATCGTCATAATGACTATCAACCATATGCGTTAAAAATCCAAGAGCTGATAGAATTGATAAAAGATGAAGAAAGAGAATACAAAGAAAACATAATTTTCTTATTCCTTGTGTATATGCGGCGGCTACAAGAGGGAGTATATATACAAAATACAACTAGTAACCCTAATTGGATAACTATGGAAAAGAGATAAACATGGAATGAAAATACTATACATAAATAATATTACTTGCCCACCAAGTAGTCCATGGACCGGATCATCAACTCGATCGTCAACTCTTTCAATCATCAACTCGATCATCAACTCCTTCACTCCCCCTCAAGTTGGAGCATGAAGATTACGAATGCCCAACTTGCCAACTAAAAAACAAAACCGTGCTGCTCCAAGAGGCTTTGTAAACAAATCGGCAATTTGATTCTCCGTTGAGATCGCCTTAGTCATAATATCCCCAGAAGAAACTCTTTCCCGAACGAAATAGCAGTCCATGTCTACATGCTTTGTTCTTTCATGAAAGACTGGATTATTTGCTATATGACATGCCGCTTGATTATTACAAAAAAGCCGAGTGACTTCGGACTGTGGAGCTTCAAGTTCTCTCAAAAGCCATCGTAGCCAAATAATCTCACTAACAGTGGATGCCATAGCTCGATATTCAGCTTTTGCTGACGATCTAGACACAACAGACTGTTTCTTTGTTCGCCAGGAAATTGGAGCTCCCCCCAATGTGATGAAATATTCTGTGCAAGACCTTCGAGTCATAGGACATGCGCCCCAATCAGTGTCACAATAAGCTTCAAGTTGTAACTTGCCATGTGCAGGAAGAAACAATCCTTGGCCAGCTAATCCTTTAAGAAAACGTACCACACGAATAGCAGCATCCATATGTGTGTGTCTGGGTGAGGAAACAAACTGACTCAACCGATTTACTACGAACTGAATGTCAGGTCTAGTGATTGTCAAATAATCAACTCGATCATCAAGTAGTCCATGGACCGGATCATCAACTCGATCATCAACTCGATCGTCAACTCTTTCAATCATCAACTCGATCATCAACTCCTTCAAGAGCAGATTCAGAATTAGAGTCACTTGGAATATCCAGCAAAAAACAAGGCAGTAGACTGTGATCAAAAGAGGGTCGATCCATAGCAGACTGAGAATTGTACGGCCCAATAGTGATTGGGTTTGCTGTTGGTGCTGGAGAACAGACCATTTGAGGAGAAACCGTTGGGGTGTCGAGTCAAAGCTAGAGGGCCGAATAGGACTAAAAGAGAGGGACCAAGAAGACCTTGTCATAGTTGGTCCAGTCCTTGAAAATATGGGACGACCGAGAGCAAAAGAATCAGCTGGGAGTGAAGCATCTAGTGACTGACTTGGGGCGCTGGCCGAACTGGGCTGAATAGCAGCTGAGCCTGTGGGCTGAAATGAATCATCAAGACCAAGTTGGCTGGGCCCAGGTGGCACTTGAGTGTGTTGTACAATGGACCTGTGTGTACTAATGCTAAGCAATGGTGAAGGGTGGTCCGGACCATAAGTTGGGTCTTTAAAAACATCATTTTGATTATCGATAGATGTTTGAACAATGAAGGGCTAGAGCCACCTTCCTAAAATATGAAGAATAAAAATGTTTTCCTACACCGTTTTTCCTTATCAATAAGGTAATCAAGAAGAAAATCTAATGAGAATTGTGGTTTTTGAAAATGATAATAATTGACAAATTTGTTTAATAAGATTAAGTCCATCAAAAAGCAATACAATAAGCTCGATTTTAAAAATTGAATTTCTGGCTCTATCAAGAGCATACAAAATCGATTTTGTTTCAGAAAAATAATTCGACGAATTGGGATGGATTTTTTTTTAATCAGTGGAGTTGATCTAAGAGATGATCAACATACCAATTAGAAGTAGAACAAAAACGAGAAGAAGTTGGCTCATTAACATCAGTTAATGGTTCTTCTATGTCAAAAGAACAATCATTTGAATCTAGGGATTCATTTAATTCCAGATATAACCAATCCAATATAGAAAAAGAAGAATAAGTATGAACGGTATCGTTTGGTTCATAAAGACGCAAACAATCTCTTGTGATATGAGCAAGACCGTTACACAACCGACAAAAAACATAAGATGATTGTAACGTATCAAAGCAAACAAGATCGTAACAAAAATCATCCGTTGGTTTTACAATTGAGAAAAAAAAAATTATGTAAGAAAAACAAAATAATTTTAAGAACAAGAGAAATAGAGTAGATTAAAGAAAAAAATACCGGAAGCGGAAATTAGGCTACCATGGATCGGTGGCTCCGATGCAATGAAAGAATAGATAAATGCATAAGTATATATTTTTCCTTGTACTATCAGTGACACACTCACTAGAAACCCTAATTGCTAAATCAATCTAACTGGCATAGTCTAGATCTCAATATTAATTGATTTATTGATTTAAGAAACTAAGATTAATAACGCTTTCTACAATTATTTCATATAGATAATCGTCTAATTTTACCAACTTCACAATTCACCATGGCACATTCATAAATTGTAAAGATGCTACATCGAAAATTCTACGCTGGCACAGTAAATAGAAAACTCTAGCAGAAATCAATCACAAGGATAAATAGGTTGATCATGTCTATAAACCCTAGCAATAGATTTAATTTAAGCACAAGTAAAATTATGAATATGAATTAAAATTATGAAAAGAAAAATACCTCAAATTGAAAAAAAAATGGTTCAAGATTCAAACTCAAAGCTTGGATTTTAGTTCCTCATCCAAAGTTTTGAAATCTCCATTATTCATGATTTAGCTTCTTACTGTACAAAGATGAACATTTTTTTATATGAATAAGTTCTCTAAATGTAACATACTTACTCATTCGTATCAAATAAAGAAACTTATGTGGTAGTGTTGAAAAATTGGAGCGTACTTTGTTAACTTTTTTCATTTAGTGAATTTTTAACAAATAATAAATAGACGGAGCTAAAAATAATGGAACCATTGATGATAAAAATAAATGAATAATTAATGACATGGTTGACACAAATTTACATATTTAACGGTTGTTAATGCCTTTTATCCACCTAGCCTAACCCTTTATATGCATCTCCCCTAATAAAAGAGCTATCTTCCTCACCTCTAAATTATAAAGATGGTCATTAAGGTTTTCATGTATCTTGTTAACGTCCATCCAATAATGCCCTCGCATTGGCACAAATTGCCAAAATTTGTACATTTGTAGTTACATTGCAACTCATGTGAAACTTAAGCGCACCAATGTGTCAATTGCATGTCAACTTCCTCATATTTTCCTATAAAATTTAAAGTTTGACATTCAGTTGAGAACGGACATTCAATTAGGTACTGAACGAGTAAATATTTTTAATATTTTACAGAGATAGGGAGAATGATGAAGAAACAACAATAATACAAGCCTTCTTATTATGAGTAAATTACAATACATGGATTGTAGACATCCAGGTTTATTTTCTTGGGCATTATTTCACTCTCACAATACAACACAATAAGAAGAGGGAATATCGCATCCCTTCCATTGTTCAACCAATAAAAGGGACCCTGGTAGTAATACCATTTTCATCAACCCAAACATAAACCCTGTCGCATATGTAAACCGGAAGAATAACAGTCTCTGGCGAATCCAATATGAGCTGGGCAGTAACCAAAGGATTCTCCCTCTCGATTGTAGCGGCAGCGATCTCTCCTTTCACCCCAACCAACTCCGGCCATCGAGTCTTACCTAAGCATAAGTACATAAAACACATTCACTAATCAAAATTTTCAATTATATTAATATTTACGCGTTTTAAATAGTATGGGAAATTAATTAATGTGTGTGAACTACTCGTACCTTTTTCAACTTCTTCGCAATTTGGTTCCATGCCAACGTTCGTGATGCAGTATGATGATAAAAGTGGGATAAATATGAGTTTTATTTTAATTACTTGTTATTTTATTGTTATTTTCGGAATTAAATGTAGTAGGATGATTATAAGAGGTTTTAGAGTAGATTTAGCCTTGATTTAGTAGTTTTAGACTTCTATTAGGTTACCTTATAGGTTAGACTTTATTTTAGGATGTTATTTCTTGTTTTCCAAGTTTTATGAGTGCTATAAAATAGCCTCAAAGTTGTAATCCGAAAATTAGAGTTTTGGTTAATAAAAATTATAATTTGCTATGAGCAATTATTAGGGTTTCAATACCGTCTTGTTTCAATTCCGTTCGGTCTTATTCTCATAACCTTTGTTTTGCTATCATTTGGTATGAGAGTTTTGCTATGTATTTTGTTGTTGCTTCTTTGGATGATAATTTTGGTGTAATGCAATGGGTTTTATAGATAACTCAATTTTCATATAAATGGGATTGATGTTCAATTTTGTTGACTTTGTGGCCGTTTGCTTTAGTTATCACAAAATATTTGAAAGATGGACACAAGTATTTGTCAAAAATTTCAGCACGGATCATCAAGCATCTAAACATGGACTAATCCATTCACGAAATCAGTTAAGTGTTTAACTTTTCATCTTCATAGTTTCAAAGGATAAGAACCTGTGTAACATTGAAAAGTACAACCATATTATCCACAAGATGGATTATCTTTGTATTTATTTTTATTTTATTTTTAAACCACAAGAATTATCAGTGTATAAAAATTGAGAATACAGAAGCATAAATTGGTTTATTAGGAGATGCAAGAACTTGGATAGCAAGCAAATGCCGAGAACTTCTTTGGCATGGAGTACTCCTAACCACAATAACTTTCTTCATTGAGAACGTAAATTGCTTTACGGGCTTGTTGAATTGAACATTGAAATTCAGACATGTGCAGTAGGATTGCACCACATTTCATTTTTAAATTAAGATCATCTTTTCGAAACCAATTCCCTACTCCCATCAATAGATTGTTTTGGTTTTGGAGTCTAAACCAACTAGGAGTATTAGTGGAGTGGAAGTCTAAACCGAATAGGAGTTTGAGTTGGAATCAAAGTACTGAAGGAGGAGAAAAAGGAAGGAGAAGGAGAAGGAGACAGAATTACAGACAGGGGCTATGGAAGACATGAGACATCTTAATGCGGCCACACTAGATATTTTGCCTTGGGCCCCAAATTTGACAGGACCGGCCCGGGCCACACATAGGGACTAGAAGCTATGCGGCCACATATCACGTTTCCAGCTTTTATATGGTTTTCCATTTTAACGAGATTTCTACTCAAAATAGGTTTAGGGTATTCTCTTGTACATCTATATAAACATAGTGATGGGCTAAAACACATTATAGCATCATATTGAAAGGATCTTTAGTATATTATTGGCTTTGCAACCCCCCGGACGTAGTTGATTAGTTCAACAAACCGGTTTAACTATTGTTTGTGTTGCTATGTGTGTTCTCTCCTATAATTGTTTCTCGTGAGTGTGGTTTGTTCTTACTATTTCTTTAAAAGGTACCGCTAAATTCCCAACAATTGTTATCAAGAATTTTAGTTTTCTATTCAATGTTTCATAAGCTGGTCTTTGATTTGCGTTTTTGGCAATTTTGTAAAGGGGTTAAGACGGGTAAGAATAGCATAGAGAAATTCATTGGCGTGAATTTCATGTTTTGGAGGACGAGGATTATGAATTACCTTTGTAGTATGAATATTCATAAACCGTTGGGCGACGAACCTGCAAAAAATGGAGATTGAGAGACATAGGATCAAAAGGCGATGCGGGTGGTAAGGACTGTGTTAGCCAATGATATCGCACTGAACACTTTTGATGCCAATACTATGGTGGAGATACTACAGATGGTGAAACATGTATGAGAAGTCGTCGAACATCAACAAGGTGCATGCTTGAATTTGAAGATATCAAATAGTACGGCAACAAGTCATATCAGCAATTTCAATGGTATGGTTTTCCAATTAAAATGTGTTTGTTTTACCCTTTCTATTAATTACATGTTCTGTTATTTTTATCCTCGTTGTTCGATAGTTGTGAAGCAAGTGTCACAATGCTATGTACATAAACAAACAAGGAACCGTTGAAGTATGTGGAAGTGTAGACGCCCGGGAAAGAGGATCTATCTAAAATAGGTTTGAGTGACAGACTTTTCCTTTGATTGATTGTTTGTTTAGAGGTTTCCACATGCGTTTATGAAGGAACGTGAGAGAACCTTCTTACCTTAAGCAACCATAGATTCAGAGGAGGTTCGGGGGTTAGGTACAAAGTGGGAAGGGGTTAGGCACCCACTCTATCCGGCCTTAAGGCCGATATTGCAATCAGTGTTCTACGTCTAAATTCTAGTCCTTCCTATACTAACCAAATTAAAGAAATGTAGGGAGATAACTAGTTGGTCAACTTCAATGAAGTGAAACAACCTTTGGTGTCATGTCCCAATTTATGGGGATTGCATGCTTAGGAGAAACAAATAAAGAGAAGAAAATAGGAGGAGATAAAGGGGTGAAGTAGAAGAATACCTAAACCTTCACAAGAGCCTTGCTTGTTTGCTTTGAAAATCCTTGATGGAGTTTAAGTATTTTGACAATAATAACTTTTAGTGTAGAAATTGTGGTCTCATTTGAGGGTAAAGTTGTGATCCTTTGCAATGGAGGGAGAGGTAGATATTTATAGGTGCAAAGACTTTGTTTTTGGTGTCAAAACGGGATCAACAAGAGTGTCTTTCTCTGCAAAACCAGGATTAAAAAGAAAGGGAGAGAATTTTGGCGATAAATCTGTAACTGATGCCCAGAAGCCCGCGCCTACTGCCATGGGGGTGGGAAGCGCGCCCCCTGACACCAAAGGGTAAAGGCGCCTGCTTTTGAATTTTTTTTATTGACAGGATGGATTGAAAAGTTGGAACTGTTATTCAGCAGTTTAGCACCCATAACTAACAGAGTTAGTCAAGAACTTAACAAAAGTTACAGAAACTAATGGAAAACAAATAAAATAAAGAGAAAACCCGAATTAACCATGCAGTCCCGGTGAGAGGTCCAATGCGAGGTGTCTACATGAAGTCAGATATCTCATTCTTGGTGAGGAGTTACCTAGGAAGGACAAAAGAATGACTTTGAGGCTTAAACTTAGGGTGGGGAAGGGTAAACGAAAGGAGAGGACTGAGATATAATAATATTTTGTTCAAGCGTCCAAGAGTGGTGAGATAGGCCTTCTTATTTATGATTTACTGGAGAAAACTAGTGAAGATGATAGTCATGTGTTAGTACCAAACCTGAAAATGAGTTATCAGGCATTTCAGAACTCACAGGGACCTCCCAGGTATTTAGAAGATGCGCAGGACTTATCCAGGATTTCCTGAAAAGCCCAGATAAGAAGATATTGATGACCTGATCGGATGAGATGCAAAGATAGACGTTATCTAGGTTTTCTCCAGAGTCCAGATTGATCAGAGCCTTGGGAATCGATCCAATCCACTGGTTTGGCCGGGCGGCCACTTGGTCCGGCCGGACGGCCAGTCCTTCCTGGTCATTTTTCTCTATAAATAGGTGACCTCAGTTCATAATTGAAAACAACAACTCTCTCCCCGAGTTCCATAGCCAATACTGACGGCAGAACTCTCTCTCCAAGCCTTTCTAGCAATATCGAAGATCCGGCGAATCTGCGGAAAAGATTCGGCTTCGTTCTTGTCAAGATTGGTAAGGATTCTATTTGTTTTCTTAGTTTAGATCTGATTTATGCTAGTTTCATTATGTTTATACACCTATATTCATATAATTCATAACGTGTTCTTAATGTCCTTGCTAGGATTCATATTTTGCTCTATGATTAGGGTAGCGATCTTCATGTTTATGTGTTATCTCATACATGTTTATGATATTCTTATTATTATGCTAGATCTGCGGCTTACCACGCGTAACGTGCTAGATCTAATATTTTAATCCTTGTTCATATGCATAGCCGATGATGATCCACAAGATCTAGGAACTACTTCTAAACCCTTAACTTTAGGTAAATATTCCCATGATCAATAACTCTCCTATGATGAAGATGATGACTACACATTGATCTTATCAATGGTATAATCATTATTCTAGGATGTGATCATCTTGCATGATTCTTTCTATTCCCCCTTTCATTATGCATGATCCCTCTTCTTCTCTATATTCCGATTATGTGTGAACAACGTCGACCTGAGCTTCTCATCACGAGAGGAACGTAGGCAATCTTCGGATCCGATCTCAATCACTAACACACTACAAACACATTCATCATGATTGAAAGTCCGATCCATCGGGCGATAGGAGTGATAACTTGATATTCTTCTCTTATCGTAACTTGACCCCCGAACCCTCTCTGTTAGCTTTTCTCAATGTTTTAGCTCGATAAAAACAACATGGCGACTCTTAATAAGTTAAATGCCAACTTGAATATCCTAATCCCATAGAAAAGATAAAATAAAGATAAATAATAAAAAAGACTTCCCGTGCGTCGCCCGTATTCGAAAAGGGGTATTCACAGTGGCGACTCTGTTGGGGACTAGCTTTGAACATCTTCAAACATAGAGGGTCAAACTTTTGTCAATATCATGATCGTACTTACTTGTTCTTCCCCCCCTGTACTTTATATCTTGTGCATATCTGCTTCCTTTGTAACTGTAGAGTGTTAACATCTTAACTGTTCTCCCTTGTACTATTTTAGTTGTTTTGCATTGCATACATGTAAATACAAAAAACTCTCTATTTTCTCTCTAAAAATAACTAGTTGTTGTCCGCAGACTACCACTAGGTCCGTGTCACACTGCACACCCTACTGGATACTCCGCTAAGTGCACAGATTTTGGTGATCCTGTCGCCTCTATCTTTGTGGCACCCGGGCTATCTAACTCACCGTTTTTACTTGTGAAGCGGTCGAGGTTAATCCTTTGTTCATTTCTGAAACCATGCACTCACAGAGTCTAGGACACTCCAAAGTTGACCGGTTGGTTTGACTAGCTTTTCTTTATAGACAACCAACGTGTCGTTCATGCCATCATCTGTTAAGTCTTTAATGAGTCGAGATCCTTCGAGAGAGAAAAGCACAAAAAATGAAATTCCCTACAAGGGTGTGCATATGGTAAGCCGAGTGATACTTTGTACAAGGACCTCAACTCGTTAAAAACTTAACGGAAGTAACATAAACGTTACGTTAAATGCCTTTAAACAAGGGTTAGTCGCTAGGATCCGTTAGGTCGGTGGAAGTCGCTTTCCCTATAGGACCCTCGCCCAAATTGTCCGTTTGGGAGGTGCAATACAGGTGAAAAACGAGGGGTCTATAGACATAGTGATGACCTCCACTGATCCAGGTTTTGTAGATAGTAACCCAAAAAGGGGTACCCCTTCCAACCATTAGGACTAATAATACATTGTTTTTGTAAATAACAAAATATATTGCATGAGCCTTGTCCCGTCCTAAACCTCATATCCACTACCTCTACAGAGAATCAAGTTTGGGTTCGTTCCGGTGGTCGTCTTCAACGTTCAAGCCTTCTGCAAGCTCAGTATTCAGTCCCTGCATCAACGATGTCTCCATCATCATCAGAGCCTACTACTCCTAATGTCTCCACTCCGCCAGTCTCCGCTTCTGCCGATCCCGAGATTGCCGCCAGCATCAAGCCTTCGGACATTCTGCCGCCTCTCCATGCTTTCTTCACCAAGCTCATGCTACAGATCTCCAAGCTTGAGGATCGAAGCAAGTCTCTAGAAAGGGTCAACCAAGAGCTCAAATATCATCTTCATACTGAGATGAAGAAGAAAGGTGTGGCAACTAGTTTCCACAATGGAGAGGCTATCTTGGTCGAAGACGAAACAATGCCTATGACTTACCCCGCCAATGATGATGCTATCCCTCTCAAGGTACCTAACTACCAAAGGGTCCCTCCTCCTAATTTGGATACTAAAGCAACCTCCAGCAAGGGTTCATATGAGCCATCGCCAGAAATGATGGGTTGCTACTTGTCCTCTACCAAGTTGCCACCGCCGTCATTGCCACTAAGAATCGGTGATGCCGTACCTACAATCTCCACTGCTCCTCCCGCTACTCAAGCCTATGGTAGCTCTGATTTCTCTAACCACCCTCTAGTGGTTGCTATGAAAGAACATATTCGCAAGCTCTCTGACACGGTCTCCAAGCAATCCGCTCCGATAGTCAAAACCATCAACCCAAGCAATGTGGGTGCTCTACCTAGGGACTTCAAGATGTTGAAGGTCTCTACATTCCATGGTATTACCTGTCCCAAGACTCATCTCGACAGTTACGTGCTAGCCATGAGAGCTTGAGATTGCACCAACGAACAAATGACACGAGTCTTCCACACCACCTTGGAAAGAATTGCTCTCCGTTGGTTCTTGAGTTTGGATCCCTCCGAACGAGAGACATGGGATCAAATCACCATAACTTTATGCGAGATGTACCAGTCAAACCTCGATTGGGATGTCAACCGCACTGATCTAGAGAACACAATGCAGAGGCCCGAGGATCCTATCTATGACTTCTACAAATGATGGAATCACAAGCTAGCAGAGGTGCAATACCCTCCTAAGGCAAAGGAACCAAAGAAAATATTCTTCAAGTGGTTGTTGCCTGAGCTTAGGGTGGCGATTGGCAATGGTTACTTTCCCAATCTGCGGGAAATGGTTGATACTGGGGTCAGACACGAAGCCAGCATTACTGGTGTTGTTAAAGAAGATGCCAAAAGTGGAAACACCTCTTTCCGCTACAAATCTCCAACAAGTACCACTCCTAAATCTAAAGAAATCGCCGGTCAAGTGAGCATGGTCCAAGACAACTCCTCCTTCGATGTCCAAGCAGTTACTAGCAACTTTCCCCGAAAAGGAGAACTCTTTGATGACTTCGGCATGCCTATTAGCCGAGTGTTTGAAGTGTTGATGAAGAAGGGTCTGATCAAGTCACTCGAGAACTTTGAACCGTTGAACAAAAGGGATAATCTTGATGCGACCAAGTTCTGCAAGTATCATAAGTACATTGGCCACACAACCGACGACTGCATGCAACTCAAACGTGTCATCCAAAAGCTCATAGCCGATGGAAAGATTGAGAAGCCTAAAGGTCCAAACACCATAGCAAACCCGCTCCCAAACAATGGTGGCGTCAACATGGTAGAGCTCATCGGAGGTGACATCGGTATTCTCGAGATGGTAGATTCCTTTGCCGAACTGGGGCTAGACATGAATGCTCTATTCAGAGGACTAGTCAAGATTGGGGTAATAACTCCCGTAGAATATGGATTCCAATGGCCCAAGCATGGGTGCGACATGTGCAAGTTCTGTGGTTACCATAGAGTGTCCGGACACACCAACAACGAGTGCTTCACCATCAAGCAGATCGTACAGAAGCTTATCAAGGACAGTGTCATTACTGACCCAAGGAAGGTCATTGCCATGGATGTCAATGTGGTGGACATTGATCAAATCACAATGCTAGAACTCGAGGATTGCATCGATCAATTAAAAATCTCCATGAAGAAATTTCTCCGTGACCTTGTAAATAAAGGACTGCTCAGACAACTCGAGGGCTATTCTAAGCACATGGGGAGCAATATATGGAAGTACTGCCACTACCACCAAGCTACTAGTCATAGAACAAGAGAATGCTTCGCCTTGAAGAAGGACATCTTGAAGCTTATTCATGATGATTCTCTCGAAGATCCTAGGCTCTCTTTAGATGAAGATAGTATAGAAACAAACATTGGTGATTTTGGCCGAACCTATTGTGGCAGACTCAAGTCATATAGTGATAATGAGATAGGTTGTACTTCAAAATTCATTAATGATAGTCATTCTTCTTGTTATATGCTGCCATTAGATGAACTATCTTTACAAGCCTCTCTTTTAGGAGATTGCGACTCCGGGCCACTTAAATCTCCACCATTGTCTATAGCCGAGATCTTCGCAGAATCCGCAAAAATACCGCAGTCTTCATATGAAACACGGGCAGAAATTAACCTACTCACAAGGTCCAGACAGATCTATCAGTCAGACCCCAAGGGTACAAAGAAAGTCTTCAACAAAGAGTCAGAGCAAGTAGACCCTAAGAAAGAGGATCCCATCCTCACGCAACTCAAGCAAACACAAGCCCACATATCCCTATGGTCTCTACTCACCTCATCTCTGGCTCACCGTTAAATGCTTGAGAAGAATTTAGCCGCTACTATGGTCTATTCAGACACCACTCCCGAGAATGTCACACAAATGATCGGCAACATTCACTTCGGGAACATTATCACTTTCTCAGAGCTTGATGAACCTCCGTTTAGCATTGATCAAAATGAACCTCTGCACATCACAGTCGAAATCAGCGGGAAGAGAATCCCTCGAGCCTTTGTGGACAACGGATCCGCCATCAATGTACTGCCGTCACAGATGATGGACATAGTGGGTATAGATGCAACTACTTTAAGGTCCTCCAAGCAGGCAATCAAAGCATAGGACTCTACATGCAGATCAGTGTTGGGAATTGTTACTTTACCCATCTCCGTGGGGACACAAACTCTGTCTACAGATTTCCAAGTGATCGACATACCATCCTCCTTCACAATCTTGCTAGGGCGCCCCTGGCTCCACAAGTCCAATGCCGTCCCGTCCTCCTTACATCAGTGTGTTAAGTTCTAGTCAGGGAATAAAGTGACAGTTATCTACAGCGACCTAGTAACAGCACAAGGCACCGACACGAAGGGAGTACCCGTATTACAGATCCAGCATGAGGAAGACCGCAGACTCTTCAGTAGGTTCAGAATAGTGGCACAAGCTCAGATATGTGATGACGATCTCACAAGAACTTCTGACAAAGTGCTACCTGTATACAAGATACTTCAAAACATGGTCTTCATACCGGGGCTGGGACTAGGTAATAACTTGCAAGGTCCCACACACTTAACTGAAGAAGTAGACCACAGATGTCTATTTGGGCTAGCATACGCGCTTACTCCTGCTGACAAGGCAGAGCAGACTCAGATAGAGGTAATCAAGAAGAAGCAACTCCCTTACAAGAAGTCGGACATGAATCCCTACCGCCTATCTCTCAACAGTTACTATGTCAAAGAAGGTGAAGAGTACTCAAACTTCGAGTTCGCAGAGCCATGATTCGACCACAACGGAAAACTACAAAAGGGTTTCGAAATCTTCAAAGATATCGAGTTTGATAGGACCAATCTAAAGCTAAAATACATGGAACCCCGAAAAATCGATGGCAGAATCACTACTATCTAGAACGAGTACTGCATCAAGGTGAACAAAGACCTGACTTACGATACTGAATTCATGTCACTCGATGAGCCTTTAGTTGGAACAACGAAGTGTAGATACCCCGGGAGAACCACGGCTTGGCTAGAGCGCGTGAATTACCTAGGATGTCTAATTGTGTTTTAGAGTCGCCACCCACGTTTTTGAGGAACGTAAGAAAACCTAATGTTTATGAGCCTAAGTTTGATTTACGAAAACAGAGATTCTTTGGGATGAGGGGTTCGGGGGTTAGGTTACGAAATGGGAAGTACTTAAACACCCATTTCGCCCGGGCAAAGTCGGTCTTGTTTGTTCATAATTCACTTTAAAGATAAATGCATTCTTCATATTCGAATGATGATAAAAGAGGGGTTTTAAAGTTTAAAATGTAGGGAGATGATTCCTAGGCCAATTCAATGTAATGAAAGGACCATTGGTGTCATGTCCCAAATGGTTTTGGGGTGATTACACATTTGATTGAAGAAGAAGAAGAAGAAGAAGAAGAAGAGAAATGCTTAAGACATTTACCTATAGTATCCTTTGAAAAGCCTTGAATAAGAGGTTGAATGCTCAGTTGACAAAGGTCTCAAAGAAGTCCCAAGGAAAAGTCTAGAAAAGATGTGAGAAAAAGGTTCAAGGTCCCCTCCAATGATGGATTGGAGGGGTTTTTATAGTTGAAAGAGGACTGTTTTTGGAGCCAAACGGAGTCTCCAAGAAATCTTTCCAGGGAAAAATCATGTATAATGAGCAAGGGAGAGATTCTTGGGCAGAATCTGTAACTGACACACCCCAGAAGCGCGCGCATCCCACCTAGGCGGCGGAAGGCGCGCGCGTCTGGCCTCAAGGGGTGGAGGCGCGCGTCTGGCCTCAAGGGGCGGAGGCGCGCGACTCTGAAAAGCAATTTTTGACAGAATGGACCAGAAAGTTAGAACTGTTATTCAGTTTAGTCCCGGGACTTAATGGAGTCCGTCTGGAACTTAACCAAAGTAACAGAAACTAACAGAAAACACTTTAAAGAAGGAGAAACACAAAATCAAGTGTGCAATCGGGGTGAGCGGTCCAAGGCGGGGTGTCTACAGAGCCCCTCGGTGGCGTGGATTCTGAAGCAAACCCGCCGACGAAAGACGGACATCTACCTAGGACATCACCAAGAAAAGGAAAAGACTCGATAAAAGCGGGAATTTGAAATTGCAGGGGATAGAGGTGCGCTCCCTGTGTGAGCGGCTTTGAGAGATAAAGGTACGCTCCCTGTGTGAGCGGCTTTGCCAATAGCGGGATCCGTTTGCTGAAGGCGGGATCTGTTTCCTGGAAGCGGGACCTGTTTGCTGATAGCGAGATCCGTTTGCTGGAAGTGCGGGACCCGGGGGACCGTTTGCTGAAGTGCGGGACCCGGAGAACCGTTTGCTTGAATGCGGGACCCAGAGGACCGTTTGTTGGAGTGCGGGACCCAGAGGACCGTTTGCTAAAGTGCGGGACCCAGAGGACCGTTTGCTGAAGTGCGGGACCCGGAGGATCGTTTGCTTTGAAGTGTGGGACCCAGAGGACCGGTTGCTGAAGTGCGGGACCTAGAGGACCGTTTGCTGAAGTGCGGGACCCAGAGGGCCGTCTACTTTGTAGATTTTGCTTGATGAGGAAGCGGTGATTCTGTGGCTCAACCCCGAACCAAGTTGTTGTCGTGAGTCGTACTTTGATGTTGACTGTTTGCCTTTGACTTTCGATGGGGTGCGGGCAGTTGACTGTAGAGTGCTTTGTGCTGGGGATGAATTGTAAAAACTGATTTTTTTGAGAAAATAAGAGACACCCTACTTTGAGTGGGAGTTTCTATCTTATTTCAGTTTTTAGACATGCCTTAAGGGTGGACCAAATTAATGTGTGCCCAGCCGAGTGCTTGCTGTCGTCGTTTGAGCTTCCCTTGTTGCTGGGATTGATCTTTTCTGCAGGTTGAAGGCGCTGGAACGCCCGGGTGCTGTTCTGAACTGACAAAGGCTATTTCTGGAGCCTTCTTCTACCTGGGACGCGGGCGCTTCCTCTCTTGGACACGGGACGCGTGCGCCTTGTAGACTGGTGTCGGTAGGCGCGCGCCTCTGGGAGGCGAAATTCAGGGCCTGATATTTGCTGACCAAAAGATCCCCCAACAGCTATAATATCAGCTTCTGGTCGGTAATTCGATTCCAACAGCTTTCTTCTGCCATTTTTGAACACCATTTTATTGCCCAATTTTGCTTGTAACCTTCTTTCCCATGGCCTCTAACCTTTTTAGTCTTGGTGCCGAGGTTGTCAAGAGTTACGAGAAGGATTTATCGACATTCGTTTATTCTTTCAAGACCCATCCCAAAAATGCTTTCATCAAAGATTTCGGATTTCAAATTCTTTTTACTTTGCGAACATTGAAGCCGGATTGGGACTTGTTGAAGGCTGCTGCAGCCTTTTGGGATTGTGATAGCCATGCATTCAACTTCTCGGCCAATGAAATGGTGCTGACTGTCGATGATTTTGGGGCCATTTTGGGTATGTCTTTGGCCGGTCGGATTGCCTTCCCTAAGTATCACCGCGGTGTTGTTGATTCTTGGGTTGACCTTATGAATCTCCTTGTTGGAGAGGTGAAGAAGATGATGCACGGGACCGTTGTTGACATAACTGAGCTTCCGATGTTTTTCAGTTTGCATTCGGAAGATGTCACGGTTCAGTCTTTTAAGAGAAATGCCATGGCTGTCTGCCTTTTCAGCGAGGTTTTGTTTGTCACTCCTCTGGGTACTGCGGATGTGCAGTTAGCTGAAATCGTGTTGCAGGCGAAAGGACAGTGATTTAGCATAATTCCGCTCGTTGTAGGAGAGACCTTGCATGGTTTGGACGAATTGCACCGTATGGGTGAGATGCGATGAGGAAGCCCCTTGCTTTTAACCATATGGCTTCGGGAGCATTTCAGGCTTTATGCATCAGATGGCGAACTTTCTCCTTTTGCTGTTCATAGGCGACGGTTGCTGATTAGAGATTTGACCGAAGAGGATTGGAGGAGATTTTTTGCTTCTCGTCTTTCAGCTGACGTTGAGTGGTGCCCTTGGGGTCTTCGCCCTTTTGTGGAGTGGACGTCTGGTTTTCAGTACGTGGTTTTACCCGGGTTGAGAGATTCTTCGTTTTACCAACCAGAACGGGTTCTGAGGCAATTTGGCAGTCAACAGATAATTCCTTTTCCGAGGAACGGGAGGCTTCATCCAGTTTCTTATATGGGTCCGGACTTCTCGAATGAGCTTCAGTCGGCTTGGGGAGATGATCGTAACCGTTGGGCTTCCGCTCCATTGCACCGGGGTAGTATTTTTCTTCCCGAGAGTTACTTGGATCACTTGCTTGGTACCGTCTACCGCGGTATTACTTGGGTAGATGTTCTTCGAGATGAGTTGTTAGGGAAGGACTTTGAGCCTAGCAGTGCTTTGAGGTACAAGGAAGTTGCTGCTGATGTGAACAACATTCTAACTGACCCTTTCGGTACCCCTTTGGATGACTTTTATGCTCGGAGGCGCTCTGTTGCGCAGAAAGTATCAGTCCGCATCAGTGTTCCTAGGCCTCCCAAGAAGGGTAGGATTGATGGTCGTTCGGGTGGTCCTTCAAAGGCCAAGAGAAAATTAGATTTTTCTTAGTATCCCCAAGAGATTGCAATTAAAATAGACCACTTGTTAGGATTTTAATGTTTTAATGTCTTTTATTAGCTCAACATTTCCATTGTAATGATCAAAATAATTCAATGAATGAATAAAAATTGCATCTTGTTAATTTGAAATGATTTGGGTATTTGCTTATATTTTAGACCGCACCCGAAGGTTGCCTACGTTCCTCCAGTATAGAGGCTCAGGTCTCCGTAGTTCAAACAAACGAAGACCTTTTTTTTTTTTGTGTGCACCCTGTTTTTTGCCTAGACCGCCCTTTCGGGTTTTCAATCTAGCGGGCTTCTTTTTTGCACGTGCTCTAATTTTTGCCTAGGCCGCCCTTGCGGGTTTTCAACCTAGCGAGCTATCTTTTTTTTTTTTTTTGATGTTCTTCGTTTATTAGACGTAAAATCTCTTCAACTTGTCGAGGTTGACTTCCTTTGGCAGCTGATCTCCATCTAAATCCACAAGTCGGACTGCACCGCCGCTTAGTATTTTCTTGACTACGTACGGACCGATCCATCGGGGTCTCCATTTTCCAAGGGGGTTCATGGCATTAGGAGGGTGTTGTCTTAGGACCAAATCTCCCACACTGATGTTTCGGGGCTTCACCTTTTTGTTGAAAGCCCTAGCCATTATTTGTTGATATTCCCTCGTACGTTTGATTTCCCTTAGCCTTTTCTCGTCGAGTAGGGCTAGCTGTTCATATCGACTTTGCATCCAATCGACTTCATTGGCTTGGTTCTCGAGGAGGACCCGTAGGGATGGGACTTCGAGCTCTATTGGGAGTACAGCTTCGGAACCATATACCAGTGTATAAGGAGTTTCTCCAGTCGCTGTCCGTATTGACGTGCGGTAGCCCCATAATGCTAGAGGTAGCTTTTCGGGCCAATCCCTTCTGGTAGAGGCCATTTTCTTCACAATGGTCTCGATTGTCTTATTAGCTGCCTCGACCGCGCCATTTTCTTGAGGGCGGTATGGAGATGACTTGTGCTTAGTAATCTTGTATTCTACCAAGAGCGCGTCCATCTCTTTCTCAAAGTGAGAACCGTTGTCTGAGATGATCTCATGAGGAACGCCGTACCGGCACATGATGTGGTTTTTCACGAATTCGGCCACTTTCTTAGCGTTGAGAACTCGGTAAGCCTGTGCTTCGACCCATTTTGTAAAATAGTCCACGGCTACTAGGACGAAAGATTGTCCGTTGCTACCAGTAGGGTGAACTTTGCCGATGATGTCTACGCCCCAACAAGAGAAAGGCCAAGGCGTGGTCATGTTGTAAAGCTGTGATGGTGAAGCGTGCTGCAGATTGGCATGGAATTGGCATTTGGCGCACCTCTTGACTTTCTCGATGCAGTCCCTTTCCATGGTACTCTAATAATAACCCATGCGGAGTATCTTCTTGGTCAACATAAACCCGTTCATGTGGGGCCCACATTCACCTTCGTGGATCTCATGCATGATTTCTTGAGCTTCGGTCTCATTTGCGCATAGGAGATTGATCCCTTCGTAGTGCCTTTTGTAGACTCGCTCCCCAATCAGTACATATCGGGAGGCTAGTCTTTGTAATGCCATTTGGGACTTCTTATTGCTATTCTCGAGAAAAGTACCATCCTTGAGGAAATTCATGATATCTGTATACCACGGGGAGTTTGCTTGGACCTCGTTGATCTCGATACTCATGCAGTATGCCGGACTGTTCCGTCGGGAAATTTTGAAGGGCTTCACCATTTTACCCTCAGGTATTTCGACCAGTGAAGCGATGGTGGCTAGTGCATCAGCAAAACGGGTTTTGTCCCTTGGCAGGTAGTTGAAGGTGATTTCTTGAAACTGTTCAACCAACTCCTCGAGATGTTGACCATACCTTTGCAGAGTCGAGTCTTGAATCTTCCATTTTCTAGATGTCTGATTGATGATGAGCAAGGAATCACCGAATACTTCTAAACTTGTGACATTTCTCTCGAGGCCTGCTTCGAGCCCCGCTATGCATGCTTCGTACTCAGCGATGTTGTTGGTGGCTTCAAATTCGAGGCGGATAGCGATTGAAGTATACATGTCCTTTGGATCAACAAGTAGCATCCTTATGCCATATCCATGCTTATTGGCTGCGCCATCGAAATAAAGTTGCCACTTATTTTCTTCTGTTGTAGCACAAATTAAATGCTCGTCGGGGAACTGTACATCTTCCCCCTTCACTTCGTCACACGGAAATTCAGCAAGCTGATCACTGAACACTTTTCCCCTGATGGATTTGAGTGTGACGTAAGTGATATCATAGCCGGCGAGCATGAAATACCATTTGGCTATTCTTGTTGACATGAAAGGCTTCTCGAAGATGTAGTGGAGCGGGTCCACTTTTGCTACCAACTTGATTGGGAAGGCCTCCATGTAATGCTTAAGCTTTTGAGCAACCCAAACCAATGCAGCACAAGACTTTTCTAGGACAGAGTAGTTCTTTTCAGCTCCTTGAAACCGGCGGCTGACAAAGTAGATAGCATTCTCTTTTGTGGAGTCTCGCTGTTCTTGTGCTAACATAGCCCCTAGGGCTTCATCATTGACAGTGAGATAGAGCAATAGAGGCTTCTCTTTATGCGGTGGAACCAAAACTGGAGGGCATGTCAAGTAATGCTTCACTTGGTCGAAGACTTCTTGGCAAGCATCGGTCCATTCTAGAGCCACATTCTTCTTGAGTAGCTTGAAGATCGGCTCACACATGGAAGTGAGTTGGTGCACAAACTGACTGATGTATTGAAGTCTGCCCATGAAACCTTTGATTTCCTTCTGCGTCTTTGGAGGAGGCATGTCAATGATTGCCTTGATCTTGGAGGGATCGGCTTCAATTCCCCTCTCAGTGACCATGTAACCGAGAACCTTTCCTCTGACGACCCCAAAAGTGCACTTTGCGGGATTGAGTCTCATTTTGTGTTGTCGAAGTCTTTCAAAGAATTTGCGAAGATCGATCAAATTTTGACCGTTGGTTCCCTTCGAATGGATGATCATATCGTCTACAAAGACCTCGATCTCTTTATGAATCATGTCATGGAATAGATCCGTAACAGCCCTCTGGTAAGTAGCCCCAGAGTTCCTTAGTCCAAATGGCATGACTGTGTAGCAGAAAGTGTCCCACGGTGTTATGAAGGCTGTCTTGTGTTGGTCCTCTTCGGATATGAGAATCTGATTGTAACCGGCAAAACCGTCCACAAATGAGCGGACTTCATAGTTGGCAGTTGAATCGACGAGCATGTCGATGTTTGGTAGTGGAAAATCATCTTTCGGGGAAGCTTTGTTCAAATCCCGGAAGTCCACACAAACCCGAACCTTGCCGTTTGCCTTTCTGACTGTCACAATGTTGGCTAGCCAAGTCGGATACTCAATGACTTTGATGAAACCCACACTGAGGAGCTTTTCAATCTCTTATTTGACTTGTAGAGACCATTCTGGATTGATCTTTTTGAGCTTCTGCTTTACTGGCTTGGCGTCCTCTCTGATCGGAATTCTGTGCTCCGCGACCTTTCTGTCCAAACCCAGCATGTCTTTGTACGACCATGCGAATACATCCACAAACTCTTTGAACAGTGCAGTCAATATGTCTTTGTCTTCCCCCTTGAAGAAGCTGCCAATCTTCGTTTCTTTCGCCTCTTCGTCGGTACCCAGATTAACAACATACAATTCCTCATCAGCCCCTGGACCATTTTCACCACGACAACGAACCTGTTGAGCTAGTTCATTTAGGTATGTTATGTTTTTGTGGTCTATTTCATCATAATTTGAATCGTTATTAACTTGTTAATTAAGTTCGTTATTAGTTAATTCATCATTTATGATGTTTGCAATCTCGGGGTACTCAGAAATATCAAATTTTTCATTAGCAAGGAAAGGAAACACACGCTCGGCTATTGCCTCCATATCCTCTTGGGTGAGGGCATTAGAAACACTCTCGGACTCGAAAGTAAGTGTGAGCCGCTCTTCCTTTGTTGCTGTACGGGGTATGCAACCCATTTGTCGGATTAAGAAATCCTCGGATACTATGGGCCCCTTCGTTGAATACCAGTTGTTGATTGGCTCGGAGCTTGGCGGGATCTCACTGATGGTTTCCTTTCTGACGACGGTGTCGTAGATGGCGTTGACTTGATAATCGTCCATGATGGAAAGTTCTTCGAACATGGAGGATAGATCGGATAGTTCTTCCCCCACGGTAATCTCTACCTCGGACTCTATAGTCTCTTTCTTGCCCCACCACCCTCGGGGTGACATTGGAGTAGGCTCCCTTTCTTGTGTCGGTATTTCACAATCAGTGAAGATCTCGAGACCGGCTTTCTGACGCCCTTGTTGTTAACCCATGGTTCGGGAAAGATCACGTACGGAACATCTTCCCCTTGGCGAACAAAATAACCGTTTAGTGTGTTGCCGTAAGGTCTCAAGTTAGGGATTTCATATTGTCGACCTTCTTTGCGAGCTCGGGTCTTTTGATTCTTGACTGCTTGCTCGTACTTCAAGTCATCTTTGGTAGGCTCGTATCCCAGACCAAACTTGTTCCTGACAAAAGGAACTTCTACGGGGTACAATATCCCTTGTTGATGCTTCCCTAGGCCTAGACCGGGAAAGTGATTCATGTTCCTCATCATGCGGAGGATTTTAGGGTTGCCGATGGTCCATTGTCTGTTTCCCCTTTCTTTGTCGATGGTGTTGACGCCGGAGAGAGTGGCATCTTCTATCTTGTGTTGAACTTGGTGAACGGGTTGTCCCCCATTTCTGTGGATGGTGACATTCTAAGCCATGACGGTGACTATCTCGTCCCCATTTCTGATCTTGACACATTGATGGAGAGTGGAAGGGACAGCATTAGAACTGTGGATCCAAGGTTGGCCCAAAAGCAAGTTGAATGAAGCAGGGACATTAAGTACTTCGAATGGGACGGACATGATCATGCTTCCAAATTCGATATCAACTTCTAACATTCCCATGACTGTATGGGCAGTGCTGTCGTACCCTCTAATGACTTGTGCGGAGGGTTGTAAATCAGAGCTTTTGAGCCCCAGTATGCCCATGACTCAGCTAGGCATTAAGTTGAGTGCAGAACCACCGTCTACTAGAACTCTTGAGATGGGTCTCCCCCTTGCCCTTACTTTGAGGTAGATGGCTTCATTGTGTTCGGACCCAAATGGCGGGAGGTCCATGTCGGCAAAAGTGATGACATTTCCGAAGTGAATGTGACCTATCATTGCTGTGAGGTCCTCAGGAGTCGTGTCGGGAGAGACTGGTGTGTCATCCAAGTTCTTGATGACGAGGTCTCGGTGTTTCTTTGATGATGCAATAAGGTCCCATATGGATATGTTGGCTTGCGTCTTCTTGAGTTGTGTTAACAAATGATCTTCGGGTACGTCGCGTGCTTGCGATCTTTGAGAAGAGGTGTTGGTTGCTGCGGTATTGGGAGGGATTGTGCTCGTTGTTACTCGGCCACTGGGAGTGAGCAAGTTCACGGTCCCGTATAGCTTCTTCTTCCTATTCTCTAAGACTTCCCTCATAATCTCATCCTAAGTCACAACATAACAAGAATTATCAAGTTTATTCATATCATCGGAGCCCTCATTCACAATTGGGATCGAATGAGTGGTTCCTTCAAACTCTCCTACCTCTATTACATTGACACCACCCTCATTAGGGATTATGAATTCCTTCTTGTCTATGAGGTCTTGGATGGTGTTGCGGATGGAGAAACAATCCTCGGTGAGGTGGCCGGTGCATTGATGGTAGTCACACCATTTATGGTGGGCATGATTGGGACGGAGCGGTTGTGGTTGCTTGTACCCTTGAAGAGGAGTGATTTGTCCCTTGACCTTTAGAGCTTCATAGGCCTCGGTGACGGTCATGCCATTGAGAGGAGTGTAGACGCGGTCGTTTTGGAACCGCTTGCCTTGTGGTGGAGGGACCTTCTTGTAATTCCCCTTGTCAGTAGTAACGGCATTGACAGAAGCCTCTTTGTTTGAATTAGAGGCGGCCTTGTAACGATAGGTAGGAGTGGCCTTCTTAATCTCCTTGAGCAATTCATCCATGCGTACCCCCGCCTCATACATTTGGGAGAAGTCGGAGTAGCAAGCCCCACTTAGGTGGGTGCGGAGATCAATCTTGAGACACTTGAGAAAGATGTCCATTTGCTCTTTTGTGTTTGGCCTCTCGACAATTTCAGAGAGTTTGTCATTCCATCTCCTTGTGAAGTCAATGAAGGACTCGTTGTCTCTTTGAGTGGTGTTCTCGAGCTCTTTCCTTGTGGGCCGGTGAGTCGTGTTGCCTTGATATTGATTTTTGAAGGCAAGAATAGCGGCATCCCAATCAAGACGGACAGTGAGCGGGAGAGTTGCATACCAATCCTTTCCCGCCCCCTCGAGGGTGAGAGGAAAGCATTGAGCCATAACTTTTGGGGAGACCTTCTTCGGAACCATAGCCCAAATGTAAGTCTCGATGTGAGCCATCGGGCATGAGTTACCCTTAAACTTGCTAATGTCGGGCATCTTAATTTGTCGGGGAGAGCGGCCATCGTGCTCATGAGGATGGATGACTGATAAAGGCTTGTTTTGGAGCCTTTTCCCATGTTGAGGCCGTCGAATTTCTGATCAATGTAGGCCATGATGGAATCGACCATTTTGGGGTCGTTGTTGTCGGTGCTTGGTCCCCCCCACTTTTTTGGTACGGGCACTGACATATGGGCTTTCAAACAAACCCTCGGTCCACTCAGATTCTTCATTGGCATTAATCCCCTTGTTCTTGGAGAGCTTGAGGAGCTTGGCTTTCAATTGGTCAACCTCGGCCTCATGGGCCTCCCTTTGACTGTCGACATGAGCTTGCCACAAGGCTTCTTTGGTTTGAGCCTCTTGGTTAAGGGTAGAGACTTGTTGTTGGAGTGCTTAAACCATGGCAGAAAGCTGTTCAAGAGTCATGGTGTTGTTGGTGCTGGAGTCGCCGGCCATTGATGATGTAGAAGCTGTTGGAGTGATCGGTTCATGGACAAGCCTGTTGGATGAATCCCTGTAGATGCGGAGAGTACCAATCGGACGTATAATTGGAGAAGTAGCCCTTGTCAGTCTCGGTTCACACTTTCGGTCCATGAATAGGTTGAGAACACACAGTTGGGCACACGACTCGAACCAAATAAGAAAAAGACTCTTTTTTTTTATTTTATAAGTCGGAGGGAATGGGTCCCTTTTGGGGTTTCTAAGAAGATAATGGAATCGTCACACTAGTAAATAGACCATCTCGCGGTCCCATATACTCATCGGATTCCATCGCGTTTGTGAATCCTACATGTGTCAGGATTAAACTAAATTAATGTAGTAAAGCATACATGCGGGGACGGATTTTTTATTTTCGTCCAAAATAACCACTTTTGGGGACGGATTTTTATTGCGTCCGTTTCAACAAGTTGGCATGTATGATTTGAAAACATTAGTTTAGGGAAATCTCGGTACATGGAAACCGACTTGGTCACGGAGTGTTAGACCCTAACTAGAATCGTGTGGTTTGTGCTCGGCTAAAGAGAGGCTTAAAGGTCACCCCCGGCATGTAGTCATGAACTACGCCACGGGCTGAGGTTTACCGCTTCGAAAGAGCCAAGGTCGAGTGGAGCTTGAAACTTTCTAGGAAGGGCCTCGACGGGTTTGGGGTTGGACTTGTGAGACTCGATAGTGAGCAGTTTATAGGAGTAATGTGCATGTAGTGTGAGGTCTGTCACGTGACAATTTTTTTTTTTTTTTTTTTGAAAAGAAAAGATAAAAAAACACACATAAGCACGTAAATTACAACTCCCGAATCACCCGTGTGACCGGTAAATAAACACAAAAACAGTCCAAGGGTTCAATTCTGTTCTGATGCACGCAACTGTGCCCACACCCCACTGTTCTGTTCAGTCACTGAAACCTGTTCTTGCCCTGGAAATTGGCCCAGAAGCGCGCGCCTCGGGCTGGTGTTGTGGGAAGCGCGCGCCTGGCGCATTGTATCTGGGAGGCGCCCGCTTCTGGGTTAACCTGTCAGATTATCAGAAACTTGTGGACTCAGGGGATTACCCTGGTCCTGATTGTGTGATGAAACCCCTGCAATGTTTGTTAGCACGAAATAATAGGAAGAATAGGAAGAACATATGGAAGGCGGGCGATTCTAGAATTTGACGCGGGACGCGCGCGCTTTGGATTATGAAGGTCGGAGGCGCGCGCTTCCCATGTCAATTTCCAGAATGCCCAGAAAACTAAATTATGAACAGAAACACAAGTTTAACCCTCAAGCACTCCCCAGCGGAGTCGCCACTGTAGATACCCCGGGGGGGACCATGGCTTGGCTAGAGCGCGTGAATTACCTAGGATTTCTAATTGTGTTTTAGAGTCGCCGCCCACGTTTTTGAGGAACGTAAGAAAACCTAATGTTTATGAGCCTAAGTTTGATTTACGAAAACAGAGATTCTTTGGGATGAGGGGTTCGGGGGTTAGGTTACGAAATGGGAAGTACTTAAACACCCATTTCGCCCGAGCAAAGTCGGTCTTGTTTGTTCATAATTCACTTTAAAGATAAATGCGTTCTTCCTATTCGAATGATGATAAAAGAGGGGTTTTAAGTTTAAAATGTAGGGAGATGATTCCTAGGCCAATTCAATGTAATGAAAGGACCATTGGTGTCATGTCCCAAATGGTTTTGGGGTGATTGCACGTTTGATTGAAGAAGAAGAAGAAGAAGAAGAGAAATGCTTAAGACATTTACCTATAGTATCCTTTGAAAAGCCTTGAAGAAGAGGTTGAATGCTTAGTTGACAAAGGTCTCAAAGAAGTCCCAAGGAAAAGTCTAGAAAAGATGTGAGAAAAAGGTTCAAGGTCCCCTCCAATGATGGATTGGAGGGGTTTTTATAGTTGAAAGAGGACTGTTTTTGGAGCCAAACGGAGTCTCCAAGAAATCTTTCCCGGGCAAAATCATGTATAATGAGCAAGGGAGAGATTCTTGGGCAGAATCTGTAACTGACACACCCCAGAAGCGCGCGCATCCCACCTAGGCGGCGGAAGGCGCGCGCGTCTGAAAAGCAATTTTTGACAGAATGGACCAGAAAGTTAGAACTGTTATTCAGTTTAGTCCTGGGACTTAACGGAGTCCGTCTGGAACTTAACCAAAGTAACAGAAACTAACAGAAAACACTTAAAAGAAGGGGAAACAAAAAATCAAGTGTGCAATCGGGGTGAGCGGTCCAAGGCGGGGTGTCTACACCAAGGAAGAAGAACCATGGGACGGCCAAGATTTGTTCCAAAACATGAGCCTAGAAGATGACATCGTGGCTATTATTGAATACGGACCTGTGACTACTACTATCGAGAATCTGGGGCTGGTTCCTAGAGAGTCAATTCCCCCTAGGTCAGTTAGGTCCCCGTTCTCACTTATGAGTTCGTGTCTTCGTCTAAGTCTAATGACCTCAAGTCAAAAGACTACAATGTAATTGCAAACAATGTCTTTCCTCGTGCATTAATTGAAAACCTCGACCTTTCCGAGTATCCCACCATAGCCACTCTTATAAATGATAAATTGACTAATCAATCTAATGATATATAAATAGTTAATAACGATTCATTAAAAGAGGCAGACACAAACGAACTAAATGACAAATAAATCCGAGAAATCTCTGAGCAGGTTATCAATCAAAGGGAAAATCGAGCCCAAGCTGCCGATGACGTGTTAACATGTGTGAATCTGGGAAGACAAGACAAGCCGAAGTGGACTCAGATTGGGAGCTTCTTTCAAGGCGAAGAGCGAGAAGCATTGATCAAGCTACTTAGAGAATATGAAGATATCTTTGCATGGTCTTGTGACGAAGGGCCAGACAAAGATTGGGAACAAATGATAACGCCAGACATTGGGTCAGTAAAGCAAGCAACGCCGCCAGTCAAGCCCGATTGGTCACCTCGCATGGAGACAGAAATAGAAAAACTGCTACAGAGAGACTTCATCAAGTCCGTACTCTGGCCAAAATGGTTGCTCAACATTATCTCCACAAAGAAGTACAAAAGGAAAGTGACGGTTCACATAGACATCTTGAGTCTCGATGAGATGAACCCTAAACATAGGTTCCCTCCATTTGGCATAGACTCACTGCTAGAAGCTGCCGAAGACAGAGAAGTTCGATCATTCCTTGAAGGTTTCTCTGGTAAAAATGGGATACCCACCGCGGCACAGACAGACGAGGAGTTACTCTTTCAAACTCTATAGGGTACTTATTGTCACACCAATCAATTCCTAGAATGGAAGGGCATTGGTATCTCTTACCACGTGCCAACAGCCGCGCCATCAGATTCAGACATCTACCTAAATGACCTAGTAATGCACTTGAGGAGACCTTACGGCCAACACATCGAAGATCTGCGGAAAGTCTTCAACACTCTGAGAGGTCAGAAAACTCCCCATGATCCGTCAAGATGCAGATTTGGTACTAGTCAGACAAAAGCTCTAGGGTACAGATTGGGACAAAAGTTCAAGGCCGACCCCGAGAAGATTAGAAAGCTGATAACAATGTCATCCCCTCGTCAAGAAGGAGAAAGAATCCAACTCATAATTCTACTGCACTACATCAGTCGCCTCACAATAGCAGGAGCCCGGTCCTTAAAGAATTACAGAATTGCTCAGAAGAAGTTTAGAATCATAAATGCGAACTGGCTCTAACTCAACTAAAGAGCCACATAGTAAATACCCCATCCTTACGAACGACCCACGGGAGGTTTGAATCACAAAATGGGGCCCCCATCCTTTTTCGACACTGCACAAGTTTAGACTTACCTTTGGGCCTCATGTTCAAAGCAATGCAGAGAATTGGTAAACTACAACCGATACAAGAATTTGGTCCTACTCCAACACTACAGATCTTTGAGCTAAACATAATGTGTTTCTATCACCAGAATAAAGGGCATAGTACTGACGACTGTCAAGAGTTGAAAGAAAGGATCCGACTACTCATCGAGACGGGTCACCTAACTAAGAAAAGTGAAGATTGGGTATATATGGACAACAACGGCCTCCTCCCAATTAAAGTTTATAATCTCCGTCGCTACTACAAGTGACCACTACAGTCTCTCTCCATCAGCGGTCTACTCCACAAGCGGTACTCTCCATCATACGGTCTTCTACAACGGCCGTCCCCCTTGTAAAATAAAAAAAAATTATTATCATGTTTTTCTTTACTTCCCCCCTTCTATCTTCCCTTTCTACAATCAGAAATGAACTACGGTGACCTGAGCCCCTTAGCCCTACTTGTAAAAGGGGAACGTAGGTAGCCTTCAAAGGTGCGGTCTTAAAAATAAATAAAATCCAAATCTGGTTTAAGCAAATTCAATAAAGCAAACAATTTGTTTATTAACTAAAGAAAAATCTCTATTTCCACAAGTCACTATACGTTAACATTTATTTGATGAGTCTAAGCTCGAAAGAAACTACGAATAAATAACCTGCTGTGAAATTTAAAGAAAACGAAAACAAACTAAAATCTAAATCATGTGTCTGCAACGGTTGTGGTTGGATACTCGGAGTCACTCCTCCTCCTCCTTTTCCTTCTTCGGCTTCTTGCCCCTTGGTCCGTGTCTAGCCTGTCTAGTAGGGTCATTAAATAAAGCCTTCCTAATCTGAGTCACCCCCATTGGGCCTTCTCTCTTTCTTTTCTCCTCAGTCGGTGCTAGCTGAACCAACTCGGCCTTCACCTCACGTTGTAGAGTCTTTTCCTCCCTTAAGCGTCTACTCGATATATAAGGGACCACCACCCTACGTCTCAGTCATCTCAGACTCTGTCTCATGTCACCCAAAGTCGTCTGGTACCAGTCCAAGTATTCTCGAGACAGAAGTATGTCATAAGGTCGATGTATATAGAGAATGCTGGGCATGAGAGCATAAGACCAACACCGCTCCAAGAGCACTGCAACCCCGGCATTCATAGTAAGTATCTGGAATTAATCCTACTGCAAGTCTCATCCCATGAAGAAGGTATAATCTGAGGCATCCCGTACTGACGGCACACCCGCACTGCATAATAATAAGTGGTCTCATCAAAGGCAGGAACCCGAATCATGCAAAGATTTCTTTGGGCCCACCGTGCTCTAATAACCCCCCAATGAGGTACCATCCACTTGATCTGAGCCGTACCCATCTGTGCCATATATGTCACCCATGCAGACCGAGTCATCCCTGCAAATGGAGCCCTTATTCGCCTACTCTGACAAACCCAAGGGGACACTGGTCCAACCGGATCCTCCAACACGTGTAATCTCTCCTGCAACCACAAGGTTAGTAGTCGGTTACTCCCTCTGGTCATCTTGCGAGCTCCCGAGGCCAACTCTCCAATACCATGCAAAGTCTCCCCAAGCAAACAAGGGATAATACTGCGATTGGCCCGAGCCTCTCCACAATGTTAGGACAACCCATCGTAGCCACTCCTATATAAGGTGGAAATAGTACCGAGGCAAATAGACAGAGTGCTAGACAATCCAAAGCCGTATCATACTCCACCGTGCTGCTAATAAACCTAATGGGAAGCCCACAGAGGTCAACGTCACCATCCAACAGCAAGCCTCTAGCCTCTTCAAAAGAAACCCTCAGCAGTTGAGAAACCCAAAGTTCTGGAGGCACTTGATACTGTGGCATGGCTACCCTGTCTGTTACTCTCACACCACAAAGAGCCGCGAAGTCTTCATATGTTGGGGTGATTTCATTATAAGAGAGTTGAAGACTTGATTCTCATTATCCCAGAACTTGGCAGCAGCACGAATCAGGTTTTCATCAGACCTAACCCTGAAAAGAGACCAAAGACACTTGATCTCGAATCTCCTATCAAAGGAGGCATGAGTTTTTTTCGAAAGTTTCTAGACCCATATCTTCAAGCTCTTGATGAAGTAGCGTTGTCTCTCTTCAGAAATCCTAGGGTGTCTATCCATCAGAAAAGCGTTGAAGAATCAAAATCTAGAGCAAAAGAAAGAAAAACTGATGTCTGTCTCGTCTATCTGCGCAGGCTTCCTGTTAAATAGAGTTGGGAGTTCGACTCCTGATCTTACAAGGAAAATTTTGACGAAAAACGTGTCAGACCAGGGATTAGCCACGTGGCCAGTCCTTCCTCATGTCTGGCCACGCGGCCACATGAACCAGTTTTGACATATTTGCAATTCCGTCCCCGTTAAACGCCGGAATGGACCCATCTCAGACATTTTGAAGGTCCCGAGTCACAAAAAAAAAGATTCGATAAAGAGGTGGAATTACCCGATAATGTATAATCCCCATTTTACCCCTAAGGCTCATGCATTGTACCAAATGTAAAGACATGTAAATAAAATGCTAATTAATTACATACCTATAAAATATTAACAAATAAAATAGTCTGCATAAATGTATCTGTTTGTTTCCCTCTCTCTCTCCCGCTAACAAGTACAGGAATAAGGACTACATCTAGTCCGAATCGGAATCCTCAATCTCAATATCCTCCTCCTCGTCATCATTATCACCACGGCCATGCTACTGCACGTAACGGGATCTACTGGATCCTGAGCCTCTGCCTCTCACAGACCTTCTACGAGCTTGAAATGAAGAAGCAACCTCCGTAGGCGATTTCTCCTTACGCTGCGGTGGTACTACATCCTCCTGACGGCAGGTGCAAGTAGCAGCTAAACTCCGAAACAAGCGCTCAAATATATTTCCCTGGTGGACAGAGTGGATGTAAGCCTCCTGAGTCACCTGGGACAGATAAGCACAGTTCAGATGCAAGTCTAAAATGTGTGTATGCAAGACAGAAATCAAAGGATATCATATCGTGGCTCCAAGGGGAGGAAGCTGGGCCCCAGTAACCTCGTTAGCCTCAGTCGGAGTCAGATCGAAATCCACCTCGACACCGCCCCGCTGCATCCGCATGCTATCAGGGAACCGCGGCATATCCATACCATATCTAGCCCCTCTACTCGAGCTAGCCGGATAGGCACCAGCCTGCCTCCTTGCCAACACCTGCGGACTCACTAGCACATGCTCCATAAACCACTCATAGTCAGCCCCACTCTGGTACATATAGGCCAGAGTCCTCACTAGATAGTCACCGCTCGTCCTCAGACTAGCCGGATACAACATATTCCTCGGCGGCTCAAAAGGGGCCCAAACCGCTGGATGTCTGTTATGCTGCCTGCAGACTCTCTCGCCAAGATATATGGTATCCCCAGTCAACCCTACCAGAAAGCAGCGGGAAGCAGTAAACTCCTGGGCCATACTGTCCCCTGATAACACCAGATCTGACCAAGGAAAGAACTGAAAGTCCTTATGCAACGGACCACTCAACATCGAGGCGAAGATCCCTAAATCAGGAGTCTTCCTAGCCTTGCTGCGGCCCTCCAACCGGTTCCTCTTTGCCCAGAACCTCATAATCGGTACCTCCTTGATCCCCTGCACACCGAAGGGAGCAATGTGGAATAACTCGTAGACCCACACCTGTGGAAAGAGACAATATTCAGTCCATGCAGTTCTAAACAAAGGATGGATATGGAATAAAGGAAGCAAGTCAGAGACATACCTCAAAAGCAAACTGAAAGCAATCAAAAGATGAGGTACTTGACCTCGAGCAAAAGTCAAGGGCTCTGTACATCTCTGCCAGCCCGGCTCTGCCCCAAGAGACATGCCTCACCCGCTCCAGATCAGCTAGAGCACCCAACAAAGAAAACCGACAAAATGTCCCTGCACTCGGGAACAAGGTCTGTGACAAGCTGTACCACAGGATGACCCACACCAGACAATCTATATCACTGATACCTTCTATAAAATCTCGGATAGCCTCATCCAACAAGGTCCTCAGGCGACCTGCCTCAAAACCATTCCCCTTCACACCCCTGCCAAGCGACATCCCAATCAACTCAACCTGACGGTGTGGGTACGCAGACAAAGACTCATCAAAAGGTAGCTCCACATCCGTAAACATGAGCCCAATGATAGCCGCAAAGTCAGTAGGGGTAATGGTCACCTCTCCCCAGCTGAAATGGAACGTATGGGTAGTATCCCATAAGTACTCCCTCATCGTCTCAACCAAACCTATCACCTTCTGGGTCCCACCGACAGCCTGCACCGTATCAAAAAATGGACCGAAGCCCAGAGCCCTGATCCTCTGCTTCACCGCACCAGCCGGCGGCAATCTCTGCCATATCTCTGCCACTGCCTTTGTGGACCCACGAGATTTCATCCTCTGCAGGTAACACATAGCAAAGGTACGTTACCCAACTGGCAATATAAATTATGTTCTATAATTGAAGTGTACATGCATGCTTTATTTTATCTACTTGCGCATATATTTTCCGTCCCCAAAATAATCAACAATCTCATAAATTAAATAATCACAAACGATTAATTAATTTAAAGCAGTCTTAAAAATATGACAAGTATAAATAAAAGACCCAAAAGCGATAAAAAGCGAGACCTTTACCTCCTTCGTCTCTATCAGTCTCCCTCCAGACCAATGCTTGTTGGGGCCCACGTACAAATCAAAATGTTATCCGATCGTGCCACTCATCGGGATGGAAATTTTTAGAAGCCATCCTCACCCTCTGGCGATGTTGCTCCTCTTGTTGAGGTGGTTCCGCACCCCCACCTTGTTCGAATGGCGGCCCTGCACCTTCACCTTGGTCATAAGGTTGATCCGCGCCAAAAATATATTGAAGATCCATCGCAACAATATCAAAACCTCTCAAACATCTATCTTTTCTCTCTCAAAATTCGTCCAAAATGAGGAAGGAAAGTGAAGAAGAAAAGCAACAGCCGGCGGCTGTTTGTAGGGTCTGTCCAACGAAGGGACTAGCCGCGCGGCCAGTGTGTCGGAGCTACGTGTCACGATCTCAGCCCTCCATCTCGCGCGCCCACCAGCGATCCTCGTCAAGCGATGTCCATCCAATCAGAATGACTGGCCACGCAACCAGTTATATCCCCAGGCAAAAAAAAATTACAAATTAGCCCCTCAGCTTATTTTTAATCCAAAATTGGCACCTTCAGCCAAAAATTAATCAAATTTGGTCCGGAAGACCTCAATAATTTCCAAAAAATTAAATCCTTGGTCCGGAAGACCTCAATAAATTCCAAAGTTAATTTCCATTGGTCCGGAAGACCGCAATAATTTCCATTGCCGGAAGACCGCAGTAATTTCCAATAATTTCCATTGGTCCGGAAGACCGCAATTATTTCCGTTGGTCCGGAAGACCGCAATAATTTCCTTTGGTCCGGAAGACCGCAATAAAATCCTTTAATAACCAAATCAATTTATAATTGGAGGCTGAGAACGTCCTTAAACCCTAAAGATTATAATGGAAGGCTGGGAACGTTCTTAAACCCTTCCTATTTGATAAATTTATTTGGCGTAACCTGTGCGAGCTCTTGACAATCGGCGTTACCGGTTACCGGATTCTTCGATATTGAGGACTATACCTATCTAAGTACCGTAGTTTACCGAGAAATTATGCGATTACGCGCGCTCTATAGGAAGTTAGAATCCATTCCTAATTCTGTTCTCGATTCTTAAAAAGGTACGAGTAGTTCACACACATTAATTAATTTCCCATACTATTTAAAACGCGTAAATATTAATATAATTGAAAATTTTGATTAGGAATGTGTTTTATGTACTTATGCTTAGGTAATACTCGATGGCCGGAGTTGGTTGGGGTGAAAGGAGAGATCGCTGCCGCTACAATCGAGAGGGAGAATCCTTTGGTTACTGCCCAGCTCATATTGGATTCGCCAGAGACTGTTATTCTTCCGGTTTACATATGCGACAGGGTTTATGTTTGGGTTGATGAAAATGGTATTACTACCAGGGTCCCTTTTATTGGTTGAACAATGGAAGGGATGCGATATTCCCTCTTCTTATTGTGTTGTATTGTGAGAGTGAAATAATTCCCAAGAAAATAAACCTGGATGTCTACAATCCATGTATTGTAATTTACTCATAATAAGAAGGCTTGTATTATTGTTCTTTGTTCAACATTCTCCCTATCTCTGTAAAATATTAAAAATATTTACTCGTTCAGTACCTAATTGAATGTCCGTTCTCAACTGAATGTCAAACTTTAAATTTTATAGGAAAATATGAGGAAGTTGACATGCAATTGACACATTGGTGCGCTTAAGTTTCACATGAGTTGCAATGTAACTACAAATGTACAAATTTTGGCAATTTGTGCTAATGCGAGGGCATTATTGGATAGACGTTAACAAGATACATGAAAACCTTAATGACCATCTTTATAATTTAGAGGTGAGGAAGATAGCTCTTTTATTAGGGGAGATGCATATAAAGGGTTAGGCTAGGTGGATAAAAGGCATTAACAACCGTTAAATATGTAAATTTGTGTCAACCATGTCATTAATTATTCATTTATTTTTATCATCAATGGTTCCATTATTTTTAGCTCCGTCTATTTATTATTTGTTAAAAATTCACTAAATGAAAAAAGTTAACAAAGTACGCTCCAATTTTTCAACACTACCACATAAGTTTCTTTATTTGATACGAATGAGTAAGTATGTTACATTTAGAGAACTTATTCATATAAAAAAATGTTCATCTTTGTACATTAAGAAGTTAAATCATGAATAATGGAGATTTCAAAACTTTGGATGAGGAACTAAAATCCAAGCTTTGAGTTTGAATCTTGAACCATTTTTTTTCAATTTGAGGTATTTTTCTTTTCATAATTTTAATTCCTATTCATAATTTTGCTTGTGCTTAAATTAAATCTATTGCTAGGGTTTATAGACATGATCAACCTATTTATCCTTGTGATTGATTTCTGCTAGAGTTTTCTATTTACTGTGCCTGTAACGCCCGTCCTAATTCCTGTTAAATTCTTAACTTGCATATTTATATGCTATTTTAATTAAGTTAATTATTTAACTAATTGAACAAGTTTAGGACCTAAGTGTTCAAAATTGAAACATTAGGGTCATTTGTGAAAATTTAAAGTTTAGGGGCCTTTTTGTCAAAGTTATAACTTGAGGGGCCTATGGGTCATTTCTTGAAAGTTGCAAGTATATCTTGTAGAAGCTTGGTCAGAGAAAGAAAAATCCCAACTTTCTTCTCGTTCTTTCTCTCTGTCTCAGAAAATAAAGTTAGGGTTTACCCTTTTCTCGATCCCTCTTGCTTAATTATGCCTCTGTTAAAAAATCCGTCTCCGCATAAATGATCAGGGCGGCGAATAGAGCGTTTCCTACCGAACAGAAATTAGTTTGGGTGAATTTGATTTCGGAGTAGGTAAGTCACTAGCTTCCCCTTGCTTGTAATAACATGCATATATGTTATTCTTGGTACTTGTACTTGTTAATTTCGTGATTTGGTTGAATTTTATGATACTTGTAAATTTGGGACGAAGGGAGTATTAGTATGAATTACAAAGAACGAAATAGACTTGAAGAAGTGTTCTGGGTATATGAAAATATACTCCTAAGGTGTTAGAAAATTTATACTCCTATTCGTGGGACGGTGAAATATTAACTTGATTAAATGTTTATACAAGTATATTAGAAAAATTATAATTATACTTGTGGAACGGTGAAATGAATTAAAGTATCCCAAAATGAGCATATTAATATATTAAAAAATTATACTTATACTTTTGGGACGGTGAAATATTTAAATGGAATAAAAGAAAATTATCCTATTATTTGTGGGACGGTAAAAGAAATGAAATGAACTTGAAATAGTGTCCTGGGTATGATACTTCACTCCTAAATACTCTTGGTATTGTTATTATGTTAGTAAAAGTATACTCCTACGCTTGGGACGGACAATTGTAAGCCTGGGAAAGAAATGAGTGTTTGCTGAAATTTGCACCAGGCGCCCGCCCGCGTGACCACCGAGCGCCCGACCGGTCCTATGTGCGACCTCCCAGATGAGCCTTGCGCGCCCGCCCATCTTGCCAAGGTTTTGGGTTCCAAAAATGCTAGAGCAGGCGCCCGCCCGGGTAAGAGTGAGCGCCCGCCCGGTCCCCTGTTTTAACAAAAAGTGTTTTAAATCCCAAATGAAATGAAACTTTACCCTCCTAAGGCATAGAGACTTAGTATAAGATGTCCTAGCATGTGTATATTTACCTTTTGGGGCATTAGAACTTGGTCTTGAACATGAGTACTCATAGAATTAAAATGAGAACTTAAGCCTAAGAGTAAGAACTCTTTTAATTGTCTTGAAAGTGCTATGAACAAGCACTAATGTGTTATATGTGTCTTGAAACCAATGTTTGTGTACCTTAGGGGCACTAGAACAATGTCTTGAGCTTGAACATCCAAAGTATAGGATTAAGAACTTGTAAGTATGAGATGTATAACTCATCTACTTAGCTTGAACTTGATGTATACGACAATTAAATCTTGTACATGACTTGAATATCCAAAGATTGGAATAATAACTTTAGTATAAGATAATTAATTCTTGTACATGTCTTGAACATCTAAAGAATTGGATTGAGAACTTGAATGTAAGATGATAAAATCTTGTACATGACTTGAAACCAATACATGTGTATGGTAATGAACTTGAAAGTGCTATGAACAAGCACTAACGTGTTAGAACTATCCTTGGTGTGTATGTGCAAATCTTGCATATAGCTACTTGATAGAATGTGGCTTCTTGACTACTTGATATATGGTATGAATAACCAAAGAATTGGAATGTGGAACTAGATAGAGAATGAACAACTCTACTACATACTAGAATCTAATACGTGTGTATTGAAAGTGCTATGAACAAGCACTAATGTGCTAGTAATTGGTTTTAATCGTGCATATACTCAGTGAAGTATATAAAGTATAAGGAAGATATCTTGTTCTTGAGTTGAGTTCCTAAAGAATGAGGGACTAGTGTACTACGAAGATAATTCATATAACTATGAATCCTACGATTTAAGTCAACAAGAATGATTACAGAACACAATATGTGTTGGAAAATGTATTCGATTGTTAACGATACATATACGCGAGGTATGATTGTGACTAGGTACAATACGACCTATTCGACTACGTGCTTAGAGTCTAAGATGTTGGGCTCTACTTGGAAGTAAGGGTACCATGATAGACACATTAATGTGTTAAAGATTATATGAATATGTACATGCAAATATGGCATATGAGAAAGTGACATAGAATGATGTACCCTACTATTTGTTTGGGGTCTGTTAGTAATAGACTCTAACTTGGATTGATTGTGTTATGTGGACACATTACGTGCCATTGTTATACTGATTTGTATTCGCAAATATTGCATACGTGTACTGGCATTTGGTGAGCACATAATTATATGGTTAATGAAGGACTGGTCTACTACTTTTGGACGTAGTTCTATTCTCGTTAGTTTTGGTGAGCACATAATTATATGGTTCATGAAGGACTGGTCCACTACTTTTGGATTAGTTCTACTCTCGTAGTTCAAGTAAATACCTACTTGTGCATTCTTGTGTGAGTCCAGCTGGTTCTCCTTGCTTGTTCGGAGATATATAGGTTCACGCTTATCGCGAGGCTGGGGCTAAGTGATAATCGGGGATCTATGTATCTGCGCTTGACCCCTTACTACAGGCCATAGTAAGGGCATAGCTTCCTTTATTAGAGAAATACGCCTGATAAAAGTGAATGCTAAACTCGTGAACACCTCGTGAATCTTGTTCTTGTGAGTGACACCGGTTACCGGGTATTCTTGTGTACTGCACAGCAGCAACTTGATTGATCGTGATTTGTCAACTGCAATAAACAACGACAACAATGGTTTACTTAGGAGGAATAAGGTTAGAATATCCTTTGTAACGTGATAGTTTAGCCTTATGTGCTAGTTACTTGGTGAGTTGGCTTAGCCTCTCATATACTTGTTACTTGATAATCTTCTTGATTTGCATGATTACATGATAACATGCTATGTACTTGTATCTAGTAACTTACTAAGATTTATCTCACCCCGTTCCTTGTTTATTTCTTCCCCCCCCCTAGGAAAACAAGTGGTATTACGTTGTGAGGCTCGACTTAGCAGGGGCCTACTTGGCAGGTTGTTCTTGTTGGGGATTGTTATCCTTTCCAGTTTTGGTGAGAAGGATTTTGTATCAGTTGTTTAGACTCAGTATCTTGGGTAGACTTGTATAGTACTTGTATATAACCACATTTGGTTTAAATTTCTTGGTATAGAACTTGTGGTGAGCTATTTTAGCTTGTTTCTCTTGAGTATATATGATACCAGTTGATTTATTCAGGTGTCATTCCCGTTTTTCTGCTTCTTGTTAGTTACGCGCACCAGGTCCGAGGTTCCATTATAGAACCCTGGGACTTGGGGGCGTGTCAGTGCCAGTGTAAAATTTTCGATGTAGCATCTTTACAATTTATGAATGTGCCATGGTGAATTGTGAAGTTGGTAAAATTAGACAATTATCTATATGAAATAATTGTAGAAAGCGTTATTAATCTTAGTTTCTTAAATCAATAAATCAATTAATATTGAGATCTAGACTATGCCAGTTACATTGATTTAGCAATTAGGGTTTCTAGTGAGTGTGTCAGTGCTAGTACAAGGAAAAATATATACTTATGAATTTATCTATTCTTTCATTGCATCAGAGCCACCGATCCATGGTAGCCTAGTTTCCGCTTCCGGTATTTTTTCTTTAATCTACTCTATTTCTCTTGTTCTTAAAATTATTTTTGTTTTCTTACATAAAATTTTTTTTTTCTCAATTGTAAAATCAACGGATGATTTTTGTTACGATCTCGTTTGCTTTGATACGTTACCGTCATCTTATGTTTTTTGTCGGTTGTGTAATGGTCTTGGTCATATCACAAGAGATTGTTTGCGTCTTTATGAACCAAACGATACCGTTCATACTGATTCTTCTTTTTCTATATTGGATTGGTTATATCTGGAATAAAATGAATCCCTAGATTCAAATGATTGTTCTTTTGACATAGAAGAACCATTAACTGGTGTTAATGAGCCATCTTCTTCTCGTTTTTGTTCTACTTCTAATTGGTATGTTGATCATCTCTTAGATCAACTCCACTGTTTTTAAAAAATTCCATCCCAATTCGGCGAATTATTTTTCTGAAACAAAATCGATTTTGTATGCTCTTGATAGAGCCAAAAATTCAATTTTTAAAATCGAGCTTATTGTTTTGCTTGTTGATGGACTTAATCTTATTAAACAAATTTGTCAATTATTATCATTTTCAAAAACCACAATTCTCATTAGATTTTCTTCTTGATTACCTTATTGATAAGGAAAAACGGTGTAGGAAAACATTTTTTTTTCTTCATATTTTAGGAAGGTGGCTCTAGCTTTTACCACTCACAAGCCCTTCATTGTTCAAACATCTATCGATAATCAAAATGATGTTTTTAAAGACCCAACTTATGGTTCGGACCACCCTTCACCATTGCTTAGCATTGGTACACACAGGTCCACTGTCCACCACACTCAAGTGCCACCTGGGCCCAGCCAACTTGGCCTTGATGATTCATTTCAGCCCACAGGCTCAGCTGCTATTCAGCCCAGTTCGGCCAGCGCCCCAAGTCAGTCACTAGATGCTTCACTCCCAGCTGATTCTTTTGCTCTCGGTCGCCCCATATTTTCAAGGACTGGACCAACTATGACAAGGTTTATTGGTCCCTCTCTTTTAGTCCTATTCGGCCCTCTAGCTTTTAATAGATACAGAAAATATGTGAAGGAAGTCTTAAAATATTATTGATGATAATAAGAGGTATATATACATGAACAAGAGCCCTATTCTAAGTATATGATTATAATGAATAATTATCTAAATATAAATAGATATGTACAAGATAAACAAGGAAAGAATATAATTCTAAGTGGGAGAGAGATCCGGTGGATCTTTATTATTATCATGCCCCCGCAAATTGGACGACCGTGTAGAAAGTCCAATCTTGGACATTAACTCAAGAAAACAGGTGTGAGGAAGGGCTTTAGTTAGTGTATCCGCCAACTGATCTGACCCGGAGATGTGAGAGACGCGCAGCAGCTGTGCTTGAACATGTTCTCGTACAAAGTGATAGTCTAGAGCTAGGTGCTTCATCTTGGAGTGGAACTTGGGGTTTGCAGCAACATATGTCGCCCCTAAGTTGTCACAATAGACAGCAGGTGGGCTCAAAATGTTGACAGCAAGTTCACGGAGCAAGTTTTGTAGCCAAAGGACTTCGGTGTAGTGGCAGCCATTGCGCTTTATTCAGCCTCAATAGATGATCTAGCGAGTGTGCGTTGTTTGCGAGAACTCAGGAGATGGAATTGCGACCAATGTACACAACATAGCCAGTGGTCGAGATGTAGTTATCAGAGTCGCCTGCCCAGTCAGCGTCAGTAAAGGCATGCAGAGATGCAGGAGAGTTACGGTGAAGCATGAGACCGTGAGAACTGGTGCAAACTAAGTAGCGAAGGACTCGTTTTAATGCTTTGCAATGGAGATCAGTAGGTGCATGAAGATATTGAGAGAGTCTATTAACCGCAAAGGAAAGATCAAAATGAGTGAGAGATAAGTATTGGAGAGATCCAACAATGGCTCGGTATTCCGAGGGATCCTGAAGAGGAGATCCAGACTGGGCAGTGAGGACAGGGTGCAGAACCATGGGAGTGGGAACTGGGTTGGCATCGAGCATGTTGGAGCGGGTGAGTAAATCAATAATGTACTTATGTTGACTAATAAAAAGACCGTGAGAGTGAGGGATGGCTTCAATACCAAGAAAGTAGGATAAAGAGCCAAGGTCTTTGAGAGAGAACCGTGAAGAAAAGGAGGAGATGAAGTTATCAACAAGGGAAGAGTTAGAACCTGTGATAACAATATCATCGACATACACCAGCAGGAAAATGCAGTCTTGAGAGTGTCGTAGAGTAAACAGAGAAGAGTCTGAAACACAGTTGTGAAAACCAACAGACAGAAGGTAGGTCCGGATTTCAGTGTACCACGCACGAGGAGCTTGTTTTAAGCCATAGATGGCTTGTCGAAGCTTACAGACGTGAGTGGGGTGAGTGGAGCTGACAAACCCAGGTGGTTGAGCCATAAAGACATCATCAGTAAGAGAGCCTTGAAGAAAGGCATTGTTGATGTCGACCTGGCGAAGCGGCAGTTGTTTGTGATAGCCAAAGATAAGACAGTGCGAATGGTGGCTGGCTTGACGACCGGACTGAATGTTTCAGAATAGTCTAGGCCTGGGCATTGATGAAACCCTTTTGCAACCAGGCGAGCTTTGTGGCGATCGATGGAGCCATCAGGTTTGTATTTGGTGCGAAAAATCCATTTGCAACCGACCAGGTTGTGAGATGGGTCCGGTGGTACAAGATCCCAGGTATGATTACGGGTGAGGGGATCGAACTCAGTTTGTATAGCTGCACGCCAGACGGGAAGTTTAAGTGCTTGGGCAACAGTGGTGGGTTCAGGAGTGGATTGGGGAAGGGAGACATGAAGGTTAAGCTTGTTGATGGGTTTGGTAATGTTATTCTGAAGCCTGGTAATAGGTCGATGTGTGGGAGGAGGTTCGGGTGAGGGTGTAGATGGTGAGGGAAAGGGAACAGAAGATGAGATGGGTGAGGTTGCTGCTGTGGCCGAGGTGGGGGTGGCAGGGTCATGTGGTTGGTCGGCAGGGGAAGAGTGTGGGGCAGTGGTGGGGTTTGTGGAGGGGTTTGAGGCCAGAGGGGAAATAAGGACAGGAAGAGAGAAGGAACACCATTCTGTGAGTGGAGAAGAATGATGGGTAGTTGAGTTGGTGGTTGAAAAAGGAAAAACAGACTCGACAAATTTTACATGTCGAGAAACATAGATTTTGTGAGTTTTGGGATCTAGGCAATAATAGGCGCTTTGGGTGGGAGAGTAACCAACAAACACACAAGGAGAGGAACGAGGTTCGAGTTTGTGTTTGGTGTAGGGATGAAGCCACGGGTAGCAGAGACAACCAAAGCTGCGGAGTTTTTGGTAGTTAGGGGGTTGGCCGAGTAGGATAAGGTGGGGTGATTTCAGGTTGAGGGTGGGGGTGGGCATGCGGTTAATAAGGTAGCTGGCTGTGACAAAGGCGAGAGGACAGTAGGTAAGGGACATATGAGAATGAGTAAGAAGGGAGAGGCCAGTTTCTATAATGTGGCGATGGCGTCGCTCGGAGTACCCATTGTGTTCTGGTGTGTGGGGAGGAGAAGTAAGATGAGTGATGCCATGGGAAATGAGAAGAGGGAGAATCCCAATATATTCGCCACCATTATCACAAAAGATGGTGATGATGGAGCGGTTGAAGAATTTTTCGACTCGAGATTTGAATTCAGAAAAGACAGAGGTGGCATCATTTTTGTGTTTTAACGGGTAAAGCCAAATATATTTTGAAAAATGATCAACAAATATGATGTAATATTTAAAACCATCATAAGAGGTGATAGGAGACGACCACACATCACTGTATAAGACATCAAGAGGACCACTAGAGTGAATAGAATTCTCAGAGAATGGTAATTTATGGCTTTTATTGCAGTCACAGGAATTACAATGAAAGCTAGAACAACTAGGAATTTGTAAATTGAAACTACTGCAAAGATGACGCAAAATAGATGAGATGGATGGCCTAAGCGATGATGCCACGTTGAAGCAGCGGAGGTGGAAACAGAGTGAGCAGCGGGAGAGGGAGGAGTCCATTCATAGATGCCCGAACTAGAACTTCCTTCCAAAAGAGTGGCTCCTGTGCGAAGATCCTTCACAAGAAAGGAGGACGGTAAGAAGGTGACAGAACAGTTATTATCAAGACAAAATTTAGAAACAGACAGAATGTTACGAGACACAGAGGGAGCGCAAAGGACATGATTAAGAGAGAATTTAGAAGATGGAGTAAGAATAGAGGTGGAACCAGTGTGAGTGATAGGGAGGCCGGATCCATCACCAATAAGAAGTTCGTCAGTCCCATCATACGGTGAGTGAAGAGCCAGGTTATTGAGATCGTTGGTTACATGGTGAGTGGCTCCACTATTGAAGAGCCAGGGTTTTGGGTGGTGGGTGGTAGTGGCGGTGTGAGCACTGGGCTGATGTGTTGGGGGTGGGCGACTGTTGTTGGGTCGGTTGGGAGGGGGGTTGGGGAATTGGGCATTAGGGTAGACTTGGCGAAAGGCGTGACATTGGGAAAGAAAATGACCATCACGGCGGCACCATTGGCAGCGGCCTTTGTAGGATTGAGATGAGGAGTTGGTGCGAGGGTTGAAGGTGGGAGAGGGATTTGGTTGGTTTTTGGATGGGCGAGATTGGTTTTTGGTGGTATAGTTGACAACCGCAGGAAAGGTGGGTGTGGTTTTAGGTTTGTTTTTTAGGGTTAACTCATGATTGATTAGCTTTTCATGGAGTTCATCAAACGTGATCGGGTTTTCTCGGTTCTGGACAGCAGAGATGACACTGTCATAGTCAGGATCATTGATTTGGTCGAGGATTTTGTCAATGAGGTCGTCGGGGTCGATGGGACGGCCTAGGGAGGTTAATTGGGCGGCACAGGTTTGGATGTCTTGCATGTATTCGGTTATGGATCGGGTACCCTTCGTGATATTACGAAGGTGGTCTTTGATCTGCTTAATGTGGCCTTTGGAGGGATTGGCAAAGGTTTTGGCTAGGGTGTTCCATGCGGCAAGAGTTGTGGGACAGAGAGATATGAGGGGAACAAGAGATGGTGATAGAGAGCCGGCTAAAGCACCAAGGGGTAGTTTGTCTTGGTGAAACCAGGTTGTGTAGGAGGGGTTGGGCACGGGCTGTGGTGGTGGAGGGGGAGGGGTGGGTGGATTGTCGGCTGCGACAGTGGGTGCGGCAACGGTGGTAGTGGTGGGGAGAATGGTTTCAGGGGGTATTGGGTGGTTGCTGTTGATGAAGTTATGAAGATCCAGACCGATGAGTGTGGCTTCGATTTGAAGCTTCCAGGCTATGTAGTTTGTGTTGGTGAGTTTGAGGACATGGGTGAGAGAGATGGGAATGAGAGGTCGGGTTGGCTCGGCAGAGTTGGGAATAAGGGTGAGGTCGGTGGTGGCCATGATAGGTGGCGGCGGCAGCTAAAAAAATTTAGGGTTTTTGATCGTGAGCTCTGTATACCATGATAGATACAGAAAATATGTGAAGGAAGTCTTAAAATATTATTGATGATAATAAGAGGTATATATACATGAACAAGAGCCCTATTCTAAGTATATGATTACAATGAATAATTATCTAAATATAACTAGATATGTACAAGATAAACAAGGAAAGAATATAATTCTAAGTGGGAGAGAGATCCGGTGGATCTTTATTATTATCAGCTTTGACTCGACACCCCAACGGTTTCTCCTCAAATGGTCTGTTCTCCAGCACCAACAGCAAACCCAATCACTATTGGGCCGTACAATTCTCAGTCTGCTATGGATCGACCCTCTTTTGATCACAGTCTACTGCCTTGTTTTTTGCTGGATATTCCAAGTGACTCTAATTCTGTATCTGCTCTTGGATTTTTAACGCATATGGTTGATAGTCATTATGACGATGATCCTTACTTTCTTTATCCCCCAAAGGAATGGCAATATATGTCTTGGCATGATTATCTCTACCTTAGTTTGTTATTCAACGTAATAAGTTCCTTTCAATTTCCCTGTTGGCTTCATTTTTGTCTCGTCCTTATCTTGGCAATTAAGGAGACATTTTTCAGGTTCAAGCTACATCTCCGTACCTACGCATAGCTTGAGGGGGGGGGGGGGTTTATTAGCGTAACATGCAATATATTGTATATTCTTTGTACAAAGAGGAATTAATTGGATATGATTATTATGTTTATTTATAGTCTTTATCTTTTCCTTAGGCCTAGAAATATTCTCCAAGTTTGTGCATATCTCCTAATAGGTTAGTACTCATTGTAATACTCCCTCCGACCCAGAAAGATAGTCCACTTTTTTTCGTTGTTACTACGAAGGAACTTTGAGCAGTTATAAATGCTACTTATAATTATGTTAATGTGAATCTAAAAATTGATATTAATAGTATTTATAATGGTGTATCAAGAACAATTCAAAATTTTCATTAGAATAATTAAAAGTAGCCTTAATTATTACTCAAAATTCTTTCGTAAAACCCATGAAAATAGGGGGACTATCATTCTGGGACAGAGGGAGTAGTATATAAGGTGAGTGAATAATAGAAAACATGAGACAGGAGACAGGAGAGTTATTGTTTTCCTTACTCCAGCCGTGGGTTATCCTTCCCATTCTATATTCTTCTCCTTCTTGTGTTATGCTTATGCATTTATCTAATCTTTCAAACAAAATTGCTACTTCTAACTGGAAGCCTTTAACCAATAAGTCAGCAGTTACTACTGTGCATGCTGACCTCATGTGAATTCTCCATGGCATTTTGTTCAACGTAAGCCAAATTGTGTTCTAAAGTATTGTTCAATATGGTTAAATGGAAACGACTTGGGGCATGCAATTCTCTGTCCGGCCTACTTTCTATACTCACAACACTCTACCTCACTATCTATATTTATAATAAAACCTTTCACTACGAAAAAATATACTTATTGAGACGGGATTTGGTCTCAAGAAGTGGCCTTTAGTAATCTCTAGTACCATCTCTGTTTGAGTTTAGGACAAACAGGGACACAATAGGGATCTCATTAAGTGGGTGTAACAAATCTTTTAGAGACAGCAGTGACTGTCCCTGATATAAAGTGATTGTCCGTGATATAAATAAAACATGTTAAATTAAGGACTATTGGAGAAATGCCATCCCAAAATAGAGACCAATAGAGAAGCGTCGTCCCAAAATAGAGACCAATAGAGCAATTTGATGTGGCGGATTTTGTATATGTTATTTCCCTTATTTTCCTATTTAGTTTCCTTCATTTTGATATATTTAGACTAGTTTTGATGTAATAGGGCAATATTTAATAATTTGAGCTTCATTGTAATCTGAAGGGCATTTTAGTTTCTTTTAGTTATTTCCCGGATGTAATTGTTTTTTAGTTTCAAGTTGAAGTCTCAAGGATCAAGAATAGTCAAAGTAAAGGTGAAGTCAAAGTCAACCGGAGCGGAGGAGCATAGAACCAAACTGCAATTTCTGGAGTTGAGGTACTGTTTTGCAATTTCTGAAAGTTGGAGGACTGAACTGAAAATATAAAAACTTTAGGGACTGGATTGAAAATGTGGAAGACGGCACATTACTTCATGGATTTCGGTGGATCTGCCATCGAAAAATTGTGATTTCGTTTTCTTTTTATTTTATTTTTATTTATTCTTTGTATTTAATTTTTTGAGGAGTTATTTTTAATTAAGTAGGGAATTAGAGTTAGTTTTAGGTCATACTTTTTTCACTTTAGAAAACAGGCTACGTTATTTCTTTTCTCTCTGGAGCTTTTGTAATCTTTTAATGGAGAACTAAACTCCATAGCTTTGGATTGAAAGCTTGAACCTATTCTAGTTTAATTGAGGTATTCTCTTTTTCTTATTTGTTAATCTATTCATAATTTTGCTTGTTCCTATTTTAGATTTGTATATAGGGTTTGTTGATTTGGCCAATCCATTAGTTCTTTTTATTGATCTATGCTAGAATTCTCTGTTCTGTGCCAGAATTAGGGTTTTCACCGTAGCATCTTCACGAATTGTGTATGTGCCATAGCAATTCGGGAAGTAGGCAAAATTTTGCGATTATCTGTGTGAAATAATCATAGAAAGCGTTCTTGATCTTAGTCTCTTAAATTGAATCAATTAATCTTTAAATATTTTCTGTGTCAGACTAGGTTTAATTTTAATTAGGGTTTATAGTGAGTGTGCCACTGCTATAGACTAAACTGTAAGAAGAGACAGAGATTGAAAAACATCTCGTGATCAAGTGAATAGGATTAACGGAGAAAAAGAAGTACCGATGAAATTGAAATAGAGGACGGTGATAGTGATCAATCTGAAGTGCTTTTAAATCATTGTTTTTATCATTTTAGTTTAATTTCCCGTCTTAGGAATTAATTAAAATCTCAATTTAACCCCCAATCTGGTCAAGTGACTGTTCACAAATAATCAATGTTCTTCGTGGATCGACCCTGACTTACCCTAATTACATTATTAGTGGCCGAGTTTAGGTCTAATTTTGTAAGCGTGCGACTAAGCCTATCAAATTTTGGCGCCGCTGCCGGGGAACGGTGTTTATTTGTTTACGTTCTTATTTTAATTCTTGTTCTTTTTCTTTTTATTTTATTTGTATTTACTTTTAGTTAGTTTAATTATTTAGTTTCCTTTTTGTTTTTATTTATTTATTTCTGTTTTTAGTGTGGCACCTTTTATGGTCCACACCCGTTCTACTGACAATCTGCTTGGAATTCTTGAGTTAGATAGCAAATGGCAGATCAGACATTGAGGCAAAGGACTTCCCCAAATTGGAATGAGCAACCACATGCCGTCCAATTCTCTGTCTTACCTGCCGGAGTCACTTTTGAGTTGAAGCCGGGCCTGTTGAGCCAGTTACCACACTTCACTGGGATGCTTGGAGAGAATCCGAATCAGCATGTGTCCCAATTTGTGCAGATATGTCAAAGCATGAAGCCGGCTACACTTCCTTTAGAGCACTTATTACTCAGAGCATTTTCTTTCACTCTGAAAGATGATGCTAGTGTGTGGTACTATCATCTCCCACCTAACAGTATCACCATATGGCAGCATATGAAGGAGGTGTTTCTTGATGAGTTCTTTCCTCCCGATCAAATCAATGTGATGAAGCGGGACATTAGCAACATGGAGCAGAAGGTGGATGAGACTCTATACGAGTATTATAACAGGTTGCATAACTTGTGCAGGAGTTGCCCGTATCATGTATTTGATGATGAACAGCTGATAGTATACTTCTATGGGGGATTGACGGTTCAGGATAAACACTTAGTGGATGCGTGCTGTGGAGGTAGTATTCTGAATAAGACGACTGAGGAGGCTAATGAGATTATTGATGAGTTGGCTAAGAGTACTCGGACGCATGGCAGGAGGTCAAGTTTCAGACAGGTCAGTGCTATGAATTCTAGTAGTGGTGTGACAAGTAAGCTTGGGACAGATGTTGAGGACCTTAAGGGGATGATGAAGCAATTGTTGATGGGTCCACCACAGAGTCAGCAGTACCAAACTAATCAATATCAATACAGACCACCGTTCGAGCAGCAGCAGCAGTATCAGAGTACCCCACCTAGACAGTCTACAGATAATATGATTCACTCCTTAGCACAATCGGTAAGCATGATGAATAGCAATTTTCAGCAGTATCAACAGAAGACCGATGCGAGTATCGGTAATCTAGAGAGACAGATTGGTCAGATAGCTGATGCGGTTGGGAGATTAGAGATTAGAGAGGCAGAGAAGGTACAGTCTAGAACAGAACCGAACCCTAAGCAGAGTGCATGTGCCATGACTTTGCGCATTGGTAAGGAGATTGGGAAGGAAGTTGTACCGGAGGAGCCATTGATTGAGGTTGAGCAGTTTGTGCCTGAGGAGAAGACCCCAGAGGAAGAGAAGAAAGCTACACCAAAACCACCAGTTTTTGAGCCGGATGTTCCATTTCCTGAGGCCTTGAGAGAGCATCGCAAACCGGAGCCTGACAAGGCTATATATGACACTTTCAAGAGGCTTGAGGTAAACATCTCATTTTTGGACTTGCTGTAAACTGTCCCGAGATATGCCAAATTCCTTAAGGAGTTGTGTACGTTAAAGAGGGATCAGAAAGCGAGAAGTCAGAAAAAGGTGAAGATGAAAGAGCATGTGTCTGCAGTCTATCATAAGAAGATGCCCAAGAAGTGCAGTGATCCGGGTATGTTTGTGATTCCTGTGTCTTTGGGTGATGATTCTGAGCACATGGCTATGCTTGACTTGGGTGCTTCAATCAATGTCATGCCTTATGCATTGTTTGAAAAGCTCAAGTTGGGACCCTTACAGGATACTAGGGTTGTTATTCAGTTAGCAGATAGATCTAATGCTTACCCTAAAGGGAAAGTTGAGGATGTTTTGGTCCGGGTTGGTAAGATCATTTTTCCCGCTGATTTTTATGTTTTGGAGATGGATACGGATCCTAAGGCTCCCATTCTGTTGGGGAGGCCATTTATGTCTACGGCTCATACTAAGTTAGATGTGTCGAATGGTTCATTAACTATGGAGTTTGATGGGGATTTAATGGAGTTCAATATTTTTTACTCCAAGAAAGACCCTAAGGATATCCGTGGTTTGTATTTTATGGATGTAGTAGAGCCAAAGGTAGATGATGTGTCCAAGGTTTGTAGTGGGATTGATGATGTGAAGATTGGTTTGGAGATCCCGGCGGTAAAACATGGACCAAGAAAGGTGAAAAATCTTCATGAGCACCGAAAACATACATTTGGAGGTGAGGAAGAATTGATGATGGCTAGTGGTCCGATGGAGAAGAATAGAGGTTTGAGCACGATGAACAAAAAGAAGAAAGGGTTTATGCAGACAATTCGAGCTCAAACGGGGTGGAGTGTGCATTAATGAGGTACCATTTATTCCCTTACGTTTAAACTGTCCTTATTTTTATTCACTTTTACACACTGAGGACACTGATAGTTTAAGCGTGGGAGAAGGTTTCGTAGTGTATAGTATGCATTTTTATTTCTAGATTAGGAGTTTTTCGTTTAAAAAAAAAAAAAAAAAAAAAAGGTCTAGCTAAAGACGGGAAAGAAGGGCGGCTAACCGGGAGGCAACCCGGGATTTATTTGCTTAATTTATTGGTTATTCTGTACATTATGTTTTTAATTTTTGTATTTTTTTATTAATGTCTAGAATCGGTGCTACTAAAGGTATGTTTTTGTTTTTGATGATGTGCAGGAAATCTGAAGGGCACCTGGGCTAAAAAAAAAAAAAAAAAAAAAAAAAAAAAAAAAAAAGAGCATCAGTTGGAGCACAACTTGTGCCAGGAATGGACAATTTTTTGCTGCACGAATTGGATGGATGGTTGTGTGCACAACCCCATGCCCTTGTCACAACTTGTGCCCACTAGTACAACCTGTGCAAAATCGGTGACCAATTTAGAAAGAAATTGAAAATTTGTTGCTGCACGAATTGGTCACTTGTGTGCACAACTACATGCCTTCTCCCTTGCAAAAAAAAAAAAAAAACCTTCGCCCCCCCTCCCCGCACAGTACCCCTCTCCCAGTCGTCTTTCTCTCTCTCTCTCCCCATTACCCGTCTCCCTCTCTCTTCTTCTCTCCATCTCCATAGCCGCCCCATCTCTCCCCTAAACCACCACACAACCGCCACCCCCCCTCCATTAAACCAACTCCCTCCTTCATCTTCTTCCTCCCTAACACCATCTACACTCTCAAATCCCCCATAATCACCATCTCCACCCATTTTCTCTCTCTAAAATCCCAAACCCAACTTCATCAAAAAATTCATCAAATTGCTTCATTCTTTCGCCATAAATCACACTCTCAACCCTAAATACGACCCAAACCTCCACCATTAACCTTCAATTCCTAGTTTGAAGACCGAATTTCAAAAAACCCTAAAAATTCAAGTTTGGGGTTTTTGGCTCATCTTTCTTAGAGAATTCTAGGAGAGACAAGGAGACTTGTTGGGTACTATTGGAGCATTGGAAGGTAAAAAATTCACAATTTTCACTTGCAATTATTTTTTTTTGTTGGTGGAAGTTGCGGTGGTTCGGTTGGGATTGATCGGAGGTTTTATTATCGTTTTTGTGATTGTGGTGCAATTGTGGTGTTGATATTATTGTTGATTATTTTTGTTGTTGGTGAGTGATTGTGAGCGTTGATAGTGTGGGTGAAATTGTTTTGTGGTGAATTTTTTGTTGTGTAGTAAGGGAAGGAATAAGGTTGGGTAAAGTAGTAGAGAGAGTACACCTTTTTCTTACGCTTTTACTGTCCTATATTTTTACTGTTTCACACACATTGAGGACACTGTGTAGTTTAAGCGTGGGGGAGGGTTTGTATTTGTATTGTGTAAAGTACGTATATTTCAAAAAAAAAAATGATGATGAAATGAAAAAATAGAGAGGCTAAGTGAAAACCCGAAAGGGCGCTTAGGCGAAAGGTGAGGTATTGAGTTGATTATATCTTATATTCACCGGAGTGTTGACATAAGGGGGTTTGGAGTCTCGGGTTAGGATTGACATTGATGTTGGAGGTTCGGTTAGTGGGTAATAGGATAGAAATCCTCGTTTTGTTTTTGGAGTTATAAGGGGGTGTAGGTGCTAAATACGAGGTGAGTTTTACGTGGGACTGCTACCCGGCCAAAAACTTATTTTTATGAGGGAGACTTGTAGTGTGAGACTAGCGTGGGGGAAATTTAGGACATGTTTAGTTCCCCCTAGCTTTTATGTGTGGGCCTTAGTCCGGATATGTTTTTATTGCATTATTTGGAGTTGTATCGGGCTAAAGCCATTGATATTTATTTGTTCCTGGTGTTAATGGGGACGGAGTTTCTTATACTCCGAGTTGTTTGTGTTTGTTGACCTTTTGACTTGGAGGATTAGAGGAGATTAGGGGTCATTTTCTCACATGCTACGCTTTATAGACCGGAGTTTAGAGTGGAGTTTGGATGTTACTCAGGAATTAGTAACGGTCTAAGCGTGGGGGAATTTGATATGGCGGATTTTGTATATGTTATTTCCCTTATTTTCCTATTTAGTTTCCTTCATTTTGATATATTTAGACTAGTTTTGATGTAATAGGGCAATATTTAATTATTTGAGCTTCATTGTAATCTGAAGGGCATTTTAGTTTCTTTTAGTTATTTCCTGGATGTAATTGTTTTTTAGTTTCAAGTTGAAGTCTCAAGGATCAAGAATAGTCAAAGTCAACCGGAGCGGAGGAGCATAGAACCAAACTGCAATTTCTGGAGTTGAGGTACTGTTTTGCAATTTCTGAAAGTTGGAGGACTGAACTGAAAATATAAAAACTCCAGGGACTGAATTGAAAATGTGGAAGACAGCACATTACTTCATGGATTTCGGTGGATCCGCCATCGAAAAATTGTGATTCCGTTTTCTTTTTATTTTATTTTTATTTATTCTTTGTATTTAATTTTTGGAGGAGTTACTTTTAATTAAGTATGGAATTAGAGTTAGTTTTAGGTCATACTTTTTTCACTTTAGAAAACAGGCTACGTTATTTCTTTTCTCTCTGGAGCTTTTGTAATCCTTTAATGGAGAACTAAACTCCATAGCTTTGGATTGAAAGCTTGAACCTATTCTAGTTTAATTGAGGTATTCTCTTTTTCTTATTTGTTAATCTATTCATAATTTTGCTTGTTCCTATTTTAGATTTGTATCTAGGGTTTGTGGATTTGGCCAATCCATTAGTTCTTTTTATTGATCTATGCTAGAATTCTCTGTTCTGTGCCAGAATTAGGGTTTTCACCGTAGCATCTTCACGAATTGTGTATGTGCCATAGCAATTCGGGAAGTAGGCAAAATTTAGCGATTATCTGTGTGAAATAATCATAGAAAGCGTTCTTGATCTTAGTCTCTTAAATTGAATCAATTAATCTTTAAATCTTTTCTGTGCCAGTCTAGGTTTAATTTTAATTAGGGTTTATATTGAGTGTGCCACTGCTATAGACTAAACTGCAAGAAGAGACAGAGATTGAAAAACATCTCGTGATCAAGTGAATAGGATTAACGGAGAAAAAGAAGTACCGATGAAATTGAAATAGAGGACGGTGATAGTGATCAATCTGAAGTGCTTTTAAATCATTGTTTTTATCATTTTAGTTTAATTTCCCGTCTTAGGAATTAATTAAAATCTAAATTTAACCCCCAATCTGGTCAAGTGACAGTTCGCAAATAATCACTGTTCTTCGTGGATCGACCCTGACTTACCCTAATTACATTATTAGTGGCCGAGTTTAGGTCTAATTTTGTAGGCGTGCGACTAAGCCTATCACAATGCCGTCCCAATTTCTTTCAAATAAGATTTATTAAAGATTGTCGTCTCAAACAAAGAGTCTCTAAAAGATATTTTTCTAGGAGTGACTCTTTCCTTAATTCTTGTGCCCACATTTTTTTTACTCTTAAAATGGGACCGATGAATTATATGTGTGGTAGAAAATAAAGAGAAGGAATAAGTGGGATAAATAGTAGTATTGGTTGAATAATTTAAATGGTAGAAAATGAAGAGAATGACTGAGTGGGGTTAAATGGTAGGTAGGGTGAATATAAATACACTAAAACATTTCCATTTTTAATAGTCTCACTTGTGGTTGGGATAGACCACAAGGAAAATAAGTTTCACTTCTCTGTAGGGACGGAAGGAGTATTATTTTAGAATTTTGAGGAGAAAGAGAAACTAAACCTAGAAAAATACACTGGAATGGAGAAAATGCTTGCAATCAAGAGTGTGGTGGAGATAACCCGCAAAAAGGATACTGATCGTCAATATTTCTTGTAGGAACTTCTTTAGCGATTTGTAAATACCATGTCCTTAGTGGATTTTTGCATTAGTGCTATGGATTATAAGAAATTTTCCGATCATTAGGAATTGAAGACGGCAATCATTGGACTTCTTAGTAGTCTTGCACTCAGATAATGTTGGGGATTTTGGGGATCTCCACATCCACTATCCTATACAAGCAGTCAATTAATATGGAAAATATAATTCAACACATGAATAATAAATATGAAAGAACAAATAATACCGATGTTTGATAACCCAGTTAATCAACACATGACTACATCTGGGGGCACTTAGCAAGGATATAATTATAATAATATATTAATTGTTACAACTTAGTACATGCACTCACACAGATCTAGCATGACTGCTCTCTATGAACAACTATATTTTACATATTATTATCTCTCCCCAAAAACACACATAATACGGTCATGTCTGGGTACGAAGATGACCCCCTTCGAATATTGTAATGCTTTGCACTAAGCTCCCCAATTTTGTTGATGATAAACCTCCACACTCTACTATTACGAGCCCCCACGCTCCACCATTATGAGCCCCTGTGCTCTCCCCGTCAAGAGCCTCCACGCCCAATTAATAAGGCGAGTTGAAATCAATCGACGCTTCAACCTCTCCATGTTAGATTCTTCTCGCCTCCCCAAATCAACTTCTACCTTGATTTGTCACCGCAAGTCTAACTCCGCATTTTTTCTCCTAGATCCACTCCACTTGCAATGCTCCCCATAAAACTCGGACACACCTTGCTTCTTGCATTGTATTCTTATAGACTTTTCTCGCTATCTGTTAGGGTCATCTGACTTCCACCGCGTTGCAACTTTTTTAGTCACTCTCCCCCCTAACATACCGTTCATTGATGCCTCTCTGTTTTACACAAATAGGCTGGTCTTTGCGACTCTTGCTCCCATCCGGAACAAATTTGATGTTGTCGGTAGAGTACAACATCCTCCTAACTCCCATCTGCCGTTTGCAAGAAGTCCTTATCTTCTCATGTGGTCAACCGTTTGCATCATCGGTTGCTTCTGCAAGTGCCTAATGCATCTTCTCCTCTTCTTTCATATTTTTCTCTTACTAAGTTGACTGCCCCAAGATCCCTTGAACACCTCCTGATCCTTGTAGATCTCTGTATCTCCAAATTCCAACCCGAATCTCTGCAGATTTCTTAAGAAACACACAAATTGATTCGGAGTGTCTGACCTTCTAAACGATTGTGACCTATTTGGCACGCTCTTGTTTCAACTAGAAACCCTAGCATATCTTCAGATTAACTTTGCACGCCTGCATGCCCCACATAGCTCGGTCGCGCCACCCCGGCCAATCTGCTGTTTCTTTCTTCACTTTGGATCTCCAGAATCTCAAAACAGAGCTCTTGATACCAGTTGTTAGGGATTTGGGGAGAACTCCACATCTACTAGCCCATACTTACAGTCAATCAATATGGAAAATATAATTTCACACATGGATAATAAATATAAAAGAACAAATAACACCAATGTTTGATAATCCATTTCATCAACACATGACTACATCTGGGGGCACTTAGCCACGGTATCATTATAATAATATATGAATTGTTACAACTTATTACATACACTCACACAGATCTACCATGGCTTCTCTCCATGAACAACTCTCTCCAACATAATAGTATCTCTCCCCAAGAACACACACAACACGGTCATGGATGGGTTGTAGGATCGCCCCCCATGGCTCTCCTAGGCCCCCGGCCCTCTTCTTGACACTATTTTTTGGCTCTCTTGTGTATCATAACTTTGTCCTACCAAGCACACAATATTCTGGACGAAATTCTCCTTTTATATACTCCCTCCGTTCCCAGCACAAGTAGGACTTCTTTCCCATTTAGGCCATCCCAAAACAATTGAGACCGCCCAAAATGGAAATGTTTTAATATATTTATATTCAACCAACCCCACAATTTAACCCCACACATTCTCTCTCTTCATTTTCCACCACTCATTTTATTCAACCAATACTACTATTTACCCCACTCATTCCCTCTCTTCATTTTCTACCACATTCACTACTTTCTCTTAATTATTGTGCCCACTCCTCTAGTCCTACTTGTGCTGGGATAGAGGGAGTATGTAAGAGAAGTCCTAAATCAATACATGGAAGAAATCTAGGTAAAATAGGAAATTGAGAACAACTGGGCTATCCCCGACATGCACGGCCGTGCAGCCCCTGTTCTGCACTTTCTCAATTTTCTTCTTCTTTTTGATATCTCCTTGATCTCTACCACCCTCTATGATTTAGACTCATTTTCTCCTTCCATCTCCTCACGGTTTTAGGACTCCACTCGCAACAGATAATCCACGTTTCATCTTCAACAAAAGAGTCAACTCTATACATAAGAGCGGGGGAAGAGTTTCAAAAAAACGATCATACTTTTAATGAAGTGATTGAAGTGACGGAAAGACTGCACAGGAATAGTAAGATTCACAAGTGCTCTAACTTAAAAAATAAAAATGGACCACCGTCCAGTCCAACTGTATGAAACAAATCGTGATCATTATTAAAGGAGCTCATGAAGCAATTTACTCCTTCGGTCTCGTTTGAAATTGAAAAATTTGATATTTTAGGTGTGTTACTAGAAATTGCAAAATCTAAGAATAATAACTTTTGAATATTTTTTGATTAGTGAGATACACTTGTTATACTCACATCAACTAACCCAGGCACTATTCCCTAACTCCACTTTCTCTCTCTCCTACCAATCTATCTACCCTCACAACACATTGTCATTTTCACTTTTCATTAATTTCAATGCGCTGATGGTTTCTTACAATTTGAAATAGGGGTTCTCCATGCCAGATAATCACTCTGCACCGTCTTACTATCCATGTTGTAATTTTCAATGATACACGATTTCTTAACGTTTGAAACTACTAAGAGGAAAAGTTAGACACTTAACAGATTTCGTGAATGGATTAGTCCCATTTTTAGATTTCGTGAATGGATTAGTCCCTCTTGCAAATATATTGTGATGACTAAAGCAAACGGCCACAAAGTCAACATTATTGAACATCAATCACATCTATTATATGAAAATTGAGTTATCTATAAAAACCCATTGCATTTCACCAAAATTATCATCCAAAGAAGCAACAACAATACACATATCAAAAGCACACCACACGAACGTTGGCATGGAACCAAATTGTGAAGAAGTTGAAAAAGGTACGAGTAGTTCACACACGTTAATTAATTTCCCATACTATTTAAAACGCGTAAGTATTAATATAATTGAAAATTTTGATTAGTGAATGTGTTTTATGTACTTATGCTTAGGTAAGACTCGATGGCCGGAGTTGGTTGGGGTGAAAGGAGAGATCGCTGCAGCTACAATCGAGAGGGAGAATCCTCTGGTTACTGCCCAGCTCATATTGGATTCGCCAGAGACTGTTATTCTTCCGGTTTACATATGCGACAGGGTTTATGTTTGGGTTGATGAAAATGGTATTACTACCAGGGTCCCTTTTATTGGTTGAACAATGGAAGGGATGCGATATTACCTCTTCTTATTGTGTTGTATTGTGAGAGTGAAATAATGCCCAAGAAAATAAACCTGGATGTCTACAATCCATGTATTGTAATTTACTTATAATAAGAAGGGTTGTATCATTGTTGTTTCTTCAACATTCTCCCTATCTCGGTAAAATATTAAAATTATTTACTCCGTTCAGTACCTAATTGAATGTCCGTCCTCAACTGAATGTGAAACTTTAGATTTTATAGGAAAATATGAGGAAGTTGACATGCAAATGACACATTGGTGCGCTTAAGTTTCACATGAGTTGTAATGTAACTACAAATGAACAAATTTTGGCAATTCCATGCCTAATGTTCACAATTTGTGCCAATGCAAGGGTATTATTGGATGGACGTTAACAAGATACATGAAAACCCTAATGACCATCTTTATAAATTAGAGGTGAGGAAGATAGCTCTTTTATTAGGGGAGATGCATATAAAGGTTTAGGCTAGGTGGATAAAAGGCATTAACACCCGTTAAATATGTAAATTTGTGTTAACCATGTCATCAATTATTCCTTTATTTTTATCATCAATGGTTCCATTATTTTAGCTCCATCTATTTATTATTTGTTGAAAATGCACTAAATGAAAAAAGTTAACAAAGTACGCTCCAATTTTTCAACACTACCACATACGTTTCTTTATTTGATACGAATGAGTAAGTACGTTACATTTAGAGAACTTATTCATATAAAAAATGTTCATCTTTGTACAGTAAGAAGCTAAATCATGAATAATACTTGAATAATCAACTTTATCATCAATGTTCTTTCAATACAATATGATATTCGCTATGACTAGAATAGTGAATAAGATCCGGTATGCGATCTTCGTCTTAGAAAACAACTATTTATCAGTTGAAAAAGTTCAACCACACTTGAATTGGTCATTTGATTTATTATGGAAAATATGTTTAGCAAGTTGCATTACATATAAATCATCACAATCAATATCACCTTGTCCCATATTTGTCAAAATATATGAAATATTCTTGCATAAACTCTTCAAGCTTTCATCACATGTGCATTTCTTTAAATTATACACAACAACAACAACAACAACAATAACGACAACGACAACAACAACAATGAAAACAACAACAACGACAACACAAAAACAACAACAAAGAGAACAACAACAACAACAACAACAACAACGAGAACAACAACAACGACGATAACAACATAAAAAATCCACAACAAAGACAAGAAAAACAAAAATAACAAAGCCTTAGTCCATAAATGATTTGGGGTTGGATAACATGAATCGTCAGATGTAATTGGTAATGAAAATATTGAGAAAAATTGTAATTTAAAAGAAGAACTAGCTAGGTGGGAATAAAATTTGAAAAAAATAAAAGATACTTGTTTATAGAGAAAAATAATAATAAAAGGAAATAAATAAATGAGATTACCTTGCCTCCTCGCTTCAAATCCCAGTAAACCTACACTCCTTGTATATAATTTTGCTTCTGCTCCGCCAGAACCTCAAGATTCCAAATTACATTCAGCACCCTTTCATGTGTCAACAATCAACACAATATACAATACATCTACGAACAATATATACCACGGTACATCATTTTGGATTGAACTCGTCAATTCCTCTATGATCACTATAAATAGAAAGAAAAAAATGCAGAACCATGATACACTCTAATCGTAATAAAAACTAGTCTATACACTTGAACTAACTCCATCATATATATCCATAATGAGTAAACATAATTCTTTGAAACCATTTTATTCCTAACGCTCACCAAAGTACCTCTCTTTCTACTTTATCCTATGCCTTCTCCAAATTAATGAAGATCTTATTCCTATTTTTTTTCTTTTTCTCAACGTTCCTCAAAGATTAGTCTCAAAACATAGATTGCCTACATAGTCGATTTTCTTGTTAAAAATATACTACCTCCGTCCCAGCTCAATGTGCACACTTACCTTTTAAGTGGGTGTCGTTGATATGTGCACAATCCAAAAAATGAAAGTTTTTTATTACTTTTATAATCTTCCACTCATCCTCTCTCTTCCTCCCAACCACTCATTATTCTCTACTTATTCTCTTTCTTCCTCCCAACCACTCATTATTCTCCACTCATTCTCTTTCTTCCTCCCAACCACTCATTATTCTCCACTCACAATACTTTTGAATATAAATACTCTCTCCTTAAATCTTGTGCCCAACAGTAAACGTGCGCATTGAGTTGGGACGGAGGTAGTATATGGGTTCTTTAAGATCTTGACATTTCAACTTTGCCTACGTTCAATCACTCGTTCCTAAAGTTTCAACGTATTGCTAATTAATTTGATCCTCCAATAATTGGCACAATCTTTGATAGCTTTTTTCTTGTACAAATGGATCAGTCAACTTATCATTCACTCTAATGGCATCTTTTTACTTCTGCATATCTTGTTAAGAATAGTTGTTAACTATAGGATCTATTCCTCTCTCAGAAAATCTTTGAACATCAGTAGGTAAGCCATGTGGCCCTACTACTTTCTTCATTCCTATCTTTTTCATTACCATTTTCACTTCACCCTTTTCATTGTTGCGCATGAATTCTCAATCAACCATACTCGAAGTGTTATTTAAATCTCCAATATCACGCTCCTGATCTCCATTGAATAAGGTATCAAAGTATGATCTTGTTAAGAACCCCAATCTCGATCGCTCCCCTTGAAATTCTTGAATATATAAAGTTTCAGGCTTTCCAGGCATTAATTTGGTCATCTTAGGTGTGGAAGGGCCTTTCTGGTATAGAAAACACCAAAAGGACCTCGTTGAAATACCTTTGTGACCAAGATATCATGCTAAGACAGCTGACAGAAAGACCAAGAATCAGTTATGGTGGCTTTCCGTAATAAGCCTTATGGACACTTTTGTTAAACCAAGTATAGTCCGTACGGACCCTTTTGTAAATCTTAGTCTATATTAATAGAACCCTTGTCTATTCATTTCAGAGGAAAAATCTAGACACCTAGGATAAACTTTGCCAAATTTTTGTTCACTTTTTCTCTCATACATTCAAAAACACAAACCAATTCCCAAAATCATCGAATCTTTATAGCAATCCAAAACCCTAAGAAGATAAAAGTGAACCAAATATTGGTGAGATCTCTTTCTTTACATTTCAAGCCTTCAAAACTTATGTTCTTTTCTTTTAGTTGAATCTTTAAATCTCTATATTATTATTGTTGATCTTCTTCTTGGATATTGTTATGCTTAATTTCTAGTCATCAAAATTTTGTTCTGTAGATCTGTATTTCCTTAGACCCAAATCATATGATCCCAAAAGGCATACACACATTTACAATGTGTTTGAACAAAAAAGCCTAGAGGTGATTTTGATTTGTTACTTAAGTGTTCGTTTGCTTAATATCTATTTTACACTTAATGCCTAGTTTAAATGCTCCTAGTATTTTTCCTTTCTTGATTATCACCAAATCTCCTATGATATTTTGTTGTCACCATCATAGTTAAGTCCATTAATGACTTCAAAAATAGGATGATGATCTTCCTCCCTTTTTACTTTAAATGTCTAGTTTATGGTGTTGATTCGTCTAATTGTTTCTTCCCTTTTTTTAGTAACAAATGATGCTAGTGGGTTATCTCCTAAGGAGGGCACAAGATCACCATTGATGTGATCTTTAAAGTGTCTTAGGAATGGAAATTCATGAGTTGATATGTTTGTTCTTCTTCTCTCTACTTTATTTCTGTTTTGGCCTAAATCTAATTCTGCCTTGTTTCACTAGAATTTAAGTTTTTTTTTTTAGACTTGGCAGATTCAAACTAAAAAGCTGTCAAAAATCACAAAAGCAAAAGCACTACCTTACATTATGGGCCTTACAGACTCTTTTAAAAAGCAACAAGAGGCCATATGGACCCTTTTTGTTCCAGTAGCAGATTGCTTGGTTTTAGCACTTGTTTCTGTAATTACAAACATATTGCCTAACAATGATTTTAAAAAACTGCACTGTTTGAAATTAGTTTATTTATTTGACTTTAAACACACACACAAATTTTCAAAAGTGTAGGAAGACTCATAGATATGAGGTGCCGTAGGTGAACATAAAATGTTCTTCCCGAGACGTAGAGTGACCTCCCGAATCAACTCTTACATTAATAGCCCTTTTCCTTGCGCTGAATAGAGCATTTCCTGCCGAACAGAAATTAGTTTGGTTGAAATTAATTCCAGAGTAGGTAAATCACTAGCTCCCCCTTGCTTGTAATAACATGCCTATATGTTATTCTTGATACTTGTGCTTGTTAATTTCGTGTTTGGAACAAGTTTGGTGATACTTGTAAATTTGGAACAGAGGAAGTATTAAAAATCTCTGTAGAAAAGAAGGAAAATAAACTTGAAAGAATGTTCTGACTATGTAAAGGGGTGTTCTTTGAGTGTTAGTAAAGAATACTCCTACTCGTGAGACAGTGAAATATTTAAATGGAATAAAAGGAAATTATTCTATTACTTGTGAGATGGTAAAATTAATGAAAGTATCCCTACAGAAGTGTTCTGAGCATGTTAAATTGCACTCTTGAATGTTAGGGAGTGTTAGTAAGTTTATACTCTTACTTGTGGGACGGGTGAAATTTGACTTGCAGGAAAAATGGGAAATTTGAGCTCCAGGCTTCTGGGTGACCGCCCAAATGGCCAGGGTTTGGGGTTCCAAAAGTCTAGTCTGGGCGACCGCCTAGGTGGGGAGTGGGCGACCGCCCAAGTCCCCTGTTTCACAAAAGTGGTTTAAACTCAAATGAAATGAAACCTTATCCCTCCCAAGGCATAGAGCCTTAGTATAAGATGTCCTAGTAAGTGTATATGTACCTTAGGCGCATCAGAACATGGTCTTGAACATGAATACTCATAGAATTCAAATGAGAACTTGAGTATAAGAGTAAGAACTCTTCTATATGACTTGAAAGTGCTATGAACAAGCACTAATGTGTTATATGTGTCTTGAAACTAATGTTTGTGCACCTTAGGGGCATTAGAACAATGTCTTGAGCTTGAACATCCAAAGTATAGGATGATGAACTTGTAAGTATGAGATGTATAACTCATCTACTTAGCTTGAACTCGAGTATAAGGTGTCTAAATCTTATATATGACGTGAATATCCAAAGAATTGGATTGAGAACTCGAATATAAGATGATTAACTCTTGTACATGTCTTGAACATCCATAGAAGTGGATTGAGAACTTGAATATAAGATGACTAAATCTTGTACTTGACTTGAAACCAATACGTGTGTATGGTAATGAACTTGAAAGTGCTATGAACAAGCATTAATGTGTTAGAAAGATTCTTGATGTGTATGTGCAAACATTGCATATAACTACTTGATAGAATGTGGCTTCTTGACTACTTGATATATGGTATGAATATCTAAAGAATTGGAATGTGGAACTAGATAGAGAATGATCAACTCTACTACATACTTGAATCTAATACGTGTGTATTGAAAGTGCTATGAACAAGCACTAATGTGCTAGTAATTGGTTTTAATCGTGCATATACTCAATGAAGTATATAAAGTATAAAGAAAATATCCTGTTCCTGAGATGGGTTCCTAAAGAAATAGGGACTAGTGTAATATGAAGATAATTCATAAAATTATGATTATTACGATTTAAGTCAACGAGAATTATCCCAAAACACAATATGTGTTGGAAAATGTATTCGATAATTAGCGATAAATATACGCGAGATATGATTGTGACTAGGTACAATACGACCTATTCGACTACGTGCTTAGAGTCTAAGATGTTGGGCTCTACTTGGAAGTAAGGGTATCGTGATAGACACATTAGTGTGTTAAAGGTTATATGAATATGTACGTGCAAATATTTCATATGACAAAGTGATATAGTATGACTTACCCTACTACTTGGTTGGGGTCTGTTATTAATAGACTCTAATTTGGCTTGATTGTGTTACGTGGACACATTATGTGCCATTTTTATACTGATTTGTATTCACAATTATTGCGTACGTGTACTTGTATTTGGTGAACACATGATTACATGGTTCATGAAGAGCTAGTCCACTACTTTTGGACTTAGTTCTACTCTCGTAGTTCAAGTAAATACTACTTGTACTTTCTTGTGTGAGTCCAGCTGGTCCTTGCTTGTTCAGAGATATATAGGTTCACGCTTATCGCGAGTGCTGGGGCTAAGTGATAATCGGGGATCTATGTATCTGCGCTTGACCCCTTACTACCGATCATAGTAAGGGCATATAGCCTCCTTTGTTAGAGCAATACGCATGATAAAGTGACTGCTATACCTCTTGTCTTGAATCTTGTTCTCGAGTGTGACACTGGTTACCAGGTCCTATTATGTACTGCACAGCAGCAACTTGATTGATCGTGATTTGTCAACTGCAATACAAGCAACGACAACAATGGTTTACTTGGGAGAAATAAGGTTGGAATATCCTTTGTAACGTGATAGTTTAGCCTTATATGCTACTTGATGAGTTGGCTTAGCCTCTTATACTACTTGTTACTTGATGATATCTTTAGCATGATTACTTGATAATCTTCTTGATGTGCATGATAACATGCCATGTATTTGCATCTAGTAACTTACTGAGATTTATCTCACCCCATTCCTTATTTATTTGTTTTCCTTAGATCACAGGAAAGCAAGTGGTAGTGCACAGTGAGGCTCGACATAGCTGGGAGCTTACTTCGTACGTTGTTATTTGTCTGGGGCTAGTGTCCTTTTACTATTTGGTGAAGACGATGTTATATGGGTTGTGAAACTCCGTATTTTGGGGTAGACTTGTATAGTACTTGTTATCTCTAGTTGTCTTGTAATGCTAGCCCATGTGCTAAGCATGTTCACAGTTGTGAGTAACCATGTTTGGTTTAAATTTCTTGGTCTAGAAACTTGTTGTGAGCTATCTTATCTCTTTATTCTTGAGTATATATCATGTCAGTTTGATATAGCAGGTGCTATTCTAGTTTTCTTGTTAGTTACGCGCACCAGGTTCGAGGTTTCATTATAGGACCCCGGGACTTGGGGGCGTGTCATTAATTATTCCGGGTTTCCAATTAGTTTAGGTTTTGGATATGTTGCCTATATAAACCAAGTGATGGCCATAAACATTGTATACACACTAGAGAAAAATAGCCAGAGAGAATCTGTGAGTCACAAAGAGAGCCAAGTGAGTGCTAGCCCTTGGGGGTGCCCTTAGGGGCATTCGATGGATGGGTTGAAGCATATCTAGGGTTTTATGTGTGATGTGAGTGTTTACATGGAGAGTTTATCTCCTTGCTATATAGAGCAGTAGGTTTTATTGTAAACAGACACAGATTATGAAATTAGTGAAATATCCTGTCTTGGAAGTGCCCCCATATGTAGTAATTGTTGTTGACGAACTGTGTTAACAAATATTGTGTTCTTTTCTTGTTGATTACTTTCATATTATTCGTATGCATGATTGTTGTGTCTCACCATTATCAGAATTGTATGGGCATGAACTGCACGGATATACTGATGAGAGAACAAAAATGCGGAATAAATTCTCTCCACTTATGTGAACCTTGTAGGAGCAACAAATACCAATAACGCAATAACAATGCAATATAGAATGATAAACAATCACCAATCAACAAGAATAACACCGGAGATTTTTAACGTGGAAAACCTTCTCAAACTGGGAAGTAAAAACCATGGGACCATGTCCAGAAACAATCCACTAATATGAAAAACAGGTTCGGTACAAGAGAGATACCACAACCAACAATATCAAGAAAACAATCTTGATATAAACCAAAACACCAAAACAACCCCAGAAACATAACCAGAAACTGCAGCAGATTCGGATCAGAAAATCACCTGTATTGAAATCTGTAAAACCCGATCGACACCGATAGGATTGATTCTCTGCCTCTTAGCAAAACCCAGGCGAAAAAATCACTCAAATCGGACCACGAACGAAGCGGAAATCGCGATTTGAAAACTGCTGCACTGACAGGAATTGTACTGCGGGGATTCTGTTTTTCTCTCTGTTTACGGCTGCTCTAACCCTCGTACTGGCCACAAAACGTAAACTAAATAACCTATTAAAAACCTAATAGAATAAGGAAAAATGGGCTAATATTTTTTAGCTTTTATTAATTAAAAAACATAAATAAAACATGGGCTTTTCTCAACTTAGGAGAGACTGAAAAACCCAACAAACTCCCCCTCGCGACTATGTTGAGAACTCCATCATACCTGCGATCTCGCAGCAAGTATCATGTTTCTTCTTTGGCACACTCTTTGTCATCATGTCCGAACCATTCCAATCAGTGTGAACCTTCTCAATGTGTAGCAACTTGGATTCCAGAGTATCTCGAATCCAATGATAACGAACATCAATATGCTTCGACTTGGAATGAAAAATCGAGTTCTTAGCAAGATGTATAGCACTCTGACTATCACAGAAAACTACATACCTCTCTTTCATACACCCAATTTCTTGAGTAAACCGCTTCATCCATAACATCTCTTTTGAAGCTTCCGTTGATGCGATGAATTCTGCCTCTGTGGTAGATAGTGAAACACACTTCTGCAACTTTGATTGCCATAACACTGCTCCCCCTGCAAATGTGACTAAGTACCCCGATATAGACTTCCTCGAATCGGAATCACAAGCCATATCAGAATCTGTGAAAGCTTCTAAAACAGGCTTGTCTTATCCGTAACAAATACACAACTTGGAAGTGCCTCTAAGATACTTGAGAATCCACTTAACTGCACCCCAATGTTCTCTACCTGGATTGGTGAGATACCGGCTAACAACACCAACTGCATGAGCTAAATCTGGACTTGTACACACCATTGCGTACATCAAGCTACCAACTGCTGAAGCATACGGAACTCGTTCCATTTCCCGTTTTTGTTCTACACTGGAGGGACATTGTTCTGAATTCAACTTGAACTGACTAGCAAGCGGAGTACCAACCTGCTTGGCTTTATCCATGTTGAACCTTTCAAGTACTTTCTCGATATACCGCTCTTGCGATAACCACAACTTTTTTTCCTTTCTGTCTCGGCTAATTCTCATCCCAAGAATTTATTTTGCTGGACCCAAATCCTTCATAGCAAAAGACTTACTAAGCTCCTTCTTCAACTTGTCAATTTTCCTGATATCCTGACCAACAAGCAACATGTCATCAACCTATAAAAGCAAGATAATAAAATCACTATTAGGATATTTCTTGACAAAAATACAATGATCAGAAGCTGTCCTGGTATATATGTGCGCCTCCTTGAATGACTCGAACTTCTTGTACCACTGTCTTGGAGCCTGTTTCAACCCATATAAGCTTTTCATCAACTTGCAGACTAGGTTTTCTTTTCCCTTTACTTCAAAACCCTCTGGCTGCTCCATGAAAATTTCTTCCTCTAAATCTCCATGTAGAAAAGCAGTCTTCACATCTAACTGTCCAATCTCCAAATCCATACTAGCAGCTAAGCCAAGAAATACTCGAATAGATGACATCTTTACAACAGGTGAAAATATTTCCCCGAAATCTACCCCTTCTTTCTGACTGAAACCCTTCACAACCAATCTTGCCTTGTACCTTGGATGCGAACTATTTTCTTCAGTCTTCAACCTGTATACCCATTTGTTCTTGAGTGCTCTCTTACCCTTAGGTAACTTCACTAGCTCAAAAGTGTGATTATCATGCAAAGATTTCATCTCTTCTTGCATGCCATTCTTCCACTTATCCTTGTCCACATGATCAATAGCCTCTCGATAACACTCAGGTTCTCCCCCATTAGTTAACAACACATAATCTGTAATGGGTTACCTGCTTGAAGGTTGCCGATCCCTATTTGACCTTCTAGGTGGAACAACTACAGGTGGGACATCAATCTGCTGCTACTGCTCATCATCAATCTGCTGCCACTCATCTATTTGCATGGGAGTCTCAGCCTCATCTGTATCCTGTATATGATCATGAAAATCATTCTCAACCCGCTCTGGTACTGCTTCCAGAGGAACTGGATCCAAATTAATTAAGTCACCGCTGTCATATGACACTGTCTTCTATGCTTTATCAATGTCAGCTATAGTCTGATCTTCCATAAAAACTACATCCTTGCTTCTTATAATCTTCTTCTCAATCGGATCATAAAAGCTTGTAGCCAAAATCATCAAAACCATAACCCACAAAAATGCACTGACGTGTCTTCATATCAAGCTTGGACCGTTCATCTTTAGGTATATGCACAAATGTCTTACACCGAAAAACACGCAAATGATCATAAGATACATCTTTACATGTCCAAAACTTTTCTGGTACTTCAAAATTCAGCGGAACATAAGGTGACTTATTTAGCACATGAACAACAGTACTCAAAGCCTCACCCCAAAAAGTTCTTGGAAGCCCTGCATGAGAAAGTAAACACCTGACCCATTCCACTAGTGTCCTGTTCATTCTCTCTGCAATACCATTCAACTGCGGTGTCTTCGGAGGTGTCTTTTGATGCCGAATACCCTGCTCCTTGCAGTATCTATGAAACGGACCTGTATACTCGCCCCCATTAGCTGTTCGGATACATTTCAGCTTTTTCCCAGTTTCTCTCTCAACAGAAGCGTGAAATTCTTTGAACACATCTAAAACTTGATCTTTGGTACTCAAGGTATAAACCCATAACTTTCTAGAGTGATCATCAATGAAAGTCATAAAATAAAGAGAACCACCAAGTGTTCTAGTTTTCATCGGACCACACACATCAGAGTATACAAGATCAAGTAAATTTTGCTTTCTAGAAGGAGGGCGACTCTTAAAAGAAACTCTATTTTGCTTACCTGCCATGCAATGAGAACACTTCTTCAGCTGCATATTTTTCAACCCAGAAAGGAGTTTCTTTTTAGCCAATGCTTCCATTCCCTTTTCACTCATATGGCTAAGTCGCTTATGCCAAAGCTCAACTGTAATCTCAGACTCTGCAACATTCATACTGTCTTTGGATACTTTTGCCTGCATCGAATATAAGGTAGAATGCTTCGTACCTTTTGCCACAATCATTGAACATATGGTAAGCTTCCATTGTCCACGACTGAAAGTATTTGAAAAACCATCATCGTCGAGTCTACCTGCAGATAAAAAATTCAGACGAAGATCTGGAACATGCCTCACATCCCTGAGAACTAGCTTCATGCCAACTTCCGTTTCCAGGCAAACATTACCAATCCCAACAATTTTTGCCAAATTACCATTTCCCATCGTAACAGACCCATACTCACCAGGTGTGTAGGATGTAAAGAAATCTAAATGGGAGGTGGCATGAATAGAATGATAACAATCACCAATCAACAAGAATAACACCGGAGATTTTTAACGTGGAAAACCTTTTCAAACTGAGAAGTAAAAACCACGGGACCAAGTCCAGAAACAATCCACTAATACGAAAAATAGGTTCGGTATAAGAGAGATAGCACAACCAACAATATCAAGAAAACAATCTTGATATAAACCACAACACCAAAACAACCCCAGAAACGGTACCAGAAACTGCAGCAGATTCGGACCAGAAAATCACCTGTATTGATATCTGTAAAACCCGACCGGCACCGATAGGATTGAAGCTCTGTCTCTTAGCAAAACCTAGGCGAAAAAATCACTCAAATCGGACCACGAATGAAGCAGAAATCGCGATTTGAAAACTGTTGCGCTGACAGGAATTGTACTGCGGGAATTCTGTTTTTCTCTCTTTTTACGGCTGTCGTACTGCCCACAAAACGTAAACTAAATAACCTATTAAAAACCTAATAGAATAAAGAAATATGGGCTAATATTTTTGGGCTTTTATTAATTAAAAAACATAAATAAAACATGGGCTTTTCTCAACATAGGATAGACCGAAAAATCCAACATATACCACAATTCCCCAACACAGTGAACTATCAACCTTTAAATACTTTCACTAACTTATGCCTATCAAGTGCAGCCGGTCGCTGTGAAGGGGACGCCCCCAAAAAATTCATTTGCGGATATATATCATGATAATTAATGTGAACAAAATTTTAAGTTTGTTGTCACAAGTCTACCATAATCCTCCTCCTTTTTTGGCTTGAGAAAGGCATGAATAGCTCATTACCGGAGCTATTTCTTCAAATTATACAATAACCCAATTGTTTTTAAAAAATTAACCCAAAGGGGTACAATAGTCGATGTATCAATGTTTCGGTATATCCGGATAACTTATATAACCACAATTTTCAGTGGTGTCGATGTCGATGGTTAATGCCACATAGGCATGTCATGAACTAACCCTCATGACCGGGTATCAATAGTATATCAATATTAACCCACAAATAATGGGTGTCATTAAGTGATCATTCTTTTATCAATGAGGTTCTTTAATTGACCAATAATTCAATGTCAATTTAAAGTCAGATTTAATTCAACTGACGAAAACGCTTAGAGTGAATTCCAATCAAAATTACCGGCCATAACGGTAAAACAATAATTACTCTAGGAACGGAGGGTCAATAAATAACGATATACAATAGGACTAAGAGACGTAAATCCCTTACCTCAAGTTGCACTTATCCACTACTTTCGTATGCGAACGAACACCTCTCTCTAGTAGTAATGCATTCCAAAATCTAATAACAATATTGTAACTAAAATTAATGATAATTAACCCATGTACTATTTAATAGGATAAATTAAATAAAAATACTAGTTTTCCCTCGGATTATAAGGTATTAAAGGTCTACTTCATTTCAGTCAAAAATGAATACTGAATCGGACTGAATAAAACACTTTTTAGACGTGCTACTGTCTAATATTCATTAAACATTTATTGACTCTTTTTACATCACTTTTCCATACTACTCTCTCCTTCCATCTTATTATGTCATTAACCTAAACCAAAGACACACACTAGTTACAAGTCACACACACGCAGCAAACTAATTGTTCTCTTGACTTTTTCAATCCTAACCCCACACCAATCACACCTTCTGCTGCACACACATACACCAATTCATGTATTTATTTATTTTTCTTGTGAACCCCACAATTAAATACTCCCATCTGTACTCATCACAATTTCATGTCCTCTTTATCAAACATTACTTCGCACTATACCAAGATAAAATCTTTTACATAATCCACCTTATAACGAGTACAGAAGAGAAAAGGGATGACGCGTTTACCTCAGTTTTGGTCTTCCTGGCTGATCGTTTCTCATTAGAGCCGCACAATACTGCCCTCTCTTTCCCTCCAAGAAGTGCACACCAAAAGCAACAACCATCGCCTCCTTTTATACTACTCTTACAGCGACTCCTAGCGTCCGACATTAAGGATGGCGACACAAATCGTTTCTCCTACCTTCCGTATTCTCCCGTAACTACTGCAGTAACTTTATTTTTTTATTTTTTATTTTTTTTATTTCCTCACAATAGCCTCAAATAAAACCCTAAAAGATGTTATTCTTAGAAATCCAAATCAGCCCACTCATTAACCAAAGCCAACTCCAAATCTTATGTAAGCCTTAAAGAGTTTTAAGTCCAAACGGCCCAACAGGCCCAATTAGCATGAAAGTCCACTGATTCCGAATTTGATTTAATTTACTAATTTCATTAAAAATAGAAATTTTATCATTATCATTAAATTTTATTTTTCGGGTTATTACAGCATATACTCCCTCCGTTTCATAATACATGACGTTTTAGGAGCAATTTTTTGTTCCAAAATACTTGACGTTTTACTATTACCAAGAAAGAATTACTCTTGTTTACCTATTATACCCTTATTCATTAATTGTGAACTATTTCTTGTATAAGCATTTAAATGCCTAGGTAATTGATACTTTTAGGGGCACATTTTTTTTTTAATATGTATTAATTGCATTTCTTAATATGTGTGAAGAATTCTAAAATGACATGTATTATGAAACGGAGGGAGTAGTTACAACATTAATATACATATCCTTATTTTCTAGAATTTATTGCTCGCATTAAAAACAAATAGTAGGGGTGATCATGGTCCGGTTTGTTCCATTTTTTTGACAAAAAATCACAGAACCAAAACTGGAACCAATACTCTGGTTCTAAAAAAATTTAAAACCGGAACCAAACCAATACTTACGAGAACCAATAAACTGGTTCTGGTTCTACTAGTCTGGTATGGTCCGGTTCTAATCACTTGAAGTTATTTGTTTTCAAATAAACCAATACTTGGGAGGGAGAGAGGCGGCGCAGTTGAAGAGTCGAAGACTAATGTTTCACTCTTTGGATAAACTGAAAAGATGATATGAATTATGAAAAATAGAAGTTGAAAAGTAAAAATAACTAAATAACGATAATGAGTCTAGGACTTGGCTTTGGCGATTTGGGACCTTGGGGCTTGGGTTGGGTACAAAGTTACAAATTATTAAATGAGTCTTTTTTATTAAGCAATTTAAATGGATCTTTAAAAAAATTATAATACAAAAGTATGTATATAATTTTATTAACTATATTACTTATCAAAAAAAATATTAACTATATAATAATACATATAAAATAAATATATAGTATATATATGCACAACTGGTCCGGTCTGGTTCTAACCAGAATTAATTTTACCAAGAACCAGGACCGAACCAATATACTAGTTCTACAATATTTTGGAACCAGAACCAAACCATATGTACTTGTCTGATCCGGTTTTAGCTGGTCTGGTTCGGTTCCTTTGGTCCGGTCCGGTTCCAAAAAAATTTGCTCACCCCTAACGAATAGCACTTAACACCATGTTACTAACCAAGAATTTAAAGCTTCCAAATTTACGTGGAGTAAAATATTCAACTTCACTTGATTTTGATTTTCAATTGAACTCGCTAAATTTACCAAATCATCTTTGATTTATAAGGTAATAAATATTTTTGGCTAAACGTTTTCAATGTGGCACTATCAACGGGATTGAGATAAAGGTTTAGATGTAAAACCGTTCACATGCCTTTCATTTTGTCCACACAAAAATAACATCCTGTCTTAATATAAGTATTTGATATACACAAATCGATCCAATAATGAAATACACAAGGTGTGTAAGATTGAAATTTGAAACCGACGCCAAGATAGAAAAAGTAAAAATCACATTAGGCAGTCGTACTCATCAAAATTGTCAACTCAAGCATGCGCACATGTGTTAATTGGATAATTTGACTTTAACAAGATTATTATTATTGTACTTAAAATTCTTACTCCCTCCGTCTTAAAGTAAGAGTCTTACTTTTTATTTTAATATGTCAGAGTAATAGTCTCTTTTCCAAAATGAGAATGATGAGAAATAATGAATAGTATTCTGGACAACTTTGAATTTATGATATTTCTGTAATTACTCCCTCCGTCCTCTGGGGAGTGGAGTCCTAGAACAATGAGGAAAGAGGAGTTTAAATTGATGGGGAGTTGGTGGAAGATCACGTTGTAATCAAGGAGGAGAAGAAAACTAGAAATCGGTCACTGCAGTGGTGGCACGGCCGTGCAAGGTGCAAGACTGCAAGGTCTGATATGAGAAGTTGCTTGGCTGAATGGCTAATGCACGGCCGTGCAGAATATGACATGATCGTGCACGTCGACAGAACAATCTTATTCATATTTTATTTCCTATTTCAACGAGATTTGTTTCACTGATAGATTTAGGATTTTTCATACACCTCTATAAACATAGTTTCGATCAGAATATTGTGTTCTTGTTGGAGAGAGCTAGGATATACAAAAGACAGCCATAAATAGTGTCAAGGAGGGGGCGGGTCCTAGGAAGCCATGGAGGGCGATCCTACAACCCGACCATGATCGAGTTATGTGTGTTCTTGTAGATGAGAGTTAATATATATGGGAGAGTTGTTCTTGGAAAGTAGTCATGCTTAGATCTGTGTGATGCATGTGCAAAGTTACAATTATCATATATTATTATAGTGAATACCGTAGCTTGATATCGCCCCCAGATGTAGTCATGTGTTGACGATCTAGGTTAACAAATCTATGACGTTATTTCATTCATATAATTTCATGTTGATTATTCTCCCCATCTTAGTGCTGCCATGGGCTAGGCGGATATGTGAGATCCCTCTAAACTTTCAACACGTCCCAGAGTAAGAGTCATACCTTATTTGTCCACGTTTATTAATTAAACAAAAGAAAATAGGTAGACATTACAAGTGGCTTGATGATATAATTGTCCAAAACACGATTTATAGTGCAAGTGGGCAAAAAGTAAGTAAGTGTAGATTCTTTTGTAGTTATAGAAACATTAGAAGGACAAAATTGTCCAAAACACTATTCAACTTTTCCCATTATTTGTTATTTTGAGAAAATGACTCTTATTATTATGGGATATACCAAAATACAAAAGTAAGACTTTTACTCTGAAACGGATGAAATATAATAAATGCAACACTTACTTTTTGCCTACTTATGACCCACTTGCAATGATTACTTCTTTTCTATTATTTCCTTGATAATCCTGCACAATTCTTAGTCTGAGCCGAAGGAAGGATTTTAACCAAGCAAATAAATAAAGTACGTGCATGTGACATTATTGTACTTATTTTTTTTATACAAAAGTCTTATAGCTTGAAAATATGAATAGAGAATTAAGACTTCGAGTAGATTACGTGTACGGATGGCAACAATTTCATGCGTCATGACCAGTAGTTATAACCAGTGTTTTAAAAGACCCCGTTTAGGTCGCTTAGTTCCCGCCTAGGCACTAGGTGTTCATGAAACGCTTAGGTCCCGTCTAGGATATTATAGTTATTTCTGAATTCTCTCACTTAGGCCTCGCCTAAGTGCTAAGCAGCTCTGCAGCACCTAGCGACCGCCTAACGTTTTTTAGAACCTTGGCTAAAACCAATGAGTTGAAAAGTCAAATAAAGTAGACACAAGTTGCATCCATCAAGATAATTCCAACCCAAAATAAAGTACTCACTGCTGATGAGAAAGCCCTTAGTCCGAGACGGAGAGAGTATCATACAATAATATTAAACATATGCTCTTGAGGGTTGAAAAAAAAAAAGAAAGCATAAGCCCTTCATTTAAATCTTATACTCCCTCTCTCTGTCCCGCTTTAAGGTTCTTACTTTCCTTTTTAGTCTGTCCAAATTTAAGATTCTTACTTTATTGCCTAAAATGGAAAATGGGACCCACTTATCATTTTCACAACAAAAACTCCCTACCCACTTTCCATTTCCTACTTTACTTTACATAGTAACAACATTTACTTTTTCTTAATCTCCGTGTAACATTAATTTCGGACGGAGAGAGTATAATACATCTACATTTATTAACATATCATACATTAAATTAAGGGTTAATTGCAATTTGGTTCCTGACTTTTTCAAAAATATACAATGTTGATGATGTGTTTTCAATTTCGCCAATTGACATACTCACTTTGTCATTTTGTTGCAATCCGACTACAAAAGTAACTGGGTGTTAGTTTTTTAACAGATTTTTAATGTCATATTAGTAGCACATGACGATTTAAGATGTTTGTGAAGCTACACATATCTGATTAGTATGATTCTTTTTTTAAACAAAAGCTAATATTTAAATTTACAACATATATTTTTTGACAATTTTTTTGGTGAACTAATTATATTATATTATATTATTTTGTAATTTAATTAAATGAAAATATTTAAAAAATAGAGGACATAAGAAAAATAATCTGAAAAAATTACTACTTACCACCATGATATACCTTCTTTCCTAACGTTTGCTTTCCTCTACCCCTCCGTCATGTTCCCGCATCACCCCTTCCGCATACACTCTTCCCCCGATTAATCATTTTCTTCCTCTCCTTTTTTCCTATCAAATATTTTTATGAACTAATAATCTACATATATCATTTACTTCATATGAAACATATTTTGGGCTAACACTTTTTTTTTAGATTATTATTTCACGTGTTTTATTTTTTTTAATATGTAAAATTAAGATTTAATATAAAATAATCCAATCACCCGAAAAATTGCCAACAAAATATATGTTGTAAATTTAAATATTAGTTTCAATTTAAAAAAAGAATCATATCAATTAGGGGTGATCATTGTCCGGTTTGGTCCATTTTTTGACAAAAAATCACAGAACCGGAACCAATACTCTGCTTCTATAAAAATTTAGAACCGGAACCAAACCAATACTTACGAGAAACAATAAACTGGTTCTGGTTCTACTGGTCTGGTATGGTTCGGTTCTAATCACTTGAAGTTACTTGTTTTCAAATAAACCAATACTTGGGAGGGAGAGAGGCGGTGTAGTTGAAGAGTCGAAGACTAATGTTTCACTCTTTGGATAAACTGAAGAGATGATATGAATTATGAAAAATAGAAGTTGAAAAGTAAAAATAACTAAATAACGATAATGAGTCTAGGACTTGGCTTTGGCGATTTGGGACCTTGGGGCTTGGGTTGGGTACAAAGTTACAAATTATTAAATGAGTCTTTTTTATTAAGCAATTTAAATGGATCTTTGAAAAATTATTATACAAAAGTATGTATATAATTTTATTAACTATATTACTTATCAAAAAAAAATTAACTATATAATAATACATATAAAATAAATATATAGTATATATATGCACAACTGGTCCGGTCTGGTTCTAACCAGAATTAATTTTACTAAGAACCAGGACCGAACCAATATACTAGTTCTACAATATTTTGGAACCAGAACCAAACCATATGTACTGGTCTGGTCCGGTTTTAGCTGGTCTGGTCCGGTTCTTTTGGTCCGGTCCGGTTCCAAAAAAATTTTGCTCACCCCTAATATCAATCGGATAGCTCCAAAAATATATTAAAACGTCTCTCAAAACGTCATGTGCTAGTCACATGACATAAAATCGTCAGAAAACTAACACTTAGTTACTTTTGTAATTGGATTGCAACAAAATGACAAAGTAAGTATACCAATTGGCGAAATTGTAAAGACATCACCAACATTGCAAATTTTTGACAAAGTTAAGAATCAAATTGCAATTAACCCTTAAATTAATGAAAAGTATTTCATTGCAATATCGAAAGCAATACCTGTTGGCTTAAATTGGACGTTCGTACTTTTGAAGTAAACAAAGTTATGTAGCCTTAATGTCAGTCCTTAAACTTAATGCCTTGAGACTTTATAGAAAGAAAAAAAAGAGTTAAAATGTCATTTAATTCAATTCCATTGATATTTAATATTCTAAAATAGACTAATTTTTTTTGTTTTTTTGCAGAAGTAAAATTAAAGATAGATGGCTGTTAATAAAGTAGCCTTGTTTTAGGTTTTGTGAGTTCATCAGCTTTATTGCTATATGTTTCAAAGTAGGGTGATATATATTTTGTAGACAAAATTTGTGGCACTTTTTTGTTACTTTATATTTACTCTTAGTTGTATGTTCAGTTGTTCAAAAGTATGTTTTACCCATGTTAAACACATACTATCATATGTTAAAAAGAAATAATTGAATATCCTTCTGATTAGGGCTGTTATACGAACCAAGATGGCTCGAGTGAGCTCGAGGTGTAGCTCGAGTCGAGCTCGAACCGATTGTCAAGCTCGTTTTTGTTATCGAGCCGACCATGTTCGACTCGTTTAGCTCGTTAAATGCTCGAGTTCGGCTCGATAAGCTCATTAAACTTTAATTTTTGTTTTCGAACGGCTCGAACTCGGTTCGATAAGCTCGTACTTGGCTCTATAAGCTCCTTTGTAAGAAATAAGGCGGCTAGAACTGTTCTGGGAACTGACCAACTGTGTGTTCAACCGTGCTTACAGTTGTCCAGACAGTTGTCTTAACAGTTATCAGATTTGCAGCGGAAATAATGAAACAAGAACAATTAAAACTTCAGCAAGAAATCTTGCTGGAAACTTTCATATATTAAAAGCAACTTGCATAGTACAAGTCGAATGAAAGAAAAAACAAAACGTAACCAAAAGAACAAACCGATCTAAACACTCTAGATCGCACTAAAACATTCAACAACTTAGAGTTCTTTAATCAAGAACTACTAAGAACAATAAGACTCCCTGAAGGAACTCTTTTCTCTGAATATTTTGCTAAGAATCCGTCCAAGTCAATGAAGGAGTCGGCTTGTATTTATACAAGGCTTGGCCACTCCTTACACTCCAAGAAATCCTTCTTTCCATATGAGAGTCTTCCTAAAATAAAACACCTAAAATATATCCACTTACCAAAGATAAGTATTAGTATGTTAGTCAAATAAATAAAACTAAGATTTAACTACGTATTTACATATATTATCTACATAATCAGAATCACAAAGATACTCTAAGAAAAAGACGAGTATACCCATACTCTTCAATCTCCCCTATCTTTGTGGTTCTGAACAAAACCTGCAAAAATATTAAAACCACATTTTCCAAGAACAATATATAACCAGCTAGTAAAAGTCAAAACTTTCAAAGTTTTTACAAACCCAAAAATACCCAAAAATTAAAAAAAAAAAAACTTTAAAGTCCAGAATATAAGTCTTCACCAAGAAATTCATCTTCAACTGCAGTAGCTATTTCCCTTTCGAAAGAAAACTCCAGATCATCATCTTGAGTCCCACTTGGACCAGCAACTACCATAGCTCCTGCATTTCCTCCCCCTGCATTTTTTTCCAGCTCTAACTGATCCCCCTTCATTCACGTTCTCTCCCCCTTTTTGTTTAGAACCATGCAACGCTCGGCGAAGCTCAACTAGAGTTTGTTCTAGTCCTGACATAATGATCTGCTTAGCTAATATATCAGCCTTGTGAGCAGCTATCTGACCACTGACTGAATCAATTTGAGCCTGCAGAATAGCTTGAGAAGAATCTGATGGATGAACTGATGGATGAACTGGTGGGAGAGAAGAACTGGCAGTTGTCCTGTCAACTGGAGTGTCAACTGGCATAGGCCAGTCATTGAAGAGATTCGGAGCAAACATGGTTTTGGGTTGAACAAGTTGAGGAGGAAGAGAGATAAAATTGTCATCTGGATTGGCTGAAATCCCATGAACACCCAGAAGGGCTGAAATCAAGCAAGGATGAGGTAGACGGTATGGAGAATCAGGGGATTCAGAATAACTCACAATAGTCTCAAAAATTTCAGTACCCAAATTAAATTTATTTACCCCAATCTGATACAGAAGGAGGGCCTGCTCTTTAGTCACAATAGAAGGTTGGGAGGAGGGTTTCCAGTTGGTGAGCATGAGGTGGTGGAGACAAATGTAACGGCGGGAAAGAGAGGTGGACCTAAGATCTGAAGGCCAAGCTAACACAGACTGACCGGTAATGGTCCTAACTGCCTCATCAACATCTTGGGGAATATCAGAGAGAGGAGTGTTTGGGGTTTCAAGAAAAGCATTGATTGACTGAGGTGAGAACTCTATCACCCTATCCCTATGAAAGTGCGATGGAAATTTGGGGATTCAGACAAAGCCACATCTCGAGAGAGATTGGAATAAAACTCAGTTACCACTTGTCGAGAAAAAGATTTAGCAAACGACAAGGATTTTAACAGCTTTCTCTCACTCAAAAAATCAACTAAGAATAACCTCCCAAAACTACGATCATCCTTTACCCTCTCAACAGAAAAATTTTATTTTGAAATATTTTGAAAAACGCTCGGCAGAAGAGGGATAATAAAATTTGGGATCATGGGGAAGGTCCAGATTAAAGGGGACACTGGGTATGAACACAGAGGATTTACGTACCCGTTTTGATTTTCCAGCCGAACCCCTTGACTGTCTAACTGTAGGCTGAGATGAACCTACAGTTTTCTTCACAGTTGACCTGTCAGATGCATTGACCCCAGAAGATGCATACTGACGAACACGGCGTGGGCCCTCCTACTCGGATGGGGTTTCCTCAGAGTCAACCTCAACGTCTTTGTCACTAGAATCGTCATGCTGAGATGTGGACCCCTCTTCTTGCATGGAAGTTTCTAGAACCTTCCTTTTAGCACTTCGGGTTTAAACCCTAGGAATTGTCGGAGATGAAGAAGACGGAGGTGGATTTTTAAACGGAGTACCTTTTCTTGACAATCTCACCCTTGTTGCCCGGAATAGAGTCACCACGGGCATATCTTCGTCAAAATCGTCGGCATTAGTTGACGACGCCGGAGAAGACGGAGGGTCTTTCTCCTCTAATTCTGGCAAAATCAACCGGCGGCGAGTTCCGGCTGTCCCATTCGCTTTCCCCGTCGACTTCCCTTCAGCCTCCATTTGAGCGCGAGCTACCTCCGGCTTAAAAGACCCAGATGAGGCGCCGGTTCCTTTTGAGTTCAACCGGCCTGATCGACGAGACCCAGATGCCATAACCTTCCAAGCTTGTGCAAGAGCAGTGACTTGGAGAGGGTCTTCAACATTTATTGCCACCTCGGGCAAACCCAGGAACCTCGGATCAATTTGTAAGTCTGATTGGGGGCAATTCACCAAATCGGCAACCATGGCGTTACAGGAGGAGAGGGCCGGAGCTGATGACGACGATGCTTCCATGGAGATTTCCTGCACAAACCGCAAACACAAACCCGGTGTAATGGTCCTTGAACAGCGAATTGAGAGAGAGAAAAATGAGAAAGAAATTCCTGATAAAGAGAGAGAGGAAGTAGTTGACATCACTTATGAGGGGGGGGAAGAGACCTTACAGATGATTTGACAAGGAGGAGTTTCCAGAGGAGCAATGAACTCAGATCAAAAACTTGGTGCACTGGATGAGGGAGTAAACCTTGTGACTCCTTTTTAGTGTTGGACACCCTTTAAAATTCCAAGCATGACAGGGATTCTGATTTGAAAAATAAGAACTTGACAAATATTGTGATTATCTATTTTGCCCAGAATATATACTTGCCATAATTCCCAGAATCCATATTCCCACAAAGGTACACCAACCCAGAAAAATTTCACTCCTGCACAGAAACTTGAACATCACGTTATTGGATTATCGTTAACCACATAAAAGCACTAGATCTGTAACAAGAAGACTAACAGTTCAATTTGCTGATTTAAATACCAAGAAAAAAACTTAACAAAAATATGCCTAAACACACAAGTGAAGATTGTCTCAATTTGGTGTGATATGGCATGGTCAACTCGGTTTTAACTCACAAGAAGTCAATGAGATTCACCTTCAATCATGCAGCCTCTAGAACACTCCCTTTGCAGGCTTATGACTTATGAATCAGTTACGAGGAGGAGCTTTTCACTCTCACAATACAGTGTTACACTGAATCCCAAGTTATGTATATGTACACGTCAGCATTTTGCCTAAATGGGTAGTAACTTCAAAGATTGGAGGCAGCTTGTTTTCCTCGCAACCTTAGATTGAATGCCCACTCCATGATAACACAAGGAATTAACAGGATTATTTTATTATCAAGTCAAGAAGGGTCTCACAATCAAGGGTTAAAACTCAGAGTCAAGGAACTAAATTGACCAAGTGATCACAAGAGACAATCGTGCAATAGAATGAATGCAAAAAAAAATTTATTTTATTTTTTTTGTGAGAACTGTAATATACCATTATACAGTTAAAACAAATAGTTGTCCGCACAGTTGTGCAGTCAACTGGTAACACACAATCCGAGAGACTTCTTAAGGGAAGAAAATCTCTCGAAATCCAAAGCCTTGGTAAAGATATCAGCAAGTTGATCCGTTGTGCTTACATGTTCAAGAGTAATGATTTTTTGTTCAACGAGATCTCTAATAAAATGATGCCTAATATCTATGTGCTTTGTTCTGGAGTGTTGTACCGGATTCTTGGCAATATTCTGAGCACTTAAACTATCACAATATACCATCAAGGTATCACTTTTCAAACCATAGTCCTTTATCATTTGGTTCATCCACAATAATTGGGTACAACAACTACCAACTGCAATGTATTCAGATTCAGCAGTTGATAAAGAAACACAGTTTTGTTTCTTACTAAACCAAGACACAAGATTATTCCCAAGATAAAAACACCCACCCGTGGTGCTTTTTCTATCATCAGTGCTCCCAGCCCAGTCTGAATCACTAAACCCAACTAGATTCGTGTTTGTGTCCCTCGTATAGCTTAACCCCAGAGTTGTGGTACCACTCACATATCTAATTATACTCTTAACTGCAGTTAAGTGGGATACCTTGGGGTTAGCCTGATACCTAGCACAGAGGCAGACACTAAACATGATATCGGGGTGGCTCACTGTAAGGTACAGCAAGCTGCCTATCATACTCCGATAGAGAGTTTAATCAACACTTTCTCCATCCTCATCCTTAAACAATTTTTGAGAGGATCTCATGGGAGTTTTCAAATGAGATGAATTCTCGAGGCCGAACTTTTTGACCAAGTTTTTGGCATACTTTGATTGGGATATTGACATTCCTTCATTAGTTTGAGTTATTTGTAGACCAAGAAAAAATTTCAATTCCCCAACCATGCTCATTTCAAATGTGGATGTCATACTGTTGGTCCCAGAGGGCAACAAGGGTATAGAACCGCTAGAGGGGGGGGTGAATAGCGGTCCAAAACTTTTTCAAAAATACCCTTAAAATCAACCGAGTACTTATCAGTTTGGCCAACTGCGGTTCAAGGCACAAGAACCGAACTTATAAAATGCACAGCGGAGTTTGCGGTTTGGCCAAATAGTTTAGTTAAAGAGTTGGGAGGATTGACTCAGGTTGAGAAAACACTATGATGCAACTGAATAGTTAAACTTGAAGTTCAAAGGAAAACACAGTTCATCTTTCAAGTCATTTCGTATATGGAAACAAGTTTAAGGCCACAAACAAGAAAGATAAATATCAAGACAGAAAATAAAGATCAAACACATAAATTGAAGAGGTTCGTTCTTAAATGAACGACGTCCTCTACCTAGATGGTTAGTCTAGGATTTTCTAATAGCTATGAGACTTGTATTAATTTAGAGGAGGTTTTACAAGATGAATCTAAACTCTAAACAATAAGTCTAACCTAAGCTAAAATAACAACCGGTGTTTTCGAAGTATATAATCTATGTGATCATATAAATCGGGTGTGTGTGTGAAAAGAAATCAAATGCTCTAAGTATCTAAATGATGGTTGAGCAAATGAATGTCTTTTGGTGTAAAGGCTGAATATGAAAGGTTGTTAGGCTTGAAGCTTTGATGAAAAACTGGGTTTGCTATGGAGATGGTTTAAAGATATGAATATCTGGGTTTGAATCTTCAAAGCAAACTTGAACACTTGGGAATGAATCTCTTGAAGCTCAGCAACCTTCATTGTTGAAAAATGAAGGCTATTTATAGGCAGAGCACCCTTGTGACCGTTGGGTAAAGATTTGAATCAAATCTGAAGGGTACAGTGCTGTCGAAATCCCATTGGTTGAGCTGTCGTTTTCGTCCTTGGTTTTGTCTTGTTGTCCTAGGTAGTTGTTGCACCACTACCTAACTTTTGTCCTTTGTTGCAGAAAGGACTAACGGTAAACAATTCAAACTGATAGACAAACCGACATTCCTTGCAGAAACTCCAAGTTAACTTAGAGTTATTTTGACGTGACATAACAACATCATTTTACGGTTAAAAAGGGAATATTTGTCTAAGGAATAAATGACATATCTTTAATTCTTCAATAACTGCTCTGCGGTTTTACCAAGCATAGGGGCGGTTTGAAAAATGATCTTGATGAGCGGTTTCATCAAACATGCAAACTGCAGTTTGATGAAAGCTGAAGGGCTCCATGCTGGCGGTCTCAAGATGACGGCTTGAAGCACTAAACCGCTAAAGATACAACCGAACTATACTCAGCCTAGACAATCAAAAATATAGAAATGGACTTATCTAAAAATTGAAGTAGAACTTCATTACATGCGGTCCTAAAGTCCATAAAAAGACACGTGGCATGGATCAATCAAATTAAGGTGGGTGTACTAACAATGAATCTTAACAATCTCCCCCTATTTGATTGATGCCATTACCACACTATGATAATAGAAAAACATTGTACTTGGTAAGAACATGTCCGAAATAAATTTCATGAAATTGCATGTCCCAAGTCAATGCACACACTATGCTAGATCATAGATTTCTAATCTATCAAAAACAAAGGAAAATGAAGAAAAGATAGAAAATAAATACATTCAGATGCATATAGAATGATATGATTTTGAGAATCAGAAATGCATGTTTAAACTGAATGTTTAAAACACAATGCACTTAAAAGAATTTTCATGATGAATGTAGTGCATGAGGTTTTAAGAAATACAAGCATTGTTTCACAAACAAGCAGTTTGAATAAACAAAGTTTTGGAAACAGAATGCTATGCAGTCATTCTCATTATAATTCAATCATAAAGGATAGAAACTTACAATGTATGAATTACAAGAGACATCAAAAATAAAGACTAAGAAATGAAATCTAGTCTACTTCATTAGCAATAGAACCCCTTGCAGCAGCAGCATCATCTGCGGTTTGGTTCTGATCAGTTTGAGCGTCTTGAGCAGCTTGTTCTTCTGCATCTTGAGCATCAACAGCAGGGGCGCATCATTCCTAGAACCGGAGACACGAGCGGCTTAAAAAACAAAGTCAGCTGCACGAAGCCGAACTTCAGTCGGTTCATCAATCTTTAATTCAATTGCAGCGGCTTGCTTGACAAGTTTCCCGGTTCTATGCAGGATAAGCTCAGAAGAATCAAACGCATGCTGGGCCAAAATGTCAAGTTTCTCAACAACAGATTGCAGTGAAGCATCAACGGCTTGAAACTTTAAGTTGCAAAGATCATTGTTAGTTCTGACAAGATCTTGAAGAGCCAGTTGATTTTCCAAAATGAAGTTCAATCTCTCATCAAGTTGTTGTTGTCTTGATCTATCATCAAATTTCTCATTCACTATCTCCCCCTTAATGGCATCAAGATCAGTTTGTATAGTGAGGAGATGAGTGTCAAACCGAGAGGTGGCAGTTTGCTGATGAACTTGAATATTCCTAACCGCATCTATTAAATCGGCGGTTGTAGCATGAAGGGGTAGAATTGGATAGGAAGGAATTGAAGAGGGCGGTTCATCAGAAGGAGTGTAGTCAGGGATGTGCTCATCACTAGCAGTATCATCATCAGAAATTGGGATGGCATCATCATATTGATGGGATGAAGAAGGCATTTTGGCTTTGCCTTTCAAGAGAATGTGTGCCTCTTCTAAAGTTTCACCCATAGAAACCCTAATGGCGGTTTCAAATTCTATGGGATCAAAAGGAAGGGAAAAATAATAAGGAATAATTTCAGTTTGAGGAGGAGGAGGAGGAGGAACATCATATCTCATATACTCATCATAGAGAAAGATGGAAGGAGAAGGTACAAGGAATATTCTATAGAGATTGGGAATGCAAAGACAATTAAAGAATAGAAAGAATTGGGAGACAAGAGTGGGATCCATGAGTACCTGATAGGCAATCTCTCCCATCAACTGTTCTGCAACTGAAAGAATTATCTTCTCAACTGCTGCTTCCATCTCATCCTTGGGAAAAATGGCATAAGGATTAGGGCAGCCAGCCTTCAAGAATCTGTCTTCGGCTTTGGAGGCGGCATGAGCATGGGCTCCAGCCCTTCTTTCCCTAGAGGTTTCAGTCTTGAACCGCTTCAGATATCTTGCTAAGTCAGCAGCATTCCTTCTTTTCTTTGTCTTTGGTTTTATGATTGAAGCCGATGTCTGTGGAGATAGCTGAACTGGCGGCTGAGAGAGAGGTTGAGCTTGAGTAATAGCCAGCGGTTGAACTGAAGGAAGAGGCAGTGGTTGAACCGACAAAGAAGTAGATGGCAAAACCGGAGTTGGAGCATATGGTAAATCAGGAGATGAAGATGGAGTATGTTCTGGTGAGTCAAAGTCCAGTTTTCTTTTAAGTGAAGGAGGGGAGACCTCAACCATCATTGGGTCAATTCCTGCCTTTCTCATCTCAGCTCTTTCTCTTAATTCTTTTGCAAATGGACCTTCAAGAGGTGAATGATCCCTTTTGTCATGAGCCTTACTGAAGTCAACTGCACCCGGTGGCCTAGACTGCCAATGTTCCACAAACTCGTATTTCTTTATCAACTTTCTCTTCTTCTTTGGCGGTTGAACCTCAAGAATTTCAACATCTTGCTCAGGTTCACCAAGTGCCTCAGACGCATCAGTCTACTCAGGCAATACTGCAGCCTCAAACCCATCGGTTTGCTCAGGCTGAACCTTAATTGTAGATATATCGGTTTGTTCAACTAGAACCGCAGCCTCAGACACTTCGGTCTGCTCAGGCTCGGTTTGAGAGGAGGGTTTGAGGTTTGGGAAGGCTTTGTAAATTTCAGCCAACTGTTCTTCAGAGAATTGAACAGAGGGCAGTTTAGAAGTTGAAGGTTTAGGAGGAGAGGAGATGGGAAGGAAAAGATGAGGTGAAGGAATGAGTTCAGGAATGGATTTGGCTTTGGCAGCTTTAAGAGAACTGGCATCCATGGCAAAGTTGATGGATTTCTCCACATTTTGATGTAATGGAGAGAGAGGTTTAATTTGAGGTTTGGGAATTGAGGGTTTAGAAGTGATAGGCTTGGAAAGAGTAGGTAATAGTCTGATAGGGGGAAAAGAGGTTGAAGAAGATGAAGGTTTTGATGACGGTTTGGATGAGGGTTTAGAGGGCGGTTTTGATAAGTCTGCCTTAGTAATGATTGAAGGGATTTGAGCGGTTCCCTTTCTCTTCCTTGGAGCAGCGGTTTCCTTGGGACGAGCCGCAGGTTTAGACCGAACTGCGGGCTCCCCCTCAACCGCAGACTCCCCCTCAGCCTGTACCGCGGTCTGAGCTAACTGACTTAACCCCAAACGGTTTAAAGTAGCAGTTTGACCTTCATTCCTTAGCATCATAGCATGGGCCTGATCAGCAATGGCACCAGCATACGGTTTCCCAGATTTGTTGAGCCGAGCCTCAGGAAATAGTCCACGTTCGGCTTCAGGAAGAGGGTCCTCATTCCAAACTGCTTGAGCATACCGCCATCCATATGCGGTTCTGAAGGCATCAAGTTTTGATAATCCAAAGATAGATTTCTCAATTGGATCCAACCAATAGTCCTTATTGTCAGCAGAGAACTTGAAAATGTCAGTATCTTGGTGAAGGAACTTAGTCAGCAACCTGCAGTGAGTTCTGATCTTGGATTTTCCAGCGGCTTTAGCAGCATGGAGGCAGTTCAGGGCATTGATGATCTTCTTCATCACAACCTTGGGCCAGTACAGTTTCTTCCCTTTAAAAATTGCCACACAGTAAGCATACTGTTCACTTGTAAAGTTATTGTGGTTTCCATTTTTGCACATGACTCCAGAATCCACCAATTCACAAAGATGAGCCATCAATTCTCCAAAGTCCTTTTTGGAGGAATTCTTGGTGGAGAAAGAATTAACTCCAATTAATTCCATAGTAGTATTGCTTAGAAGTTCCGGTTTGATCCCCATAAATCCAGAGTTCTCAAGACCAGCTAGAACTGCGATCTTGGAAGCGGTTAGAACCACAGACTTGCCACAAACCGTGGACTTGATAGCATCTTCAAATTTAACTTCTCCGGTTTCCAGATCCCTTATCGGTTCTCCTCGTACATCCAGCAAGGCAGCATTTGTGGAGATCCCATTCTCAAAAAATTCAGCGCAGATGATTGTAACAAACTGCGGTTCATCCATAAGGAATAGAGGGAGCAGCTTTGCATCACTCAGCAGTTTGAGGAGCTTCCTTCCAACTGCATCTTGTTTAATTTCCTCCTCTAGTATCCTAGAACCGGGTACAAAGTTTGAAGGATCCTGAAAAATATTCTAAGTCAGAGATAGCTTAAAGAATCATAGTTTGAATCCTTAAGCAAACCGCGGTTTGATTAAGTCTTACAGACTATAACAAGGAATCCTAACAATGAAAACATGCGGTTCAAGGAGAGTAAGGGTAAAAATGTAAAAACAAAAGAAAGAGTGAACAGTAAAGATAAAACGGATCAAAGAGGAAAATTTTGTAAAAGAGTTTGAATGCACGAAGAACACGAAGAACAGAGTATGAATATGCAAAACAAAATCTTAACCAAAATATGAAAAAAAAATTATACCAAAATGATCACAAAGGGCAGATTCTAACAAAGTTCTAAATAAACTAAGACAAATAACAACACATGAACCCAAAATCTGCAAAATTTCGCAAGAACACCAAATAACCCCAAAATCGATTTTGCTCAAAATTGAACACAAATCTCAAAACAAAGTAATCAAACAGTGTCTATAAGTAAATGCGAGCACAAACCAACCAAGAAATTGAAGAAAAAGCATAAAATGATCAAAAGAAGATGAACAAGCTTTTAAGCTTCAACAATGGCGGACAAATGAAATAAACTGAGTTAGGGTTCAGAAATTCATATCATATCAGGCTTTGAAGATTTGGAAGATGTAGAAGTAGAAGCAAGATCGATTGATTTCTTTGGTGCCATTAAAAAAATTTGTTTAAGTAAGAAAATTTTGAGTGAGAACAGAGAGAGGAGAGTGCGTGCAGAGGAGAGAGAAAGGGTTTTTGCTAAAAAGAGTAAGAAGGTAAAAAGTTAAATTGAAAAATGGTTTGTCTTTTATACTCAATTAACCACCTCGGGTAGTGGAGCGGGCATGACGGCTGAAGGAAACTCAACCGTCACTGTACCTGTCAATTTGCATTAAATGCGGCAGAGATAATTGCAAAAAGGTCCTTAAAGAATGAAGGGACATAAAGTAGGGACTAAAATGCAATTTCATACCTGAGCGATTTGAGTAAACCGACTTACCTTTTCCTCATTATCGGTTTTGATAAAACTGATATCTCTCATATCTGTCTTCAGTTTCAGTAGAGAAAACCGAATCCTTGCTTTGACCATTCGGTTTGGATAAAACTGAAGACTCTTCGGTTTGAGTGGAATCTTTAGCCGAACCATTTTGTTGCGGTTTCGTCGATTGAACCGCAAGCTATTTGCATTTTCTTAATAGAGCCAAAATACTTAACAAAAATTATTAGAACAAAAATAAATAGGCATGAATTATATTAGGTAAGTTCCAGCATACCCATTTCTCCTCGTAAATGAAAGAACCTAGAATTTTCAAGCGGTTTGGTGAGAATATCTGCAATTTGATCATCGGTTCCCACCTTTGCTAGAAAAATGTTCTTCTTTTCAACATGATCTTTGAGGAAATGATATCTTATGTCAATGTGCTTTGTTTTTGAATGTTGTACTAGATTGTTGGAGATTGATATTACTGCAGTACTATCACAGTAGATAGGGCAGTTCTTCTCAAATACTTCATAGTCTTCCAACTGCTGTTTCATCCAGAGAATTTGAGAGCAACAGCTTCCAGCCACAATATATTCAGCTTCAGCGGTTGAGACTGAAACCGATGCTTGTTTCTTGCTGGACCATGATACAAGCCGAGATCCAAGGAACTGACATGTACCACTAGTGCTCTTTCTATCAATCTTACATGCTGCAAAGTCAGCATCTGAATAACCTAACAAATCAAATGAAGATTCTTTAGAGTACCAAAGTCCAAGGTTAACAGAGCCACATAAATATCTAATAATACGTTTAACAGCTATAAGATGAGATTCTCTAGGGTCAGCTTGAAATCTAGCACAAACACACACACTGAACATTATATCTGGCCTACTTGCAGTTAAGTAAATAAGAGAGCCAATCATACCTCGGTAGAGTGTCTGATTCACTTTCTTACCTTGTTCATCTAGATCCAAACTGCAGGTCTTTTGCATTGGGGTATCAACCGGCTTAGCGGTTTCAAGCCCAAATTTCTTGATCAAGTCTTTGGTATATTTGGCTTGGTTGATAAAGATTCCATCATGACATTACTTGATTTGGAGTCCAAGAAAGAATGTCAACTCTCCCATCATACTCATCTCAAATTTACCTTTCATAAGCTTCTCAAACTTAACACACATAGTTTCATTAGTAGAACCGAAAATAATATCATCAACATATATTTGAACTAATAATGAATGACCTTTGTGTTTAGCAATAAATATGGTTGTATCAATTTTACCTCTAGAGAAGCCTTGTTCAATAACAAATTTAGATAGAGTGTCATACCATGCTCTTGGAGCTTGTTTGAGTCCATACAAGGCCTTCTTGAGCTTGAAGACATGATTAGGATATTGGTTGTCTTCAAATCCTGGCGGTTGTGCTACATAAACTTCTTCTTGTAGTTCACCATTCAGAAATGCACTCTTCACATCCATTTGATATAACTTGAATTTCTTGAAGGAGGCATAGGTCAGGAACAATCTAATGGCTTCAAGTCTGGCTACAGGGGCAAAGGTTTCATCATAATCAATCCCTTCTTCTTGCCTATAACCTTGAGCAACCAACCTTGCTTTGTTTCTTGTTATTGTACCATTTTCATCCATCTTATTTATGTATACCCATTTTGTTCCAATTACAGTGTGATCTCTGGGCCTTGGAACTAGAGTCCAAACTCTGCATCTTTCAAACTGATTAAGCTCTTCTTGCATTGCAGCTACCCAACTTGGATCACTTAGAGCTTCATCTACCTTCTTCGGTTCCATCTGAGATAACAGTGCGGTTGAGAACAAACTGTGGTTATCTCTATGAGTTAAGCTTCCTCTTGTTTGAACACCAGAACTGATAGGACCTATAACATTAGTTGTTGGATGGTCTCTATGCTCATTGATTTCTGGAGGGAGGTCTTCATGAACCACTATTTCTTGAAGATTTTCAAGAGGAGGCTCTTCTTGATATTCATTGAAATCTTCATTGAAGGTGATGTTTGGAACTGGATCAACGGTTTGAATGGGATCAAAAGAGTGCGGTTCTGCAATAACACCTTCGGTTTGGTTTGGAGCGGCTGGAGAACCTGATGGAGCAGTTTGAGTAGGTTGGTCATTTGCGGTTGCATGATTAGGGTAAGATGTACCTGTCTCAAAACCACTAAAATCATCAGCAACATTTGGAGCCATATGTGGCTCAAGAAGATCATGTTCATCAAATGTAACATGGACTGACTCTACAATTTTTAATGAAGTTTTATTGAAACAACGAAAAGCTTTAGAGTGTTTTGAATAACCAACAAAAATACCTTCATCGGCTTTAGCATCAAATTTACCTCGATGCTCTTTGCCATTGTACAAGATGTAGCACTTGCATCCAAATATCTTGAAGATGGCAATGTTGGGTGATCTGCCTCTCCACAATTCATAAGGATTCTTGTTGTGAACTTTGATGATTAGGGAGCGGTTCTGGGTGAAACATGCGGTATTGACAGCTTCGGCCCAGAAGTATTTGGGAAGCTTTGCTTCTGCAATCATGGTCTTCCCGGATTCAATCAAAGTCCTGTTCTTTCTTTCTATAACTCCATTCTGTTGTGGAACACCAGTGGCAGAGAAGTTATGATCAATTCCATGATCATCACAATATTGGGCAACACCATTGTTTGTAAATTCGGTTCCATTATCTGAACGCACAGCAACAATGTCATCCAATTTCTGAGTTTGGAGCTGTCTAAATAGAGCGGTTACGATGCCATAAGTATCATCTTTTGAGGCCATCATTTCCACCCATGTATATCTTGAAAAGTCATCAACAACCACCAAGGTATAGCGGTTTCCTCCTATACTGGCGGTTGGGACAGGTCCAAATAAATCCATGTGCAGCAGTTGCAAACAGCGGTTCGTTGATGGCGCGGTTTTACTAGGAAATGATTGTTTGGGCTGCTTTCCAAGCTGGCATGCTTTACATTTCTTATCATGATGATCAGCCACTTTGGGTAGACCTTTGACAAGACCATCCCTTTGCAGTTTTCCTAGATACTTGAAGTTTAAGTGGCTGAGCCGCTTATGCCATAACCAGCTGCTTTCACTAACATTTTTGGCAACAAAACAGAGGTCAGCAATAGAAACAATATTACTCAAATCTATCATATATACATCACATGTTCTGTTGCCAGTCAGTAGAGTAACTCCGGAAGTTGCATCTTTGATGAAACAATTAGTTGAAGTAAAGTTGCAGTTCATTCCTTTGTCACAAAACTGAGATATGGAGAGAAGGTTGTGCTTGAGTCCTTCTACTAGTGACACATTTTCAATGGTCACTTTTCCTCGTTTGATTGCTCCATATCCTACTGTTTCTCCTTTCTTGTTGTTGCCAAACACTACTGGGGGACCTTTCATTTGGATGAAACTGCAGAGTAGTTCGGAATCTCCAGTCATGTGTCGTGAGCATCCACTATCCAAATACCAGAGATCCTTCTTCTTCTTAGCGTTTCCAGCCATAAAACATGAAATCTGAAAAATAAACATGAAAGGTTTTGGTCCCCCTTATTTCTTGGGTCCTAGGGTTAGCAGCTTTTTGGGACCCACACTTGTTTGACCTTAGGATTTTTATGTCCCATGGAATTGGGTGGGAATCTTAAAAGACAATGACCAGCACTATGACCAAAATCGGCACAAATAGAACAATGAATTAAGCCAGGTTGTGGTTGCGGTTTTACAAACCCATTACTGACCTTCGGTTTCTCATGTTTTACTGGGTCAGCGGTTTTGGCTTTAACAAAGATTACCTTCTTGAGTTCAACCTTTCTCTTAGGTGCGGCTTTAGGGAAAATAATAGGAATTTCCTTAAACCGACTAGGAGCGGTTTCATCACTCAATACTTTTTTGGTTGCCTCAGCCGCTATGGATTTCTCTTTCCACTTTGAATCTCTCCCAGTCTGGTTTTTAGGATACTCAAAGAAATAATTCTGCCTTTTAATTTCTTGTTTTGAGCCCTTTTTACCAGCATGATTAACCTTAGGAATTTCTTTGGTTTGTTCATTAGGTTTCACACCACCTTCGGCACAGAGACAATGACACTTACACCCATCATCGGTTTTAAATCCCAATCCACTTTTATCCGAAGTAGGAATTTGTGAATTTAGGATTTGTTCCACAGTGACACCAGACTTAGTCCATACATCGGTCACTTTTTGAAGGTCATCCCTTTGTACGGTAAGTTCATGGATTTGGGTGAGTAGTACCTCGGTTCTGTCCTTCAGATAGCGGTTTTCATCCACAATAGTAGATATCCCAGCAATTTGGAGCTTGAGGTTTTCAATTTCCTCCTTGTGGGATTTACATACACGTTGGGATTCTTCAAGTTCCGCAGCCATTAGTTTATATGCCTTTTTAAGCACAGTGTGTTGTTGACATATAATATTAGGACATTCTAGTACCTGGTCATCATGACTTTGGTCTGCTTGAACCTCGGGAGTTTAGTTTGGTGTTGTAGGAGCTTTGCTTAATCTAGCCTCAGGAGTCTTAGGTGAAACTGACTTCATTTGTTGATTTGGCAGTGGAAGGCTTTCGTCAATTTCAATTCTTTCTTCAAATCCCATGAGACAGAGATTAGCAGTTTCTTCATCATCACTTTCATCTGAGTCTGAACCCATCCATGTCAGTGGTTGATCCCCTTGGTCAGCTACCATTCCTCTTCTTTTCACGAACTTCTTGTTGAATGGTTTCTTTGCTGGCGAGGCTTCATAACGCGGTTTGGGACAACTCGAAGCAAAGTGACCTGGCTGTCTGCAGTTATAACAAACCAAGTCATCCCTTGTCTTGGGATCTGCAGGTTTGTTGAATCTGGTTGGAGGGATAAACTTTGCTGGGCCTTTGGATGGAAATTGAGATCTATTGTTTTTCCTGAACTTGGTATATTTCTTCACATACAAAGCAAATTCTTCATCATCCATTTCATCAAAATCAACTTGAGTAGAACTTGAGGATTGTGATCCTACACTCTGAGCATAGGAACTTTGAGGAGGAGTGTAGGATTGATGAGACTACTGATAAGATTGAGGATATGGTTGATGTGATTGAGGATAAGATTGGTGAGACTGTTGGTAATACTCAGAAGGTGCGGTTTGAGGATTGTATCTAGGAACATTTTGGTCAGGAGGAGCGGTTTGCAAGTGGAGGTGAGGAGCGGTTTGATGATGGTCTGGATTGTAGACAGGAGATGAGGTATTGTTGAATGCAGCTAGAGAGAGTGTCTTAAATCTGCTCGGTTTCATGGACCTCTTCAAGCTTGAATTCAAAAACCTTTAGCATGGCATACAAGTGTCGAAGATCAAGAGCTTCCAAGTCCTTGTTGTCTTCAATGTTAGTAGTTTTGATCAGCCATTTGCTACCAAGAGCTTGCATGAATCTCATGTTCAAATCTGTAAATAGACATGTCCAAGAGAAAAACACACATTAACAATATCAATAAACCTCTCATAGCATTGTCTAAGAGATTCCTTAGGATCTTTAACAAAATAGTCAAAGAGTCTTCTCTGTTGATAGAGGCGGTTCTTCTTGGTATCTGAATCTCCTTCCAGAAAGTCAACTATGGCATCCCAGGTAGCCTTTGCGGTTTTGCAGTGAAGCACCTTAGAATGAGTCCTCAAGTCAATAGCTGACACTAGCATGGACATAGCTCTTCCATCAACATCCACATTGATGCGGTCTGCATCAGTCCATTCACTTTCTAACTTCTTAACTTCAGCTTCTTCTCCTTCGGTTCCTGCACGTGGATTAGCTTTCATAGGAACATATGGTCCATCAGTAACCGCGGTCCACAGTCTACGATCACATGAAATCATGTGTTTCATCATCCTATCTTTCCAAAAGATAAAACTATCTTCATCCAGAATCGGTAAGTGATTCGAATTGGATGTTTGCATCATATGGGTGTTTGTGTTTGCCATTGGATCAGCACCCAAGCGGTTAAGCTTGTAAAAACATGTTTGGTGGATATGCTCTGATACCACTTGTTGGTCCCAGAGGGCAACAAGGGTATAGAACTGCTAGAGGGGGGGGGTGAATAGCGGTCCAAAACTTTTTCAAAAATACCCTTAAAATCAACCGAGTACTTATCAGTTTGGCCAACTGCGGTTCAAGACAAGAACCGAACTGATAAAATGCACAGCGGAGTTTGCGGTTTGGCCAAATAGGTTAGTTAAAGAGTTGGGAGGATTGACTCAGGTTGAGAAAACACTATGATGCAACTGAATAGGTAAACTTGAAGTTCAAAGGAAAACACAGTTCATCTTTCAAGTCATTTCGTATATGGAAACAAGTTCAAGGCCACAAACAAGAAAGATAAATATCAAGACAGAAAATAAAGATCAAACACACAAATTGAAGAGGTTCGTTCTTAAATGAACTACGTCCTCTACCTAGATGGTTAGTCTAGGATTTTCTAATAGCTATGAGACTTGTATTAATTTAGAGGAGGTTTTACAAGATGAATCTAAACTCTAAACAATATGTCTAACGTAAGCTAAAATAACAACCGGTGTTTTCAAAGTATATAATCTATGTGATCATATAAATCGGGTGTGTGTGTGAAAAGAAATCAAATGCTCTAAGTATCTAAATGATGGTTGAGCAAATGAATGTCTTTTGGTGTAAAGGCTGAATATGAAAGGTTGTTAGGCTTGAAGTTTTGATGAAAAACTGGGTTTGCTATGGAGATGGTTTGAAGATATGAATATCTGGGTTTGAATCTTCAAAGAAAACTTGAACACTTGGGAATGAATCTCTTGAAGCTCAGCAACCTTCATTGTTGAAAAATGAAGGCTATTTATAGCCAGAGCACCCTTGTGACCGTTGGGTAAAGATTTGAATCAAATCTGAAGGGTACAGTGCTGTCGAAATCCCATTGGTTGAGCTGTCATTTTCGTCCTTGGTTTTGTCTTGTAGTCCTAGGTAGTTGTTGCACCACTACCTAACATTTGTCCTTTGTTGCAGAAAGGACTAACGGTAAACAATTCAAACTGATAGACAAACCGACATTCCTTGCAGAAACTCCAAGTTAACTTAGAGTTATTTTGACGTGACATAACAACATCCTTTTACGGTTAAAAAGGGAATGTTTGTCTAAGGAATAAATGACATATCTTTAATTCTTCAATAACTGCTCTGCGGTTTTACCAAGCATAGGGGCGGTTTGAAAAATGATCTTGATGAGCGGTTTCATCAAACATGCAAACTGCAGTTTGATGAAAGCTGAAGGGCTCCATGCTGGCGGTCTCAAGATGACGGCTTGAAGCACTAAACCGCTAAAGATATAACCGAACTATACTCAGCCTAGACAATCAAAAATCTAGAAATGGACTTATCTAGAAATTGAAGTAGAACTTCATTACATGCGGTCCTAAAGTCCATAAAAAGACACGTGGCATGGATCAATCAAATTAAGGTGGGTGTACTAACAATGAATCCTAACACATACTCTCAGTAAATATGTCAAGCATAGTTTTAGAAGTAGATCCGAAGACTATGTCATCCACATAAATCTGGGCTACGAGAATATCCTTTTTGTTTTTCAAAATAAATAAGGTTTTATCAACCTCTCCCCTTTTAAAGCCAATTTGAATAAGGTGCTCTGTCAATCTTCCGTAACAAGCACGTGGGGCTTGTTTCAGACCATAGAGCGCCTTTTTCAATTTAAACACATGACTTGGCTTATGGGGATCCTCAAACCCCTTTGGTTGCTCAACAAACACTTCCTCATTTAAAAAACCATTTAGGAACGCACTCTTTACATCCATTTGATGTAGAGTGATCTTTAAATAGCATGAGATTGCTAATAGCAGTCTAATGGACTCAATGCGGGCTACCGGGGCAAAAGTCTCATCAAAGTCCACACCCTCTAATTGAGTGTAACCCTGAGCCACTAGACGTGCTTTGTTCCTTATAATTTTGCCTTGTTCATCAGATTTATTCTTAAATATCCACTTGGTCCCAATAACATTGATGTTAGAGGGCCTAGGGACCAAGAACCAAACTTCATTCTTTTCAAATTGGATCAATTCCTCTTGCATGGCGTTGATCCAATTATCATCATTCAAGGCTTCAGACACATTTTTGCTCATAATCAGCCACAAAAGCAACAAGAGTTTACCTGATGATATACGGAATTCATGCATATTAAGCCGACCAATTCCCGGTAATTGATTCTCTTACCTCTTGTTTTTCTTTCTGCATTCACCCCCCCCCCCAATTACCTGGGAAGTTGGATGGTCTTCCTGAATCCTTGAAGATGGATCATTGCCGTTACTCTCCTGATCTCTATCGATTTCAGAATCTGAACCAGAATCGACTGCTGTTTGACCATCTGATAGGTCAACTGACTGTTCATCCTATCTGTCAGTTGTTCTCACAGTTTGTGTTTTTGCAGATTCTTTGGCAGTCTGTGGTTCAGATTCATCATTAATCTGCTCGTGCTCCCAGGTGCAACCTGAAACATCATCCTCAGCAGTTTTGACATTAAGATCTGTAGCATCATCAAATATAACATTTATTGATTCCATAATTGTTTTGGTTTTCAAATTATAGACTCTATAGCCTCTACTATTCTGAGAATATCCAATGAAAATGGCTTTGTCACTTTTTGAATCAAACTTAGAAAGATACTCACGATCATTTAAGACGTAGCAAATACATCCAAAAACATGAAAATATTTTAGAGTGGGTTTCTTTCCAAGTAAGAGTTCATAAGGAGTCATGGTACTTCCATTTCTTAGAAAGACACGATTCCCTATATGACAAGCAGTGTTAACTGCTTCTGCCCAAAAAAGTTTAGACAGATTTTTAGCACTTAGCATGACTCTAGCCATTTCTTGTAATGTGCGATTTTTCCTTTCCGCTACTCCATTTTGTTGAGGAGTTTTGGGGGCTGAGTACTCATGAGTAATCCCCTTTGAATCGCAAAATGATGAAAACACAGAATTCTCTAATTCAGTACCATGGTCAGATCTAACCCTAACAGCTTTTAGACCGTATAGATTTTTGACCTTTTTGTACCAAATTTTAAACTCTTCAATAGTGTTGGATTCCTCTCTTAGAAATATGACCCAAGTATAACGAGAGAAATCATCAACACACACAAAGCAATACTTCTTTCGGTTCACACTTTCCACTTCCATGGGACCCATAAGGTCAGTATGAATAAATTCAAGACACCTACTTGTCCCAAAATTTTGAACTCTCTTGTGACTTGACTTAGTTTGTTTTCCTTTTTGACAAGGTCCACACACGCTTAGCTTTTTCAAATCCAAGTTGGGCAAACCTTTTGCTGCCCCAAATTTGATTAACTCATTGATCTTTCTTTCACTGGCATGACCAAGTTTTTGGTGCCAGATTTCAGTCTCATTTATGTTAGTAGTGAGACATGACTCAACACTACCAATTTTATAACAGTTATCAGAAGACCGAATTCCAGACAGAACACACACATTTTGTTTATCAAAAACTTCACACTTGGTTTTGTCAAACTTCACAAACAAGTCATCATCACATAACTGGCTTATGCTAATTAAATTTGACTTAAGCCCATCAACATGCAACACATTGTGTAAGTTGGGCAGTCCATCAACATTTAACATACCTATGCCGATTACCTGACCTTTGGCACCTCCACCAAAATTGACTTTTCCACCATTGAAGGCTTCATAATTTTTTAGATGCTCCAAGGTACCAGTCATGTGGTGAGAGCAGCCACTATCAAAGTACCACCCACTTTCCACACTGCTCTTAAATGAGGTGAGGACTACCTTATATTGTAAGTTCTCCTTCCTAACCCACACAGCTTTTCTAGGCTGCTGCTGTTTGGGCAAATGACTGGGCAGTTGACTGGCAGACTGTGCCCACAGTTGTCTGCTCAAGTGGCCGCTGTTCTTGTCCACACCGAGTTCCTGTTTCAATTTATAACAAAATGGACGAATGTGTCCAGGAACAAAACAGTGGTGACACACGTATCTCCTCTTTCTATTTTTGGAATTTCTATGAGGAGACACGTGATTAGGGACAAAACTCTCATTGTTTTTCGATGTGCTCTCTCCTTCTTTAACAAACATTGGATATCCATAGCCTAATCCTGACTTTCCTTCATTTCCCTTTTTCAAAATTTTATCTAACTTAGCCTTACCACTGTTAATCCTTGTAAGAGTATTAGTTTCCTTTTCCATATCACTCTTATATTTTTCACACTCATTGTCTTTCTTGGTAAGCATGACTTCTAACCTAGCTATGGATTCCTTTTGAGCATCACTCTCACTCGACAATCTCTCATTTTCAGCTTTGAGTTTCAGATTTTCAGAAGAGAGCTTCTCACTTACCTTCTTGAACTCTTTGAGTTGTTCCATTCGCTTGGACCAATCCGTGAACAACTCAACATATTTCTCATGTAGTTCCTCATATGTGAGGCAGTCATCGTCCTCCTGTTTTGACTCTTCAGTCTCACCTGCAGATGTAGAATTCAAGCAGGTATACGGATTAGCACCATTAGAGCTGACAGTTGACTCGACAGTAGACTGTTCATCTTCACTGTCAGACTCACTGTCACTTAGAGTAGGAGTGCAGCGAGGTTTGAGACTTCCCTTTGAAGATGAAGAAGATTGTGATTTAGGAAACGATGTTTCATAAACAGTTAAAATCCCTCTGAGTTCTATAAAACTTACAGTTTTAATATCATAAAATTCTTTGATAACAGAAATTATCACATCAAATTGACTCGGAAGGGATTTCAACATTTTGTTTACAAGTCTAGTGTCAGAGAATGACTCCCCTAACACATGTAACTCATTTACAATGTTTATAAGCTTATCAAAAAGACACTTAATGGTTTCACTCTTCTTCATTTTCAGATTTTCAAACACGATAGTGAAGACCAGAAATCTTCTTTGTTCATAGTCAGCTGTGTTGTCAGCCTCACTATCAGTTTCACTATCAGAAAGGGATGATTGAGATGAACGATAGCATGATAGATTAGCGATCTCATCATCATCTGAATCACTCAAAGTAGCGGATAAACTCATCCCTCTCTTTTTGAGTGTGTTAGCGCACTCATTAGCATAGTGGCCGTATCCTTAACACGCCCTACACTAGACTGAATCAATTGGTTTTTTGTTTTCAAAAAACGGTTTTTTTTATATTACCAATTGATTCTTTCCTGAATGGTTCAGCCTTGGTGGATGGGGAGAAGCCTTTATTAGGAAACTTTTGTTGCCGTTTCTTGTTTAAAACGTTTTGAAATTTTTGTGTGATTAAGGCACATTCATCTTCCTCCAAGCTTGACTCATCCAACTCTTTAGACAATTCCACAAGATCTTTGGACACAGTTAGAGCGCTAGCAAGAGCAATTGAATTTGCTTTGCTAGTCTTTTGCACTTCAAGGTTCAATTCAAATGTAGTAAGAATACTAAGAACCTTTTCAAGACTCACAGTCCGAGTATCACAAGTTTCTTCGATGACAGAGACTTTTATGTTAAATTTTTCTGGGAGAGTCCTCAAAACTTTACTAACTAATCTTGCATTGGAAATGGATTCTCCTAGTGCAAAAGATTCATTAGAAATGTCCATTAGTTTAGCAGAGTAACTCTGAATAGTTTCATCTTCTCCCATCCTTAGGTTTTCAAACTCAGTCATTAATCTTCTTAATTTAGTTTGTTTGACACTGTCGTATCCTTCACAATGAAGTTGCAAAATGTCCCAAGCATTTTTGGCAACTGTATGGTTAGAGAATAACCGATACAGATTGTGATCCACATGATCAGAAATAGCAGCCATTGCATTTGCATTGAAATTTGCAAGGGCAATTTCTTCAGCATTCCAATCTTGCTGGGGTTTTGGAACAAAAATCTTTTCTTTCTTTTCTTCATCAGACACAGACGCTTTACCTTTTGGATCAACCCATTCCATAGTAGGGGATGAATATCCCACTAGAATGCTGACCCATGCCCGATGATCAATGTTCTTGATGTATATGATCATCTTAGCCTTCCAAATGGTATAATTTGAACCATCCAGAGTAGGTGGCTTATTACTGTTGGTAGTGGTGCCCTAGGCACGTTTAATAAACCTTGTAATTGTTATCATTTATTTCATATCAATAAAGAGATGTTTTGATTATTATTGTTGTTCATGTTTACTTATAATAATCCCCGTCCCTCGTACTTGTTAAGCACTAGTATAAAGGCTAAATGATCATGGGATGATCATGTTAGATTTATGGGTACTTGTTTGGAACAAGGTACTGGACATGACCCGCTGTATGAGATTTATGTCATGGTCTATGTCGTACATATATCTCATATTAGTTATGTCATTTGAATCCTTAGACATGAAGTTATTATAGTCCTCCACTTGATGAACATTGTGTTTGACATATTCAAACGCTACCTTAACACGGTAGTTATAAAGGGTATGATTGGCATAATCGGATTCCCGTTGGGAAGAATAATAAGCTAAATGGATTTGTCCCTCCACGGAGAGATGTCAAGCTTGGGCCCCTCGAAGGAATGATGTTGATGAAATGTTCGGCCGGACTCAAATGGATTGATTGGATCAACAGCATTTGAATTATCAACATATTCGGAATCGAGAAAGTATTGAACAAGACAAGTTGACTGTTTGACCATGACTTGTGTTCAATGACATCGTGGACAAAGGGATTGTGACATATTCTAAAGGAATGCGAACTTGTATCTAGTTATGCTATTTGGGTAGGTATGACGGTTTGCTAGAACCTAATCATATCTTATGGGATCATGTTTGAGCCCATTGCCAACTTAGTATAATCCTAGAGGGTCACACACAATAGAACGAATCTTAAATAAAAGGACTGTATTGGAATTTAGGGTCGAAGGACCTCAAGGGAATTTCTGGAATTATTCTGGGCCTCCTGGTCAACCAAGCGGGCGCTTGGGTTGAACCAGGCAGGCGCTTGAATAAGCCGAAAAAGGCCTTGACCTTCTGCCCAAATGAGCGGGCGCTCGGGTGGTACCGGGCGGGCGCCTGGTCTTGCCGACAGGAAAATTCCTAATTTGATTAGGAAAGGTTTTTGGCACAAGTTACCTATTTGGAATAGGTCTTAATTGTGTATAAAAACTCCAATTCGGCCAGACCATATTTACTAGTGCTTTTGTGAGTCTCAAAGAGTTTGAGAGAGATTTTATTTTGTTCTAAAATATCATTGATTGAGGAACAAAATAATTCACAAATAAATTCCATATAGTTCTTTATTAAATTGTGAAAGCGTGTTTTACAATTATTGGTCTAGCAACCAAGATCGAAGAAGTTCCTTTGATATTCGTTCGAAGTGTGGATACCGCTAGAGGGTGAATTTTATCATCTTACAAAGTTCGTGATTTGTTCGTGATAAAGCTTCAAGATCTCCACCAAGACCAAAGAGAAAAATTCATAGCCATCAAGGGTTAGTTATTCCTCTATTCATCTTGTTGTATTTGATTTAATCATATGAACGGATCTATGGCTTTGGGTTTCTTAAAAATTTAATTGCTATATTCCGCTGCGCATGTTACTTGGAAACCCAACAATTACGAGTATGAGAACAGTCCATACTGGCCATAACAGATCGATCTCAGTGTGTCGAGATTAGGCTCTAGTGCCAATTGTAAGAAATAAGGCGGCTAGGACTGTTCTGGGAACTGACCAACTGTGTGTTCAACCGTGCTTACAGTTGTCCAGACAGTTGTCTTAACAGTTATCAGATTTGCAGCGGAAATAATGAAACAAGAACAATTAAAACTTCAGCAAGAAATCTTGCTGGAAACTTTCATATATTAAAAGCAACTTGCAGAGTACAAGTCGAATGAAAGAAAAAACAAAACGTAACCAAAAGAACAAACCGATCTAAACACTCTAGATCGCACTAAAATATTCAACAACTTAGAGTTCTTTTATCAAGAACTACTAAGAACAACAAGACTCCCTGAAGGAACTCTTTTCTCTGAATATTTTGCTAAGAATCCGTCCAAGTCAATGAAGGAGTCGGCTTGTATTTATACAAGGCTTGGCCGCTCCTTACACTCCAAGAAATCCTTCTTTTCATATGAGAGTCTTCCTAAAATAAAACACCTAAAATATATCCACTTACCAAAGATAAGTATTAGTATGTTAGTCAAATAAATAAAACTAAGATTTAACTACGTATTTACATATATTATCTACATAATCAGAATCACAAAGATACTCTAAGAAAAAGATGAGTATACCCATACTCTTCACCCTTAAGACCATATTTTTCTTTTTTTAAAAAACCTAAGCTCGAGCTCGATCGGCTCGTTAAAACTAGAGTTCGATATCGACTCGAGTTGTTCGCGAGCTCGATTCAACTCGAGCTCGAACAAGAAAGTGGGCTCGAGCTCGATAAGTTTTAAACGAACTCGAGCTCGATACCCCAAATTAAGCTCGGCTCGGCTCGTTTACAGCCCTACTCCTGATAATGAGAAAAAAAAAAATCATTTTTAAAAAGAGGAAGTACTAATCGTCAAACATGAATAAAAAAAAAAAAAAAAAAAAAAAAAAAAAAAAAACTAATGTCAATGATTTGAAATAAGATACTTTGATTTCTTTGGAGGAAATGTAAGACATAATCTTTCCTCGTAGGGAATGGTCCACAATAAAATTGTATAGATGGATGGATAACATGAATTTTTGGGTCGTATGTTTTACTACTTCTTTCCTAAAATGAATTACTATAACATTTTTCAATTTTACTCTTGATTAATTAAGGAGAAAATTTGAAAATATTTTGGTCATTTATAATGTGACGTAGGGAGTACTTATCTATACTCTCCAAATCGGAATACTTCAAAGACAAAAATATGTACAACTATAAATACTCTTGCACCATACCGATGAATTGCACAACAAAGAGAGAACCCTTTACTCTTGATTAAGGAGCTAGGCCTCGTAAAAGAAACAATAGGCATAACGTACCAGCCATCATGAATCCAACCTGTGATCAAGTTGAACAAGGTAAGAAGCGCTATGAGCTGCAAAACCCTCCTTATTCCTATTGAATCATATTTTTATTTTCGATTTCATTATCTTTGAACATTTATTATGTAAATAGGTAAGACTGAATGGCCGGAGCTGATTCGAGTGAACGGAGCGACAGCTGCCGCTACAATTGAAAGAGAGAACCCTTTTGTTACCGCCCAGATCATATTGGAAGGGACCATTATTACCGGTATTTATATCTGCAGTAGGGTTCTTGTTTGGGTTAATAGAAATGGTATCACTACAAGGGTCCCCAGGATTGGTTGAACATGTTAATGGAGGCAAGAATGTGATCATTTATATGTTGTAATATCTATATTTTTCCGTGGTTTCTTATTTTGGATATTATATTGTGAAAGTTAAATAGCTGCCCATGAAAATAAAGTTGGATACATATCATATATCCATGTATTATATATACTTCAATTTTAAATAAGATGGCATAATTTTGAATTATTTTTTCTGTTTGTTTTTTTTTTCGTTAAACTTCTACATTTATTTATTCAGATTTCAAGAAAATGATTGTCATATTTGTTTTATTTTGGAGAAAATTACCGTAGGGTCCCCCATTCTAAGCTAAATAACCACCTAGTCCACGCACATTTTCAATATTACCATGTAGTCCACGCACATTTTGAATATTCCCATCTAGTCCATTAAAATTATAGAATCCCGAAACTACCCTTTATTTTCAATTAAAACAGAAACCCCTCTCCTCACATTCAGACGCAAATTGCGTTCTCTCTCTACTTTCTTTCACTGCTTTCTCTCTCTTCTCCATCCCCACCTTCGGCGACCCCATCCGGCTACCTCCGGCGACCTTTCCCTTCCCCATCGCCGGCGACCCTTCCTCTTCACCTCCGGTGACCTTTCCCCTCGATTTCCGAACCCCGGCGACCATAACACTGCGTTTTCACTCTCCTCCATCCCCCACCTTCGGCGACCCCTCAGCTCCCCTATCTCCGGCGACCTTCTCCCAGTACCAACGCCCTCCTTAGCCATGGCTGAACCTAGAAGAGTTCTAGGCAACAACCACGAGCCAACAACCGTCGAAAAATTCCGGCCAAGATGCCAAAATCCGAATCAAAAACAAAAAACTGCACCTCCAGAATTCGGACTGTAAAAACGCGATTCCAGATGATTGACCCGTTGGATCGTCTTCAAATTTCTGGAGGGAGTTCACAACACCTAAACGCTACTTTCCACCGTTGGGATCTTCCAAAATATGTCCGGTGCCGGAGATATGGCCGACGGCCGAACTGGAAAAAACCCAAAAAAAATCGCTACCCCTATCTCCGGCGACATTCTACCTAACCTCGGCGACCCTCCCTCCCCGACCCAAATGCGTCCCTCACCCTCTCAACCCAACAAGCTCCAGCCGGCCAACTGTTCAGATTCAACCAAATCGCCCAGCCATCTCACCATCGCTGGCCAACTCCGGCGACCCCATCCCTCCCCTAACCCCGGCGACCCTGCAGCTCCTTCTCCGTCACCGGCCACCCTTACACCATCACCGTTCACCCCTCCTCACCTCCGGCAATTACAGATCTAGCCCTCACCTCTCTCTCTCTCTCTCTCTCTCTCTCAATGGCGAACCTGCAACTCCTTCTCTGTCACCGGTCACCCCTCCCCCACTCTTTCTTCGGTCACCGCTAGCTCCGGCGACTTCCCTCAAAGTCGGTTTGTTTGTTGTTGTTGTTTTTTTTTTTTTTTTTTTTTTGTTGTTGTTTGGGAAATGAGAGTATAACTGTGAATTTGTTATTGGAACAATTGCGAACTTACAATTGCGAGCTAACATTTGCGAACTTACAATTGTGAACTTACAACTGTGAACTTGTTAGAAGAAGTGCGAACTTACAATTGCGAACTTGTTTTTGGAACAAGTGCGAACTTGTTATAGAAACAATTGCAAACTTACAATTGCGAACTTGATTTTGGAACAAGTGCGAACTTGTTATTGAAACAATTGCGAACTTGTTCTTGGAACAATTGCGAACTTGTTTTTGGAACAAGTACGAACTTGTTCTTGGAACAAGTGCGAACTTACAATTGCGAACTTACAACTGTGAACTTTTTCTTTTAAACAAATAGTATTTTTTTTTAATAAATGTGAATTTGTTCTTGGAACAAGTGCGAACTTACAATTGCAAACTTGTTTTTGAAATAATTACGAACTTACAATTGCAAACTTACAATTGCGAACTTACAACTATGAACTTGTTCTTGAAAAAAAATAGTTTTTTTTTTTTTTTAATATTTGAATTTGTTCTTGGAATAACTGTAAACTTGTTTTAGAACAATTGTGAACTTGTTCTTAAACAACTGTGAACTTACTGATTAGTTCACAGTTGTTTGGTCGCCGGAGTTGGTGGTCGCCGGATTCGATTGTGTTCTTAGTAGTTTTGTTGACAACTGTGAACTTACTGATTAGTTCACAGTTGTTTTGGTCGCCGGAAATGGTGGCCGGAAAATGTTGGCCGGAGGTGGTCGCCGGAAATGGTGGCCGGAATATGGTCGCCGGAAAATGGTGGTCGGAGGTGGTCACCGGAAAACGGTGGACGGAGGTGGTTGCCGGAAAACGGTGGTCGGAAAATGGTGGCCGGAGGTGGCCGCCGGAAACCGGTGGCCGGAAAATGGTCGCCGGAAAATATTGCCGGAAAAGTTGCCGGAAAAAGGTGGCCGGAAATGGTCGCCGGAAATGGTGGCCGGAAAAAATTGCCGGAAAAGGTGGCCGGAAAAAGGTGGCCGGAAAAGGTGGTCGGAGGTGGTGGTCGGCCGGAGGTGGTGGCCGGTCGGTCAAAGTTGTTGACCGGTGAGAAGGTGAAAGGTTGAGGAGGGAGGGGTAATCATGTAATTTCCAGTCATTTAGTAAGGGCATTCAAGCCCTTTTAATATCCCTTGGACTAGGTGGTAATATTGAAAAATACCTTGGACTAGGTGGTAATTTAGATTCTAATGAGGGACTAAATGGGAGTTGCCCCTTTATTTTGGGAGGGGGCTCCTAAACGCTTATAAACACTTTAAGGGCTATGGACCCTAGGGCCCCTTGCCCAAATAACAAACCCATAAACACCCAGGTCAGATTCAAAATTCCATAGAAACCCACATACACTATCTCATCCCAGGCCCAAATAGATCCCACATCCAGCCCATGATCCACGCCCGCCCATGACCCACGTCCGCCCAGCCAACCCGCCCATGATCCACGCCCGCCTAGCCAGCCCCCCTTTTATCCCCAGAAAAATAAAAACAATTTTATTGTTGAGGGTAGGGATTGAACTTGAGACCTACCATTGACAAACCAGATCTTAGCCACTAAGCTAACACTTAGCCACTAAGCTAACACTTTATGTGTTCTAAACATTACAAATTTAATATTAGTTTTAAGAATAAGGAAAAAATGAAATTTACAACTAATTAATGAAATTTTAGAATATTTACAAAAATATTAACTTCAAAAATGATTTCAAAAAATAAAAAATTTCTAATTATTTTATTTCAAAGGTTATAAAAATATGAAATGCATAAAAATAAATTATAATTGTGAAATACAATAATTGGAAGCTTTTACATTTTTTTCATTATTACCTTCTAGTAAAGTCACTTATTTATATAAATTCCACCAATCAATTCACTTATTTACATAAATGTCACCAATTAAGAGTACAAAAAAACAATTTTTTAAGTTTTCTTAAAACACATAAAATGTCTCATATTTTATTAACTAGTCCTCTTATATACTTAGATATAAGACTAAATTACACTTATATATAAGGTATAAGAGTATTTTTTTTATCTTCTTGCAAATTTCACATTAAAAAATCATAAAAATTCTCATATTATATTAACATGTACACTCCTATATGTATGTATAAGACTATAATTACTCTTATACTTAAGGTATAAGAGTTATTTATTTTTAACAAATTTTCACATTTCATAAAATCATTTAAAAAAGTCTCATATTTCATTAATATTAACTCTTATACTGGAAGTATAAGACTAGATCTTGTCTTATACTTGAGGTATAAGAGTAATTACTTTCACTTTTTTTTTCACATTTTCTTAAATACCCTATACCTAAGATATGAGACTTGTAAATGGACTTTTATAACTCTGCTATTATGAGACCTGTAAATTATCTCATAATATCAGAGTTATGAGGCCATTTAGAGGTCTCATAATAGAGTTATGAGCCATTTTTAGGTCTCATAATAGAGTTATGAGTCCATTCTCAAGTCTCATAGTTGTCTCATAAGTTCATTTTTATTTTTCTAAAAGACTTGATGTAATGTGCTGGTTTTTATGACTATAGTTTTATGTATTACGTATACTATGGCTTTGGTATAAGACTATGGTCTCATGAGGCTGTTATGAGACATGCTAATAGCTCTCATATTTTATTAATATTAACTCTTATACTGAAAATATAAGACTAGATCTACTTTTATTTATCAACAAGTTCACTCCTATACTTAGGTATATGACTAGTTCTCTCTTATAACTAAATTGTAATTATATACTTTTTTAAAAATAAAAATCATAAAAGTCTCATATTTTATTAACTATTCTGATCTTATAAGACTAGTTATGTCTTGATGTACAAGAGTATTTATTTATTTTTTCACAATGTTTCACATTTTCTAAAAAAATATTATTTTTAAAGTCTCATATTTTGTTAATATAAACTCTTATACATGAAGTATAAGACTTGATTTTGCCTTATAGTTGATCTATAAGAGTCATTATTTTCTATTTTTTTTTCAAAAACCATAAAAATGTATTTTTAATTAAAATTAACCCTTATAGTTTAACTATGAGACCCATTTTAGTCTTATAATTTAGGTGAGATGTATGACTATAATTACTATTATATCTAAAGTATAATTATGAAAAAAAATCACACTTTTTTAATTTTTTTAATCATAAAGAAATCACATATTTTATAACTACTCTGCTCTTATACTTAGGTATAAGAATAGGAGTACTCTTATACTTAGGGTATAAGAGTTATTAAATTTTTTGTTTTTCATAATTTTCACATTTTTAATAATAAGAGACTTATTTACTGTCATTTATGTAAATAAGTGCCTTAACTGAAGGGGAATAATGAAAAAAATATAAAAGTTTCTCAAATACTATATTTGAAAATTAAAATTTAATTCCTTTTTAGGTCTTAATTTTGTTTTCTAAAAACAGATTTAGATCTTTGATATTTTTTAAATCTTGTTCATTAATTTTTTATATTTTTTTTTTTACAAAATTTGATGCTTTTGTGAATATTATAAATCTCATTAATTGATTGTGAAATCTCAATTTTTGTCATTTATTTTGTCTAGAGTTATTATTATTATAATAAATATTGTATAACTAAGAACAAGTAGTGCATTGGTTCAGTGGCTAAGCTACAGCTTTACTCAAAATTGGTTCTGGGTTCAAAACCTAGTGGAAACATTTTTTTTGGGTTATAAAACGGGCTGGAGGGATTTGGATCGGGTGGGCGGACCTGGTTACTGGATCCAAAGCAGTGGGCCGCTGGCAGTGGGCTTGAGTGGTAGGTTTTGGGTTTGTATGGAATTTTGATCTGGGCATTGGGTTTAAGTGGACTTTTAGATCTCACCGGGGTTTTATGGAGAATGATTTGGATTGAGGGGGCCTTAAGGAATTATTCCACACTTTAATTTGAGAGTTACCAAGAAAAAATAATACGAATGATAATAGTTATATAAATATATAGTTCTCCCTTCATTTCTAATTCATTTTTTTCTTTGAATATATTAATCCGTAGACAACAAAAGTTCTTAAGATCCCATTCAAAAATATAATTTTGGATGCATTTGTATGTTATGAGTTTATAACAAGATATAATATAATACTGTAATTAAGTGAAGATCTGAAGGAAAAAAACATGTTATTTTTTTCAAATAATTAACAAAATCAGGCATTTTTCATTCAATAAATGAAACTCGCTATAAAAATGTCTGATGACATTTTTATAAATAACTGAAATGACAAACTACACAAATAGTCCCTCTACTATGTGCGTCTTATGGGATTAGTCCCAGTACCCAAATTTTTAAAAAATACATCCCTTTTCCACTAAAATTAAATGTAATTAGTCCATCCGTCCAATTTCATTAGTTTTGAACCGTTAAATCATGAGTGGTACAACTTAAATGATTTTTTAATATGGATAAAATTGTCATCCTGACAAAATTGTAAAAGGACTAATTGGGATAAATCTGTAAGTAATACTCACTTTGTCTTAAAATGAATGTTCAATAAAAAAATCAAGGGGAAATTGCACTTTACTGCCACGAAGTTCACATCGAGTTGCAATGTAGGACTTAAAGTTCCAACTTTTGCAATTTAGTACACTATGTTTACAATGTGTTGCAATCCAAGTTAAAAATGGATGACACGTGACAAAATATAACTAAATGGATGGAAAGTGTAACGAGCGTCTTTTAAAAATGCATTGTCCACCCCTGAAACATTATAGATTTTCCATTTCCATTAATTCGTCAATTATATTTACAACACACTCACAAAAACCATTTTTTTTCAAAAAATATTAATAACAAGATTATAAAAACACCAAACCAACCCCCCCCCTTCCCCTGTAAACTCCTCCATACCGCCCAGTACCTCTCAACCTCCTCCAGCATTCCCCACCACAACACCAACACTGATAAATTCATTCCAATAAATAGTGTATAATTACATAATGCTATTTTTTTTTGAAGAAACTATTTAATTTTTAATATTTATCATTTATTTTCTTTAATTTAGAACGATCAGAATTACACAAATTTCAATTTCACCAGAGAGAGATAATGGCGAACCCTAGAGTGTTTTCGATATGACAATCGGCGGTGCACCGGCCGGCAGGATCGTCATGGAGCTCTTTGCCGATACTAGTCCCAAGACCGCCGAGAACTTCCGCTCTGCACCGGCGAGAAAGGCACCGGCAAGTCTGGGAAGCCGCTCCATTACAAAGGATCTGCCTTCCACCGCGTGATCCCCGGATTAATGTGCCAGGGAGGCGATTTCACAGCCGGAAACGGCACCGGAGGCGAGTCGATCTACGGAGCCAAGTTCGCCGACGAAAACTTCATTAAGAAGCACACCGGATCTGGAATTTTGTCGATGGAAAACGTCGGACCAGGAACCAACGGATCGCAGTTCTTCGTGTGTACCGCCAAGACCGACTGGTTGGACGGAAAGCACGTTGTGTTCGGTCAAGTGGTGGAAGGACTTGATGTTGTGAAGAAGATTGAGGCGGTTGGATCGGGCAATGGAAGGACTTCCAAGCCTGTTGTTGCCGATTGCGGCCATCTTTAGATCGGATCTGAGTAATACTATAATGATGATCTGATTTCCCTGAGCTTTTTCATTTACTATGTATTTAGGGTTTATCTATTTATTGGAATGAATTTATCAGTGTTGGTGCTGTGGTGGGGAATGCTGAAGGAGGTTGAGAGGTACTGGGCGGTATGGAGGAGTTTACAGGGGAAGGGGGTGGTGGTTTGGCGTTTTTATAATCTTGTTATTAATATTTTTTGAAAAAAAAATGGTTTTTTTGTGAGTGTGTTGTAAATATAATTGACGAATTAATGGAAATGGAAAATCTATAATGTTTCAGGGGTGGACAATGCATTTTTAAAAGACGTTCATTACACTTTCCATCCATTTAGTTAGATTTTGTCATGTGTCATCCATTTTTGACTTGGATTGCAACACATTGTAAACATAGTGTACTAAATTGCAAAAGTTGGAACTTTAAGTCCTACATTGCAACTCGATGTGAACTTCGTGGCAGTAAAGTGCAATTTCCCCAAAAATCAAATTACTATTAGTTTATCAAGAGAATAATATTTTTTTTTCAAAAAAAAAAAAAAATCAATTTGAGACGGAGGTAGTAAAATTTTTCTTTTAGTGTTTTTTACGTAACACCGAAAGTTAATACCAAACTCACAAAAGTAATTTACAGGGTCTAAATAACACTGAGCATGTGATTGAGCAAGACAGGATTAATAAAGGCAAGGGAAGTGGTTAAGGAATACCACATGTGATTAAGGCTCGTTTGTTGTTGCTGACAGCTGGTGACTTATGGCTGATAGCTGATGACTTATGGCTGATAGCTGATAACTTATGGCTGATGGCTTATTTAATGATTACTGTTTGTTTTAACAGTTCTGAAATAACTTATTTATTTTAAGTGTTAAGAAACAATTCTTAAACTCTTGAGTTGTTAAATTGTGTAATGTAAATATTTATCAGAAAAACTATGAAACATGCATAATTGAAATGTAATTGGATCCTCGTATTTTTATAATTATTCTTTATTATCAATGACTTTCAAAACTATTCATACTTCTCCAATAAAATCATCGTATTAATGAATAATATTATATTCGAAAGAAAAGAACATAAATATTATCTACATAAATATATCTTTATTTGCATTATATCTTTATATTAACTTAATACACCCTACGCCTCGCTCAAAATAGGATTTTGGTAACTTGACTATACTTTGATCAAGTTTTTTGAAGAAAATAACGATCCTAATAATAATTTATTTATTTTTTATTATCACGATTAATAATACTCTCAATAACGATATTCAGATTAACATTAAGATAATTATTTTTATTTTATTATTTGGTCAAAGTATAATAAAAACTATCATAATCTTATTTTGAGTGGGACAGGTGGAGTATTAATTTAAAAAAAAAAATATGAAGAATATATTACAATATTTTATTATCAAACTGATTTAACTAAGATGAATAAAAATAGAAGAGCAAAAGATGTAAATCTGATTTGCATGAGAAAAAAAAAGAGAAAGAAAACAAATGAAGAAAAGAGAAAGCCGTTGGGAGTAGGATACCGTAGGAGAAAAAAAAAACACAACACAAATTGTAGACTGTTGGAATCGAAGTCTGAATCTAATTAAACTAGCGTTTTTTTTAACAAAAGCCCATAAAGCTACTATTTTGTGCTTTTGGCTTTTACTTTCTAATGCAACAAGAGGCTTGTACTTTACTTATTGGCTTTTTACACTTAAGTGAAAACAAACACTTCAATTTTAACGTATTTTAAGTGATAAGTCAAAAGCTCCCCCCCCCTCAATTAAGTGGAAACAAAAAAGCACTAAGCGTTTTGGAAAAATTACCAAGTGGTATTACTTTGTTTACACCAAATGCAAAGGACTTAAAAGTTACCACTTAATGCAACGTACTTTTCAATTTGTTTCAAATAATGCAATTTTCGTTTCAAATAGTGAGGTCCCATCCTATCAGTTTATCCCTGAATGGTGTTAAGAGTTCATCTAAAGTTGGTTAATTTCAGATTGGGGTACTTACAGAGCCCCTCTGCAACGTTGCTTTGGAAAAGCGTGGTTGTCGATAAAAATAAGCATCCCAATCTGATGGGAGGACGGTTTGACCGATTTGGTTGCATGGCTGGACCTAGGGTATAGGATTCCTACGTATCCCGTTTGCGGGGAATCAAGCCTAACGTAGTTCGGAAGGGGTGAGAAACTTTAAGGCCACTCAAACCTAAGGGCTAGGTGGATATCTGTCATCCTCTCCTAAGGGAACGGGCATGACTCTTGGCGGGTCAGAGGCGGGATTTGGTCAACTTGGCTCTATGTAGAGGGTTGACTAAAAGGCACGGGCATGACTCTCAGGGTCAGAGGCAAGACATGGTCAACTTGGCTCTATGGAGAGGGTTGACTTAAGGAACGGGCATGACTCTCAGCTGGTCAGAGGCGGGACATGGTCAACTTGGCTCTATGGAGAGGGTCGACTAAAAGGAATGCTCTTACGTCCCACTAAGGACGGTCGGGGATAAGGGCTTTAACCTAAAATGACCACTCTGGGTCAAGGCTTGGGTCAACTCTATCTTTGGGGAGTTCGACGGAAAAACTGGTCTTACGCCCCACTAAGGACAGCCGGGACAAGGGTCTCAACCTATAATGACCATTCTGGGTCAAGTTTGACTTGGGTCAACTCCACCTTTAGGGAGTTTGACGGGAAAACTGGTCTTACGTCCCACTAAGGACAGCCGGGGACAAAGGCTTTAACCTAAATGACCACTCTAGGTCAAGGCTTGGGTGAACTCCATCTTTGGGGAGTTTGACGTGAAAAACTGGTCTTACGTCCCACTAAGGACGGCCGGGACAAGGGTCTCAACCTATAATGACCATTCTGGGTCAAGGTTTGACTTGAGTCAACTCCACCTTTGGGGAGTTTGACGGGAAAACTGGTCTTACGTCCCACTAAAGACGGCCGGGACAAGGGTCTCAACCTATAATGACCATTCTGGGTCAAGGTTTGACTTGGGTCAACTCCACCTTTGGGAACTTTGACGGGGAAAACTGGTCTTACGTCCTACTAAGGACGATCGGGGACAAAGACTTTAACCTAAAATGACCACTCTGGGTCAAGGCTTGGGTCAACTCCATCTTTGGGGAGTTTGACGGGAAAACTGGTTTTACGTCCCCCTAAGGACGGCCGGGACAAAGGCTTTAACCTAAAATGACCTCTCTTATTATGGGATATACCAAAATACAAAATAAGACTTTTACTATGAAACGGAGGAAATCTAATAAATGCAACACTTAGGTGGCGTTTGTTTTTTTTAAGTGTTAAGTCTTGAAATCTGAATTCACATCTGAATCAATAAGAGGTAGCGTCTGAAGACTGAATTCTAAATTATTCAAGCTGTTTGTTTTTTCATCTGAATTCACATCTGAATTGTTTTTTTTTTTTAAGTGTTAACCTTTTGAAATATTATGTATAAGTATGAGAATTAATGGATAATAATGGATTTTTATTTGCTAAAAGAAAAATGAAAAAGCATTTTAATTATTGTTGCTTCTGACACCATTCAGACTCTAATCAGACTTCATTTTAGGTCTGATTCATTCAGACTCCATTCAGATCAAAAGTCTCTATTCAGACCTGAAAGCTGAAAAAAAAAAAACAATCTGAATAGGAGAAGGTCTGATTCGCTAGACATTCAGACTCCATTCAGATCTGAATGAAAAAAACAAACAACGCCTTATTAATTTACTTTTTGCCAACTTACGACCCACGTGCAATAATGATTACTTATTTTCGATTATTTCCTTGATAATCCTGCACAATTCTTAGTCTGAGCCGAAGGAAGGATTTTAACCAAGCAAATACGTAAAGTACGTGCATGTGGCATTATTGTACTTATCTTTTTTATACAAAAGTCTTATAGCTTGAAAATATGAATAGAGAATTAAGACTTCGAGTAGATTACGTGTACGGATGGCAACAATTTCATACGTCATCACCAGTAGCTAAAACCAATGAGTTGAAAAGTCAAATAAAGTAGACACAAGTTGCATCCATCAAGATCATTCCAGACTAAAGTTTTATTTGCTTTATTATTTAAAATGGACAATGCGACTCATTTGTCATTCTCAGAACAAAAACATTCTATTCACTTTCACTGTTCTACTTTCTTCTACTTTACTTTTTATACTCAGAACATTTATTTTTTCTTAATCCTCTCCGTATAAAATCAAACAAGAACCTTAGTCAGGGACGGAGGGAGTATCATACAATAATATTAAACATAAGTTCTTGAGGGTTAAAAAAAAAAGAAGCATAAGCCCTTCATTTAAATCTTACTCCCTCCGTCCCACAATGGACACTTTTGGTCAAACATACTTAAACTTTGACTAACATTTTATGCTAATTAATTTATTTCCATAAAAATTTAAAAATAGTTATTGATAATGTTTCTATTACTAATTTAGAAACATTATCAAACATGAATAAACACATGTTAAACACATACTATCATTCAATATATATATGTTAAAATAAATGATCGAATATCCTCCTGATAATGAGAAAATTAAAAAGAATGAATATTTATTTTTAAAAAGAGGAAGTACTAATCATCAAACATGAATAAAAAAATCATAATAAAAAAAAAAAACTAATGTCAATGATTTGAAATAAGACACTCTCTCCGTCCCAGAGTAAGAGTCCTACTTTCCATTTTGATACGTCCCAGAGTAAGAGTCCTATTCCTAAAATAGCAAAGAATCTTTATTATTCACCCCACTCATTCTCTCCCCTATTTTACTTTTATACTCACAACACCAATCAATTCACTATTCTCTCCCACTCATTCTCTCTCCTACTTTACTTTTACACTCAGAACATTTACATCACTTCCAATATTTATTAATAAGCGTGCAAATGAGGGGTATGACTCTTACTCCGGGACTCAGGGACGGAGGGAGTACTTTGATTTCTTTGGAGGAAAAGTTAGACATAATCTTTCCTCGTAGGGAATGGTCCACAATAAAATTGTATAGATGGATGGATAACAAGAATTTTTTGGTCGTATGTTTTACTACTACTTTTCTAAAAATGAATTACTATAACGTTTTTCAATTTTACTCTTGATTAAGGAGCAAATTTGAAAATATTTTGATCATTTATACTGCCACGTAGGGAGTACTAATCTATACTCTCCAAAACGGAATACTTCAAAGACAAAAATATGTACAACTATAAATACTCTTGCACCATACCGATGAATTGCACAACAAAGAGAGAACCCTTTACTTTTGATTAAGGAGCTAGGCCTCGTAAAAGAAACAATAGGCATAACGTACCAGCCATCATGAATCCAACCTGTGATCAAGTTGAACAAGGTAAGAAGCGCTATGAGCTGCAAAACCCTCCTTATTCCTATTGAATCATATTTTTATTTTCGATTTCATTATCTTTGAACATTTATTATGTAAATAGGTAAGACTGAATGGCCGGAGCTGATTCGAGTGAACGGAGCGACAGCTGCCGCTACAATTGAAAGAGAGAACCCTTTTGTTACCGCCCAGATCATATTGGAAGGGACCATTATTACCGGTATTTATATCTGCAGTAGGGTTCTTGTTTGGGTTAATAGAAATGGTATCACTACAAGGGTCCCCAGGATTGGTTGAACATGTTAATGGAGGCAAGAATGTGATCATTTATATGTTGTAATATCTATATTTTTCCGTGGTTTCTTATTTTGGATATTATATTGTGAAAGTTAAATAGCTGCCCATGAAAATAAAGTTGGATACATATCATATATCCATGTATTATATATACTTCAATTTTAAATAAGATGGCATAATTTTGAATTATTTTTTCTGTTTGTTTTTTTTTTCGTTAAACTTCTACATTTATTTATTCAGATTTCAAGAAAATGATTGTTATCTTTGTTTTGTTTTGGGAGGGGGGGGGGGGGTCCCTAAACGCTTATAAACACTTTAATTTGAGAGTTACCAAGAAAAAATAATACGAATGATAATAGTTATATAAATATATAGTTCTCCCTTCATTTCTAATTCATTTTTTTCTTTGAATATATTAATCCGTAGACAACAAAAGTTCTTAAGATCCCATTCAAAAATATAATTTTGTATGCATTTGTATGTTATGAGTTTATAACAAGATATAATATAATACTGTAATTAAGTGAAGATCTGAAGGAAAAAAACATGTTATTTTTTTCAAATAATTAACAAAATCAGGCATTTTTCATTCAATAAATGAAACTCGCTATAAAAATGTCTGATGACATTTTATAAATAACTGAGATGACAAACTACACAAATAGTCCCTCTACTATGTGCGTCTTATGGAATTAGTCCCAGTACCCAAATTTTTAAAAAATACATCCCTTTTCCACTAAAATTAAATGTAATTAGTCCATCCGTCCAATTTCATTAGTTTTGAACCGTTAAATAATGAGTGGTACAACTTAAATGATTTTTTAATATGGATAAAATTGTCATCCCAACAAAATTGTAAAAGGACTAATTGGGATAAATCTGTAAGTAATACTCACTTTGTCTTAAAATGAATGTTCAATAAAAAAATCAAGGGGAAATTGCACTTTACTGCCACGAAGTTCACATCGAGTTGCAATGTAGGACTTAAAGTTCCAACTTTTGCAATTTAGTACACTATGTTTACAATGTGTTGCGACCGCCCAGAACCATTGTGGGCGACCGACAATTAATCAGATTGTTCATCCGCCAGGAGCAGTTTTTGGGCGACCGCCCAGGGGCATTGTGGGCGACCGCCCAAGTGTCGGGAGTGGTCGAAACTGGGTTGGATTTTAGGCCAAATTTCGGGCTCCTTTGCCCATCTAGGGTTAGGTTTTCATTCTTAGGTGCATATTAAAGCATAGTTCCGCCCCTAAACTCATTGTAACTTCAAGATAACATATTATAGTGCAAGATCCTGGCTTGGTAGTGCCCCCAGACGTAGTCAAACATATTGACGAACTGGGTAAACAATTTCTGTGTCTTTTGCTCTGTTATTTTCTTGTGCTTTGTTTGTGTGCCGTTATTTTCTTGGGGTTATTGCTTGGGTTGTGAGGGTCTAATCCACAACAACTGGTATCAGAGCCTAGTTCGGATGGGCCCGACCGGGTGGACCGTGTGTGTGCTTTATATGGTGGGGTTCCCCTTGTGCGACATAGCGAATCGAGTCTTGCAATCGAGGGCGATGGTGTTTCGCGGGCGGTTGGTACAAGCTTTCGCCGATATGGGCCAGAGGAAACACTGCGGACCATAGCGGTGTGGTCCTTGGTTTGAGGGGAGGATTGTTGGGTGGCAACCCAAAGTCCCACATCGGCAATTGAGGAAATAATTGCAAGGTATATAAGAGCACCCACCCACTTCATTAGTATGAGGTCTTTTGGGGGATGCCCAAAAACAAACCCGTGCGGGCTAGGCCCAAAGCGGGCAATATCATACTAATGTGGAGAGTGGTGGTGGTGGTCGCGGTCCCAACAAGTGGTATCAAGAGCTCTGGTTGGAGATCAGGGTCAATAGATCGATTGGTTTATCAGACGATTGGGGTTTGTCAAGCAATCAAGAATGGGCAAGGATAAACAAGCGGTGGAAAAATTCGATGGGTCTGACTACGGTTTTTGGAGGATGTAAATAGAGGATCTCTTGTACAACAAAGATCTCTATAAGCCTCTAAAGGGAGTCAAGCCGGAAGGAGAAAAGCAAGAAGATTGGGATCTCATGGATCGGAAAGCCCTAGGGGTGGTTAGATCTACTTTGTCGAAGTGGATCGCAAAGACTACCAAGACGGCGAAGACCACAAAGGAGCTATTGGATTATCTTACTGAGAGATTTGAAACTCCATCTGCTGCAAACAAGGTTGATTTGATACGCAAGATGGGTAGTCTTAAGATGCAAGAGGGAGGATCCTTAGCTAAACACATCGATGAGTTTATGGATGTAATAGACTCATTGACTGCGTTGGATATTACGTTTGATGATGAGGTTCATGCGTGCTTGTTGCTAGCGTCTTTACCAGGAAGTTGGAGCGGAACGGTGACAGCGATCAATGCTTCAGCGGGTAAGAACAAATTGAAGTATGATGATGTTAAGGATTTCTTGTTGGGTGAGGAAAATCGTTTGAAGAAGTTGGGGACATCGTCTACTTCGGGATCGGCCTTAGCTACTACTAGCAGGGGAAGGCCGGGTACTAGCAATAAGGGGAGAACTGAATCAAGGGAAAACGTAGTGGGTGGTAAGGGCAAGGCCATGGAGATCAGAGATAAACCAAGGGTCACGAAAGGATCAGTGCAGTGTTATCATTGCAAGGAGTTAGGACACTACAAGAAGGATTGTCCCAATCGTGGGGGCAATTCGGTGAATGTGACAGTCGAAGGTGATGATGTACTGGTTCTGAGTGTTAGTAGTGCACTAGAATCATGGGTGCTGGATTCGGGGGCATCATTCCACTCTTGCGGGCATGCAAAAGAGATGGAGAATTATACTTCCGGTGATTTCGGTAAGGTCTATCTGGCGGATGGCGAGCCTTTGGAAATCAAGGGAAGGGGGATGTCAGAATAGGAGCATCGGACGGGAAGGTCTTACATCTACACGGGGTCAGACACATTCCGGGTTTGAAAAAGAACCTGCTTTCAGTTGGGCAGTTGGATGAAGAAGGTTACAAGGTAACTTTTGGCTGCAGGAACTGGGTTATTACCAAGGAGGATTCGGAGATCGCTCGGGGTAATAAAGAGGGGACATTGTACTTGGCGAATAACACCAAGGCAAGTATCGCGGTGGCATCAGCCAAGGGTGATACAGACTTGTGGCACTGTCGATTGGGTCACATGAGTGAGAAGGGGATGAAAGTACTTTGCTCAAAGGGAAGACTACTGGGTTTGAAGACAGTCGACGTGGGGATCTGCGAAGATTGTGTGTTTGGCAAACATGCGAGGAGTAATTTCTCGAGGACAGGTAGGGCTTTGAGGGAAGCAAAGTTGGATTTGGTCCACACGGATTTGTGGGGGCCGGGCCCGGTAACTTCTCTAGGTGGTGCGTCATATTACATGACCTTTATTGATGATTCGACAAGGAAAGTCTAGGTTTATTTCTTGAAACACAAAGATGAGGCATTCGAGGTGTTTAAGAAATGGAAGGCTTTGGTGGAGAATCAGATGGGACTTAAGCTTAAATGCTTGAGATCAGATAATGGTGGGGAGTATGAGCTCGGGGAGTTCAAGGAATATTGTGCAGCGAATGACATTCGCATGGAGAAGACTCCAAAGGGCACACCACAACACAATGGGGTTGCAGAGAGGATGAACAAGACATTGAACGAGCGTGCTAGAAGTATGAGGTTGAAGTGTGGACTTCCGAAGACGTTCTGGGCATATGCAGTTGACACGGCAACTTTCTTGATCAATCGGGGACCATCGGTACCGTTAGGGAATGAGATTCCAGAGGAAGCATGGAGTGGCAAGCAGGTAAATTTGTCCTTTCTTCGCATATTTGGCTGCGTTTCATATGTTCATATAGATTCTGTTGATAGAACTAAGTTAGATGCAAAATCTGTAAAATGTACGTTTAATGGGTATGGCGGGGATGACTTCGGGTATAAGTTTTGGGATGACCAAAACCATAAAATTATTCGTAGTTGAGATGTGGTATTCAATGAACATGTATTGTACAAGGACAGAAAGGGGCATCTGATGATATTAGTTCGGAACCGGAGGTTGTAGAGGTGGATATTCCAGACTCAGGTGGGAGCAGGATGGTTCATGATGACCAAGGTCAGGGGGTCACTGAAGATGAACCACATACTCCAGAACCGGATATTCCGCTGCGTAGATCCAGCAGATTACGTGGATCACCTGACAGGTATACTCCTTCAAATTACTATTTGTTGCTGACAGATAGTGGTGAGCCGGAATGTTATGCGGAGGCTGTTCGTAGTGCACTTTGTGATAAGTGGAAAGCTGCGATGGATGATGAGATGGACTCATTGAAAGCCAATAAAACTTGGGAGTTGATTAAACTGCCTAAGGGGAAGAAGGCATTGCATAACAAGTGGGTTCACAGGATCAAGGAGGAAGCAAACGGCAGTAAGCGTTACAAGGCAAGGTTGGTTGTAAAAGGGTTTCAGCAAAAGTACGGTATTGACTACACCTAGGTATTCACTCCTGTTGTGAAGATGACCACTATCAGAATGGTTCTGGGGATAGTAGTGGCAGATAACTTGTTGCTGGAACATATGGATGTAAAGACGGCCTTTCTTCATGGTGATTTGGAGGAAGAAATTTACACGGTACAACCAGAGGGTTACTTGTCTAAGGGTAGCGAGGAAATGGTTTGCAGGTTGACTAAGAGCTTGTATGGCCTTAAACAAGCTCCTAGGCAGTGGTACAGGAAGTTCGATGGATTCATGCACGATATTGATTTTATCAGATGTGAGGCGGATTATTGTTGCTACTTCAAGAACACGGACAATGGGTATATAATCTTGCTGTTATATGTGGATGACATGTTAATAGCGGGCTCTAGTAGTAGAGAGGTAAACAGATTAAAGGCTCAGTTGTCAGAACGGTTCGAAATGAAGGATTTGGGGGAGGCCAGAAAAATCTTGGGCATGGGGATTGACCGGAATAGGGAGTCGGGTAAGTTGGTTCTTTCACAAGCAGAATACGTTGAGAAAGTCTTGGCAAGGTTTTGCATGGAAGAGGCGAAGCCAACAGGGACACCATTGGGTATGCACTTCAAGCTATCCGAGAAGGACTCACCTAAGGGCAAGGAGAAGGGTGACAAGATGGAGAGAACTCCATATGCTTCGGCAGTGGGGAGTCTAATGTATGCAATGGTGTGTACAAGGCCGGACATTGCACATGCGGTGGGAGTAGTTAGCCGGTACATGGGCAATCCAGGGAAGCAACATTGGGAAGCGGTTAAATGGATCCTGCACTACTTAAAGGGTACTTCTGGTAAGGCTCTATATTTCTCAAGCAAGGAGGTCGTGTTAGCGGGTTATGTGGATGCGGATTTGGCATCAAGTGATCTTGATAAGAGGAGAAGTACTACGGGTTATGTTTTCACATTGGGTGATACGGCTATCTCCTGGGCTTCTAAATTGCAGAAGATCGTGGCTCAGTCGACTGCGGAAGCAGAATATGTGGCAGTGACCAAGGCAAGTAAAGAGATGGTATGGTTGCAGAACTTCTTGGGTGAACTTGGGAAGACGCGAAGTGGTAATGCTCTCTACAGTGACAGTCAGAGTGCAATCCATTTGGCTAGGAATCCGGCGTTTCATTCTAGGACAAAGCACATTGAACTGAGGTTTCATTACATCAGGCATCTCTTGGAGAGGAAGATCTTAAGGCTGGAGAAGATTTTGGGATCGGAGAACCTGGCTGACATGTTGACCAAGGTGGTAAACCTTGAGAAGTTGAAGCTATGCATAGCTTCAATTGGGCTTGGAGAATAGGAGAGGAGGAAGGCACTACTATGATCGAGGTGAGCACTATGGCACCAAGGATGAGTTGAAGAACGGATACGGGGCTTATATATGCGGTTGATCTTTAGGTGGGAGATTGTTGGAATAGAGGACCAGTCGGTACTAGACTTTGGAGGAAAAAGGAAGAAATTCGTCGGAGGGACTGATGGTCTGGGCGACCGCCCAGAACCATTGTGGGCGACCGCCCACTTAATCAGATTGTTCATCCGCCAGGAGCAGTTTCTGGACGACCGCCCAGGGGTATTGTGGGCGACCGCCCAAGTGTCGGGAATGGTCGAAACTGGGTCGGATTTTATGCCAAATTTCGGGTTCCTTTGTCCATCTAGGGTTAGGTTTTCATTCTTGGGTGCATATTAAAGCATTGTTCCGCCCCTAAACTCATTGTAACTTCAAGATAACATATTATAGTGCAAGATCCTGGCTTAGTAGTGCCCCCAGACGTAGTCAAACATATTGACGAACTGGGTAAACAATTTCTGTGTCTTTTGCTCTGTTATTTTCTTGTGCTTTGTTTGTGTGCCGTTATTTTCTTGGGGTTATTGCTTGGGTTGTGAGGGTCTAATCCACAACACAACCTCCTCCAGCATTCCCCACCACAGCACCAACACTGATAAATTCATTCCAATAAATAGTGTATAATTACATAATGCTATTTTTTTTTAAGAAACTATTTAATTTTTAATATTTATCATTTATTTTCTTTAATTTAGAACGATAAGAATTACACAAATTTCAATTTCACCAGAGAGAGATAATGGTGAATCCTAGAGTGTTTTTCGATATGACAATTGGCAGTGCACCGGTCGGCAGGATCGTCATGGAGATCTTTGCCGATACTACTCCCAAGACCGCCGAGAACTTCCGCTCGCTCTGCACCGGCGAAAAAGGCACCGGCAAGTCTGGGAAGCCGCTCCACTACAAAGGATCCGCCTTCCACCGCGTGATCCCCGGATTAATGTGTCAGGGAGGCGATTTCACTGCCGAAAACGACACCGGAGGCGAGTCGATCTACGGAGCCAAGTTCGCCGACGAAAACTTCATTAAGAAGCACACCAGATCTGGAATTCTGTCGATGGCAAACGCCGGACCGGGAACCAACGGATCGCAGTTCTTCGTGTGTACCGCCAAGACCGACTGGTTGGATGGAAAGCACGTTGTGTTCGGTCAAGTGGTGGAAGGACTTGATGTTGTGAAGAAGATTGAGGTGGTTGGATCGGGCAATGGAAGGACTTCTAAGCCTGTTGTTGCCGATTGCGGCCAACTTTAGATCGGATCTGAGTAATACTATAATGATGATCTGATTTCCCTGAGCTTTTTCATTTACTATGTATTTAGGGTTTATCTATTTATTGGAATGAATTTATCAGTGTTGGTGCTGTGGTGGGGAATGCTGGAGGAGGTTGAGAGGTACTGGGCGGTATGGAGGAGTTTACAGGGGAATGGGGTGGTGGTTTGGTGTTTTTATAATCTTGTTATTAATATTTTTTGAAAAAAAAAATGGTTTTTGTGAGTGTGTTGTAAATATAATTGACGAATTAATGGAAATGGAAAATCTATAATGTTTCAGGGGTGGACAATGCATTTTTAAAAGACATTCTTTACACTTTCCATCCATTTAGTTAGATTTTGTCATGTGTCATCCATTTTTGACTTGGATTGCAACACATTGTAAACATAGTGTACTAAATTGCAAAAGTTGAAACTTTAAGTCCTACATTGCAACTCGATGTGAACTTCGTGGCAGTAAAGTGCAATTTCCCCAAAAATCAAATTACTATTAGTTTATCAAGAGAATAATATTTTTTTTTCAAAAAAAAATCAATTTGAGACGGAGGTAGTAATATTTTTCTTTTAGTGTTTTTTACTTAACACCAAAAGTTAATACCAAACTCACAAAGGTAATTTACTGGATCTAAATAACACTGAGCATGTGATTGAGCAAGACAGGATTAATAAAGGCAAGGGAAGGGGTTAAGGAATACCATGTGATTAAGGCTCGTTTGTTGTAGCTGACAGCTGGTGACTTATGGCTGATGGTGATGACTTATGGCTGATGGCTGATAAGTTATGGCTGATGGATGATTTAATGATTACTGTTTGTTTTAACAGTTCTGAAATAACTTATTTATTTTACGTGTTAAGAAACAATTCTTAAACTCTTGAGTTGTTAAATTGTGTAATGTAAATATTTATTAAAAAAAAACTATGAAACATGCATAATTGAAATGTAATTGGATCCTCGCATTTTTATAATTATTCTTTATTATCAATGACTTTCAAAACTATTCATACTTCTCCAATAAAATCATCGTATTAATGAATAATATTATATTCGAAAGAAAAGAACATACATATTATCTACATAAATATATCTTTATTTGCATTATATCTTTATATTAACTTAATACACCCTACGCCTCGCTCAAAATAGGATTTTGGTAACTTAACTATACTTTGATCAAGTTTTTTTGAAGAAAATAACGATCCTAATAATAATTAATTTTTTTTATTATCACGATTAATAATACTCTCAATAACGATATTCAGATTAACATTAAGATAATTATTTTTATTTTAATTATTTGGTCAAAGTATAATAAAAACTATCATAATCTTATTTCGAGTGGGACAGATGGAGTATTAATTTAAAAAAAAATAAAATATGAAGAATATATTACAATATTTTATTATCAAACTGATTTAACTAAGATGAATAGAAATAGAAGAGCAAAAGATGTAAATCTGATTTGCATGAGAAAAAAAAAGAGAAAGAAAACAAATGAAGAAAAGAGAAAGCCGTTGGGAGTAGGATACCGTAGGAGAAAAAAAAAACACAACACAAATTGTAGACAGTTGGAATCGAAGTCTGAATCTAATTAAACTAGCGTTTTTTTAACAAAAGCCCATAAAGCTACTATTTTGTGCTTTTTGGCTTTTACTTTCTAATGCAACAAGAGGCTTTTACTTTACTTATTGGCATTTTACACTTAAGTAAAAACAAACACTTCAATTTTAACTTAATTTTAACGTATTTTAAGTGATAAGTCAAAAGGCCCCCCCCCCCCCCCCCAATTAAGTAGAAACAAACAAGCACTAAGCGTTGGGGAAAAATTACCAAGTGGTATTACTTTGTTTACACCAAATGCAAAATACTTAAAAGTTACCACTTAATGCAACGTACTTTCCAATTTGTTTCAAATAATGCAATTTTCGTTTCAAATAATGTAACGTACTTTTAAGTACATTGCATTTGGTGTAAACAAACTAATAGTACATTGTACCGATTGGTCGATCGGCCGTTAAGTTTGAGGGTCTTATATAGGTTTTGGAGGGTCTTAGGTAGTTATATATAGTTAGATCAAAGTTTAGTTTCATACTTCATTTGTCCTATAACAAGTATGGTGCTTTTTTTAGTACGTCACAAAATAAATTTAGCATATCAAAATACAATAATAGCCTTAGTGTAATTTTATCATGGCATAAAGGAGGAAGCATTTATGGGACAAAGAGAGCTTATTATTATTATTATTATTATTATTATTATTATTATTATTCATACCCCTTATAAAATGTAACTTGAACAGAGTCCAACTTCTTCAGTTCAAGGTATGGAAAACGGGATGAAAAGTGGTTAGGAAAATGCATCGAAGTACGAATTAGAAGCATCAGATAAACAATGACCTCAAATTTTACTATATCATTATTATTGTTATTTGATGTTCTTTTATAAATGATGATACAACAAAGCATGTATTTTGAAGATGAGTTAATTAGTTATTTGAATGCTAACTTTCTATCACATTTTTGTTACGAACCAGGCAATAAAATGATGTAGGAGCAAAGGAAATTGGTCATCAAGCACCACAAGACTATTTGGGTTGTTTCTTTTCGTTTTTGTTAAAAACTAATTTCAACAGAGTCATTTAAGATATACTATATAACAAAACATATAAGAAAATCAAACATAATTTCATATTACACACACACACACACACACACACACACACACGATGATTAACATAAACTTAGCCTCACCTAATCAATCCTTTTACTTTCTTTTTTTTTGTGATAACTATTTTGCCTATATTAAATGTCATCTGAGTTGTACCAAACTTGATTTAGCACTCAAACTAATGAATTTTGACGGAGGGACTAACTGTATTTGATTTGAGTGGTAAAGGGATGTATTTCTTTCAAAATTTGGGTAGAAGGACTAATCCCATAAAATGCACATAGTAGAGGGACAATTTAAGTAGTTTGTCCTAATTGAAATAATAACACTATGTGAGTGTCAAAATATCCCACACCTCCATCTTCTTCCCCTCCGATGACTACCCCCTCTCCCCCCCCACCACCACCACCATCACCATCACCATCACCACTGATAAAAATACACAATATCATGATAGAAATGTATGATTATGTTCCTAAATTATGCTATCTATATAGCTTCTCAAATGTTCATTGTACTCGTTTCCTTATTTTGTATAGCTTGTTCACCAAAACTAGGATTGTTGTAGTCTTGTGCAAAGTTAAATGTACAATCAATACTACAATGAGTTTTTCAATAGTTCTCTCCTCATTACGGTATATAGCGCATCACAATGTTAATTATTTTTCCCAGCCGATTTTCTTCATTCTCCCATGGCATCCTCTGATTCCTCTATTCTTCTTAACCCGGACGAACCCAATATTCCCCTCATTGTTGTCTCTCTTTCTCATGTCCTCAAACTCACCACCACAAATTACATATCTTGGAAAACACAAGTTGAATCAACTCTTCTAGGCCTACATCTTTATAAATCATCGACGGAACCCATCTTGCACCACCCACAACTGTCACTGCAACCTTCCCACCTGCTACCGCAACTACCCGCACTCATGGCGAAACACCAGCCACTCCATGAAAACCCACGTCCACCGAGTTGGGGAATTTAGGGAGGGGGGATCTCCACATCCACTAGCCCATACTAGCAGTCAGCAATATGGAGAAAATAATTCAATACATGAATAATAATATGAAACAACATATAACAACGATGTTTGATAACCCAGTTCATCAACACATGACTACATCTGGGGGCACTTAGCCATGATATCATTATAATAATATATGTAAAGATTACAACATAGCACATGCATTCACATAGATCTAGCATGACACGCCCCCAGGTCCCGGGTTTCCCTTAATAGAACCTCGAACCTGGATGGAGTGCCTAACGGGAAACAAGAAACTTAACAAGAAACTTAATGACATTTGATTAACAAATTGACATGATATATATATTCTAGAGTAAGGAGCTATACTAGCTCACAACACAAATTCTAGACAAGAAAATTCAAAACCAAACTTAATACATACACAGCGGAAACATGCCTAGCACATAAGCTGGCATTAAGAGTACTATACTAGATGTCTAGTGACAACAAGAACTGTCTACCCCAAAATAAGGAGTTACAAAACCCATACATCGTCCTCACCAAGTGTAAAAGGACACAAGCTCCAAAATAATCACGACCTGCGAAGCAAGCTCCCAATTATGTCGAGCTTCACTGCGCACTATCCTTCCTTTCCTGGGGGGGGGGGGAAGCAATTAAAGGGTGAGATAAATCTCAGTAAGCTATTAGATGCAACTACATGACATGTTATCATGCAACTCAAGTAGATACTCAAATAATCATATCTCAAGTATCATCAAGTAACAAGTATATGAGAGGATAATCCACTCATCAAGTAGCACATAAGGCTAAACAAGCAAGTTATAAGGATATTGCTTCCTTCCTTATTCCTCCCAAGAATACCATTGTTGTCGAAGCTTGTATTACTTTGACTTCACGATCAATAACAGGAACTGATTATTCAGTATATATCAGAAGACCCGGTAACCAGTGTCATTCTCAATATCAGTACTCATGATTATTCATGAGGTGTTCGGGACGGGAGTTTAGCATTCACTTAAGTCAGGCTTATTGCTCCAACTAAGGAAGCTATGCCCTTACTATGGCCGGTAGTAAGGGGTCGGGCGGAAATACATAGGGACCCGATTGTCACTTAAACCCCAGCTCTCGCGACAAGCGTGAACCTATACATTTTCGAACAGGCAAGGAGAACCAGCTGGACTCACACAAGAAAGTACAAGTAGATATTTACTTGAACAACGGGAGAGGAACTAATCCAAAAGTAGTGGACTAGCTCAACAAGGAACATGCTTCAAGTAATCAAGAAGTCACCTTGTATCAAAAAAATGTATGCAATGTTTGCATATACACAGCAAGAACATGTCTCATACACGTTAGTGCTTGTTCATAGCACTTTCAAGTTCACTACCATACATATGTATTGGTGTCAAGCCATGTACAAGATTTTATTATCTTATATTCAAGTCTTAATCCATTTCTATGGATATTCAAATCACGTACAAGCTTTTAATGTCTTATACTTCAAGTTATAACTTCCAATCTTTGGACATTCAAACAAGTATAAGAGTTATACCTTTACTCTTACAAAATCCAACTCCTATTCTTAGGATGTTCAAGTCTAAGACCTTATGCTAATGCCTCTAAGGTGCACAATCATTGGATTCACAACAAGTATAACACATTTGTGCTTGTTCATAGCACTTTCAAGACATAAAGAAGAGATACTACTCTTATACCTATGTTCTCATTTTAATTCAATGAGTATACATGGTTAAGACCAAGTCTGATGCCCCTAAAGTATCACAACACTTGCTAGGACATCTTACATTAAGGTTATACACCTTAACTAGGGTTACTTCCAACCTTATACAAACTTTAAACAAAATCTTTGTTTTTCAGACAACTGTGCGGTCGCCCAAAATTGACTGTGCGGCCGCACACAAGCAGGTCACTTTCTTTGAAAAATCCTTCAGAAAGATGAGCGGTCGCACACTCAATTTTGTGCGGTCGCACAGTGTACTAAAATGCGAAATTTTCATTTCTTTCCCGGTTTAAGAATTGTCCGTCCCAAAACGTAGGAGTAACTTTTTACCAACAATTTAACAATTCCACAATACACTCACATGCTCAATTCACTTAAACCAAGTTCTTTCATTATGCTACACAGGGGAAATATACTCCCTTTGTCCCAGATTTACAAGTACCACAAAAATTACCCCGAACACAAAATTAACAATCACAAATATGGAGAATAACATTTATGCATGTTATTACAAGCAAGGGGGAGCTAATAACTTACCTAGTCAAAATTCAAGTTGACCAAAACTTATTTCTGTTCGGCCTGGAACGCTCTATTCAACGCCACGAATATTAATCCGGGATCGGAAGCAAGAACGGAGGGATAATTAAACTCGAGGAGTCGAGAATAGGGTGAAACCCTAACCTAGCTTTTCAGAACAGAGGGAGCAACGTAATGAATTTGGGGAGAAATGATTTCTCCAGGCAACTAAGAAGTTGATATACATTCAAGTTTCAAAGAATTGCACTTAGGCCCCTCAAGTTTCACTTTTAACAAAAAGACCCCTAAAGTCCAATTTTCACAAATGACCCAAAAGTCAAAACTAGACATTTAACCACCTTAATATTCTAAAGCAGTTAAAACTTTAACCCAAGTAAAACTAACACATAATATGCAAGTTCAAGTATTTAACAAGTATGTCAAATATTTAACAAGAAATTCGATGGGTGTTACATCCTCCCCACCTTAAAGAAAATTCGCCCACGAATTTTACTTACCAACATTTTCAAATAGGCTCGGGTATTTATCTCGCATCTCTTTCTCGGTTTCCCAAGTAGCTTCTTCAATTTCATGATTCCTCCACAGGACCTTCACAATAGGAATCCTTTTGGTACGCAAAACTTGCTCTTTCCAGTCAAGAATTTCAACAGGCTGTTCCTCATAAGACAAATCAGGCTGAAATGGAATAGCCTCATACTCAAGAACATGTGATTCATCTGCCATATACTTGCGAAGCATAGATACATGGAACACGTTATGAATACCAGATAAAGAAGGAGGTAAAGCCACTCTATAAGCCAACTTCCCAACTCTTTCAAGAATCTCAAATGGACCGATATAACGAGGAGAAAACTTTCCTTTTTTCCCAAATCTCTTTATACCTCTACGAGGAGAGACCTTCAAGAATACAAAGTCACCTACCTGAAATTCAAGATCCCTTCTACGATGATCTGCATAACTCTTTTGTCTACTCTGAGCTGTGCGCAATCTATCTCGAATAAGTTTCACACTCTCAACTGATTGTTGAACCATTTCAGGACCCAAGAGTCTAGCTTCTCCCACTTCATCCCAGCATATAGGAGATCGACATTTTCTGCCATAAAGAGCCTCATATGGAGCCATTTCAATGCTAGACTGAAAACTGTTATTATAAGCAAACTCAGCCAAAGGAAGATGAGTATCCCAACTGCCTTTGAAATCAATAACACAAGCACGTAACATATCCTCAAGAATCTGTATAAGTCTCTCAGATTGCCCATCAGATTGAGGATGAAAAGCAGTACTGAAATTTAATTTAGTACCCATGGCACCCTGAAGAGCCTGCCAGAATCGAGAAGTAAAACCAGGATCTCTGTCAGATACAATACTCACAGGAACTCCATGGAGTCGGACTATCTCCTGAACATACAAAGATGCCAATTGAGACAATGAATATCCCATGGAAACAGACAAGAAGTGAGCTGATTTAGTCAACCTGTCCACTATAACCCAAACAGCATCATGGCCTCGTCTGGTACGTGGCAAACCAGTCACAAAATCCATAGTAATATGCTCCCATTTCCACTCTGGAATTTCCAATGGTTGCAACAAACCTGCTGGACGTTGATGTTCCACTTTTACTTTTTGACAAGTCAAACATTTGGAAACATACTCAGCAATCTCTCTTTTCATATTGTTCCACCAGAAATGTTTCTTCAAGTCTTGGTACATTTTAGTGCTTCCAGGATGAATAGTATACTTGGCTTTGTGAGCCTCTTCAAGAACTTTCTTCTTAATCTCAGGATCAACTGGAATACAAACTCGACTTCGGAAGGTAAGAATTCCATCACTATTGAAAGAAAAATCTGATTGTTTTCCTTCATTCATTCCACTAATGATTTTCTGCAATTCAGAATCAATTACCTGAGCTTCTTTGATCTGTTGGAGTAAATCTGAAGTAGCTTTTATATTAGCAAACATAACTCCATGATTTGATTCACAAGGACTCCAATCACACAAGTCTTCAAACATCTTCCATTCACGAATCATCAGGCAAGAAATATAAGTCTTTCTGCTCAGTGCATCTGCCACAACATTTGCCTTTCCAGGATGATAAAGAATAGTACAATCATGATCCTTTAATTTCTCCATCCATCTACGTTGCCTCATGTTAAGCTCTTTTTGAGAAAACAAGTACTTCAAGCTCTTATGATCAGTAAAGACTTCAAATTTGGTTCCATACAAGTAATGCCTCCATTTATGCAAAGAAAAAATAATCGCAGCCAACTCTAAATCATGAGTAGGATAATTCTTTTCATAAGGAGATAATTTTCGAGAAGCATAAGCTATTACCTTGCCATCTTGCATCAGAACACAACCCAATCCTTCTTTAGAAGCATCAGTATAAACCATGAAATGCTCAGAACCATTAGGCAAAGCCAAGACTGGAGCTGTAGTCAAACGCCTTTTCAACTCCTGAAAACTTGCTTCACATTTGTCATTCCACTCAAAAGAAATAGCTTTTCGAGTCATATTAGTCAATGGAGTAGCAATCTTGGAGAATCCCTCAATGAACCTCCGATAATAACTAGCCAAGCCCAAGAAACTACGGATTTCAGTCACTGTAGTTGGCCTCTTCCAGTTTACAACTGCTTCAACTTTGGAAGGATCTACTGCAATACCAGTAGCAGACACAACATGCCCCAAGAATGAAACCTCTTCTAACCAGAAAGCACATTTGCTGAATTTTGCAAATAATTGTTTCTCACGAAGAACTTGTAATACTACTCTGAGATGTTGTTCATGCTCAGCCCGTGACTTAGAATACACAAGAATATCATCAATGAATACCACCACAAAGCAATCAAGATATGGCTTGAATATACGGTTCATCAAATCCATAAATACAGCTGGAGCATTTGTCAAACCGAATGGCATAACAATAAACTCATAATGCCCATACCTGGTACGGAAAGCTGTCTTTGGTATATCCTCAGATCTGATTTTCAACTGATGATAACCACTTCTCAAGTCAAGCTTCGAATACACTACTGAACCCTGAAGCTGATCAAACAAGTCATCAATATGAGGTAACGGATATTTGTTCTTGATAGTTACCTGATTAAGATCTCTGTAATCAATACACAATCGCAGAGTCCCATCTTTCTTTCTGACAAACAGCACTGGTGCACCCCACGGTGATACACTAGGCCTGATAAAGCCCCGATCAAGCAATTCCTCAAGCTGTGTTTTCAACTCTCTTAACTCAGCTGGAGCCATTCTATAAGGTGCTTTAGAGATTGGTGCTGTACCTGGTAATAACTCAATACAGAACTCAAGCTCTCGATCAGGTGGCATACTATACTCAGAAGAGAACACATCTGAAAATTCAGACACAACAGGAATATCCTCCATCTTGGGAACAGATAAACTCTGATCAAGTACACATGCGAGATACCCGGCACAACCACGAGATAAAAGTTTTCTAGCTTTTAAAGCAGAAATAACATGTATAGCACATAAAGGCCTATCACCTTCAAAGGTAAAATCAGGCAAACTAGGAATAGAAAAAGTTACTACTTTTCTATAACAATCAACAGATGCATGATGCACATATAGCCAATCCATGCCAAGAATCACGTCAAAGTCCCTTATAGGTAACACGACTAGGTCGACAAGAAGGGCATGATCACCCACAAGAACCTCACATTTCTTGTAAACCTCAGAAGTAAACATGCAATCTCCCATAGGGGAAGATACTTCTAGCACATAAGGCATAGAATCAGGAAGAACATGCAAATGCGACACAAAATGAGATGCCACATAAGAATGAGATGAGCCTGGATCTATCAAGACTCGCGCTCTCGTACTAGAAAGTAATATAATACCTCCTATGACCGCAGAAGACTCAGCTACACCCTGCTGATCTAAAGCAAACACTCGACCCTGAACTTTTGGTCGACCCCCACTATCTCTCTTGGAACCTGAGGCTGGTTGACTTGTACTCCCAACTTGATTTACTTTACTCTTAGAACAATTTCTAGCAAAGTGCCCCGCTTCACCACACACTATACACTTTCCTTGCTTTAGCCAACACTTGTCTTCAGAATGGCCTTCTTTCGAACAATAGCCACATACTCTCCTGGGACCTTGGACTGTTGTCCTCGAACCAGTTGATACACTACCTTTGCTTTCGGTTGGCTGTCGGAATCGACGATCTTGGCGGCCAGATTTACCACCTCTAGAACCAGATCCCTGAGTTTTCTCCGATACACGACCAGTCATGGTTGTTCCCAACTTCACCTTGTGTTCTTCGATATCATTTTCAATGGTATAAGCCTTCTCCACTGCTTGCTGATAGCTAGTGAGTTGTAAAGAAAGAAGTTGCTTCCTATACTCAGTCCTTAACCCTTTAACAAACCTCTGTGCCTTCTTAGCTTCATTTGGAACTAAGTGATCACAATACCTCGCCAATTCTGTGAACTTGGTTGAGTACTGCCCCACGGTCAGACTTCCCTGCTCCAGATTAAGAAATTCCATTTCCTTTCTGTCTTGGACTACTGTTGGAATAAACTGTAACTTAAAAGCTTTAAGAAAATTCTCCCATGTCTGTGGTACACCTTCCAGTTCCCAACTCTTACTCAACACTTGCCACCAATGTTCAGCGGCTTTCTCAAGTTTAAAAGTTGCAAAGGTTACCTTATCACCACCTGCACATCTCAAGGCTGTAAAGATCTTCTCAATGCTTTCAATCCACTCCTCTGCCTTTTTAGCATCAAATTCCCCATCAAAACTACGAGGTTTCAGCTTCAAGAACCTTGTAAGGCGATTAGGATAATCCCAGTCAACATTATCAACCATTTCTTCTTGAGGAGTTATAGATCTCAGCTGATTACTGCCACTAGTACCTTCAGAACTCATTGTACCTGTAGGTAAACACTCAGCGTTATTAATAACACCCCAAGACTCACCCATACCTAGGACATAGACCCTATCCAGACTTAGAGCAAACCAAGGTAGCTAAACAGGGTAGCTAAACCAGGGTAGCTCTGATACCAACCTGACACGCCCCCAGGTCCCAGGATTCCCTTAATAGAACCTCGAACCTGGATGGAGTGCCTAACGGGAAACAAGAAACTTAACAAGAAACTTAATGACATTTGATTAACAAATTGACATGATATATATATTCTAGAGTAAGGAGCTATACTAGCTCACAACACAAATTCTAGACAAGAAAATTCAAAACCAAACTTAATACATACACAGCGGAAACATGCCTAGCACATAAGCTGGCATTAAGAGTACTATACCAGATGTCTAGTGACAACAAGAACTGTCTACCCCAAAATAAGGAGTTACAAAACCCATACATCGTCCTCACCAAGTGTAAAAGGACACAAGCTCCAAAATAATCACGACCTGCGAAGCAAGCTCCCAACTATGTCGAGCCTCACTGCGCACTATCCTTCCTTTCCTGGGGGGGGGGAAAGCAATTAAAGGGTGAGATAAATCTCAGTAAGCTATTAGATGCAACTACATGACATGTTATCATGCAACTCAAGTAGATACTCAAATAATCATATCTCAAGTATCATCAAGTAACAAGTATATGAGAGGATAATCCACTCATCAAGTAGCACATAAGGCTAAACAAGCAAGTTATAAGGATATTGCTTCCTTCCTTATTCCTCCCAAGAATACCATTGTTGTCGAAGCTTGTATTACTTTGACTTCACGATCAATAACAGGAACTGATTATTCAGTATATATCAGAAGACCCAGTAACCAGTGTCATTCTCAATATCAGTACTCATGATTATTCATGAGGTGTTCGGGACGGGAGTTTAGCATTCACTTAAGTCAGGCTTATTGCTCCAACTAAGGAAGCTATGCCCTTACTATGGCCGGTAGTAAGGGGTCGGGCGGAAATACATAGGGACCCGATTGTCACTTAAACCCCAGCTCTCGCGACAAGCGTGAACCTATACATTTTCGAACAAGCAAGGAGAACCAGCTGGACTCACACAAGAAAGTACAAGTAGATATTTACTTGAACAACGGGAGAGGAACTAATCCAAAAGTAGTGGACTAGCTCAACAAGGAACATGCTTCAAGTAATCAAGAAGTCACCTTGTATCAAGAAAATGTATGCAATGTTTGCATATACACAACAAGAACATGTCTCATACACGTTAGTGCTTGTTCATAGCACTTTCAAGTTCACTACCATACATATGTATTGGTGTCAAGCCATGTACAAGATTTTATTATCTTATATTCAAGTCTTAATCCATTTCTATGGATATTCAAATCACGTACAAGCTTTTAATGTCTTATACTTCAAGTTATAACTTCCAATCTTTGGACATTCAAACAAGTATAAGAGTTATACCTTTACTCTTACAAAATCCAACTCCTATTCTTAGGATGTTCAAGTCTAAGACCTTATGCTAATGCCTCTAAGGTGCACAATCATTGGATTCACAACAAGTATAACACATTAGTGCTTGTTCATAGCACTTTCAAGACATAAAGAAGAGATACTACTCTTATACCTATGTTCTCATTTTAATTCAATGAGTATACATGGTTAAGACCAAGTCTGATGCCCCTAAAGTATCACAACACTTGCTAGGACATCTTACATTAAGGTTATACACCTTAACTAGGGTTACTTCCAACCTTATACAAACTTTAAACAAAATCTTTGTTTTTCAGACAACTGTGCGGTCGCCCAAAATTGACTGTGCGGCCGCACACAAGCAGGTCACTTTCTTTGAAAAATCCTTCAGAAAGATGAGCGGTCGCACACTCAATTTTGTGCGGTCGCACAGTGTACTAAAATGCGAAATTTTCATTTCTTTCCCGGTTTAAGAATTGTCCGTCCCAAAACGTAGGAGTAACTTTTTACCAACAATTTAACAATTCCACAATACACTCACATGCTCAATTCACTTAAACCAAGTTCTTTCATTATGCTACACAGGGGAAATATACTCCCTTTGTCCCAGATTTACAAGTACCACAAAAATTACCCCGAACACAAAATTAACAATCACAAATATGGAGAATAACATTTATGCATGTTATTACAAGCAAGGGGGAGCTAATAACTTACCTAGTCAAAATTCAAGTTGACCAAAACTTATTTCTGTTCGGCCTGGAACGCTCTATTCAACGCCACGAATATTAATCCGGGATCGGAAGCAAGAACGGAGGGATAATTAAACTCGAGGAGTCGAGAATAGGGTGAAACCCTAACCTAGCTTTTCAGAACAGAGGGAGCAACGTAATGAATTTGGGGAGAAATGATTTCTCCAGGCAACTAAGAAGTTGATATACATTCAAGTTTCAAAGAATTGCACTTAGGCCCCTCAAGTTTCACTTTTAACAAAAAGACCCTAAAGTCCAATTTTCACAAATGACCCAAAAGTCAAAACTAGACATTTAACCACCTTAATATTCTAAAGCAGTTAAAACTTTAACCCAAGTAAAACTAACACATAATATGCAAGTTCAAGTATTTAACAAGTATGTCAAATATTTAACAAGAAATTCGATGGGTGTTACATAGCATGGCTACTCTCCATGAACAATCTCTCATATATATTATCTCACATCCCCAAGAACACACAAACAACACGGTCATGGACGGGTTGTAGGATTTCCCCCATGGTTCTCCTAGGCCCCCGGCCCCTTCCTAAACACTATTTTGTGGCCCCTTCTTGATATCCTAGCTCTCTCTGTCAAGCACACATTATTTTGGAAAAAATCCCCTTTATATAGGCGTAGGAGAAGTCCTAAATCAATACATGGAACAAATCTAGTCAAAATAGAAAGCTGAGAAAAATTGGGCTATCCCCCGTCATGCACAGCCGTGCAGACCTTGTTACTCGGCGGTGCAGCTCGGCCATGTACTATGCCTGGAGCGGCCGTGCTCTATTTTACCCCAAAAACAATAGCTTCCTCCCCGTGGTGCACCTCCCCATGCACGGCACTGCAGCCCCTGTTTTGCACATTCTCGATTTCCTTCTCCCTTTTAACCTCTCCTTGATCTCCACCAAACCCCTATGATTTATACTTATTTTCTCCATCTGTCTCTTTACAGTTTTAGGACTCCACTCCCAACAATCTCCCACCTGGAGACTAAAACCATTAACATGGAAATCATCCCGTCAAACTCCCACCATGAAGATGACCCCCCTTCGAATATTGTAACACCATGTTGAGCCTCCACGTTCCTCCACCATGAGCCTCCACACCCAAGTAATAAGGCGAGTTGAAACCAAGTGACGCTTTAACCTCTCCGTGTTAGATTCTTCTTGCCACCCCAAATTAACTTCTACCTTGATTTCTCTCTGCAAGTCTAACTTCGCCTTCTCTCTCCTAGATCCACTCCCCTTGCAATCCTCCCCATAAAACTCGCACACACCTTGCTTATTGCATTGTATTCTTGTGGTCTTTTCTCTCTCTCTCTCTGTTAGGGCCACATGACTCCCACTACCTTGAAACTTTTGAGTCACTCCCCCCCCCCTAAGATACCGTTCTTTGATGCATCTCTATTTTTACACCAATAGGCCGGTCTTTATGCCTCTTGCTCCCACCTGGAATGAATTTGATGTTGTCGATAGAGTATAACATCCTCCTAACCCCATATGTCATTTGCGATAAGTCCTCCTCTTCTCAGATGGTCTAACCAGCTTATACCACTCACCTTTGCATCGTCGGTTTCTTACGCAAGTATCTGATGCATTCCTCATTTCTTTTATATTTTCTCCATCGCCTAAATTTGTAGTTAACTAATTTATCTCCTTGCGATCTTTCTCCAACCACCATGACTTCCCTAAGATCTCTTGAAAACATCCTAATCTCTGCATCTCTAAATTCCACCACGAATCTCTGCAGATCTCTTAAGAAACACACGAACTGATTCAAACTGTCTGACCTTCTGCACGATTATGACCTATTTGGAACGCTCTTACTTCAACCAAAAACCCTAGCAGCTCTTCCGATTAACTTTGCACGCCCGCATGCCCCACCTAGCTCGGTCATGCCACCCCGGCCAATCTGCTATTTCCTTCTTCACCTAGGATCTCCCGAAGATACAAGTTGTTAGGGAATTGGGGGGATCTCCATATCCACTAGCCCCTACTTTTGGTGTTATGATCTAAGTACATTGTTTGAACGATGTTTTGTTATCATTTTATTCATTATATAAAGAGTTGTTTTAGATTATTATTTGTTTTTACATGTTTTGTTAGAATAATCTCCGTCCCTAGTACTTATGAAGAACTAGTATAGGTTTGATTAGATAATCATGTGATAATTATGTGTATGTGATACAAGTTAAAATTATTGGTATGTGTTAGTGAACATAAACTGGACATGACCCACCAATGAGGTCAATGTCATAGTCAAAATGTCATAATTAAACCTCTTAATAGTTATATCATTAAAATCCTTAGACCTGAGATTATTATGATCATCCACTTAATGGAGATAATGTTTGACATATTTAAACGTACTCTTAACCAAGTAATTATAAATGATATGATTGGCATAATCAAAGTTATGTAGGGAAGTGTAATAAGTCAAGTCGGAATTTGTACCTCTTCGTGAGAGATGTCAAGCTTGGGCTCCTTGATGAATAGTATTGATGAAATCCATGGCCGTGCTAAAATGAATTGATATGATCAATGTCATTTGTATTAATAACTGTTTGAAATAGAGAAAAGTATTGGGAATTGTAAGTTCACCATTGACCATGGCTTACGCTCAATGACATCGTGAACAAATGAATTGTGATATGATCTATAAAAGGATTCACAAACTTTGACAAGTTATATTAATTGGGTAATCATGATGGCTTGATAGAATCCGCTCATGATTTATGAGAATGAATTTGGTCAGACTCATTGCTAACTTAATATAATCCTATGGGGTCACACACAAAAGAACGAATTAAATAAAAGACTAAAATTAAGTTTCTGGTGGTGCTCGGCCGAGCACCCTATATGACTCGGCTGAGCAGGCCCTACTCAGACCCTATTTTCTAATTTCGCGTTTTAACGGGTTTTGACTGTTGGTGTTGTATGCTCTAGGCACGTTATTTGAACGATTAATGTTATCTATTGATTATATATTAATAAAGATATTGAATGTTTGATTATTATATCTTTTGCATGTTTATTATAATAATTCCCATCCCTGATAATTATGATTAATTGTTAGTATAAGTTTAATAGACAATCATATGATGATTATAGTGTATGTGATACAATTAAACTTATGGGTATTTGTTGGAGAACTAATACTGGACTGACCCGTATGAGATTTATTTCATGGTCACAATGTCATAATTAAATCTCATATAGTTATATCACTTGAATCTTTAGACCTGAGATTATTACAGTCTTCCACTTGATGAACATTATGTTTGACATATTCAAACGTTACCCCTAACCGGGTAGCTATAAAGAATATGATTGGCATAATCAGATTCATGTAGGGAAGAATAATAAGTCAAGATGGGATTTGTTCCTCGTCAAGAGAGATGTCAAGCTTTGGCCACTCGATGAATGGTATTGATGAAATGCATGGCTGTGCTAAAATAAGATTTGTTGTATCAATACATTCGGGATCGAGAAAGCATTGAACTATGTAAGTTAACCATTGACCATGACTTACGTTCAATAGATATCGTGAACAAAGAGATTGTGATGTGTTCTATTAAAGGATACGAACTTATATAGTTATACTAATTGGGTAGGTATGACGGTTTGCTAGAACCTAATCATATCTTATGGGTTTATGCCCATTGCCAAATTAGTATAATCCTAAAGGGTCACACACATTAGAACGAATCTTAAAAGGACTTAATTAGAATTATATGTCAAAGGGCCTTTGAGGAATATTAGGATATTAGAGGAGAAAACAGGAAACTGGGTTGGTCCGGGCGGACCTTGTCCAAGACCCGTCCGGACCAAGTCTTAACCCGGGTGGACCAGGTCCTATACCTGGGCGGACCTTTAGTCCTGTTTGGACTAGGTTTTTCCCAATACATTTTCTTGCGGGTTTAATCACTTGTTACCTATTTGGAATAGGTCTAACAAGTATATAAACAGCCTCTAATCAGCCTAATCAGTCATATGGCTTTGTGACAACTTTCAAAGAGTTTGAGAGGTTTTATTCTTGTTCTAAGATCCTAAAAGTGAAGAACAAGAGATCACATATTAATTCCATATAGTTCATTGTGAAAGCTTGTTTCACAAATTGGTCTAGCAACCAAGATCAAGTGTTTATTGATATTCGTTCGTGGTGTGGATACCGTTAGAGGGTGACGCTTATCATCTTCAAGTTCGTGATCTTGCTCGTGATTGTGATCGTGATCAAGTTTTGAAAAGCTACACCAAATTCAAGGTTGTTAATCAAACGCTTCATGGGTTAGTATTCTAGTATTCATTGTTGATGTCTTTGATATAATCATATGAATGGATCTATAGGCTTTAGGTTTTATTAATTTTAAATGCTATATTCTGCTGCGCATGTTGCCTCGAAACCCAACAGTGGTATCAGAGCCCCGTTCATGTTGATTATTTCAATACATAATCATGTTCTATGTGTATAAATTGTTTATGTGCTTAGCGTGATTTGAAAATTGAGATTATGATGTTTATGTGTTATATGCATTTATGTGGTTTATTGTTTTATAAACTTTAATCGCACTATTCAATCGCAATAAAAATTATGTTGGATTTGAAATTGTTTGGATCATCAATTTTTGATTTGATCAAAGTTTTGATGATCTAAGAGATTTATGAATAAATTTTTTATTCAAGGTTCTGAGGTTCATGGTGATTGGATCATCATGAACATCAAATCCTAATTGAATCGGGGAAAAACAATTTTGCGACAAATTTCCGAACTTAAAAAATTTTGAATTTTTCCAGAGGGTCCGACCGGACCTAGTACATGACCCGGCCAGACCTCTCGGTCTGGTGCGAGAATTTGCTGGGGTCGTGGGGTGGATTCGTGGTTTGAAATTCCTATTTGTTTTAGTCTGTTGAATTCTGAGATTGGTTCAAGGTTTGGATGGCTAGCCTACGTTCTCGAGAGTGTGTTTCCCAAACTTGATCGTAATCAAAGATTCAAAGATAAAACGAAATTAGAATTATGAAGAGTTCATAATTGCTAAAATTGAGAAACAAAGTTCTTGATTCAATGATTGGAGATCCAAGTGGAATTGTGAATGCAATTGGCATACATTCATCGAGACCATATATTGCTTAGTTTTGGCCACATAGACTACTTTCTTGGTTTCTTGAATTAGTGCGGGATTGTGGTTGCCTATGGCTTAGTTCGACCGCACTTCTTGTTGTCTTGATTTGGAGATGATAACCAAGGTTCAAAAGAGTCTCATCCTCATAATTATAGAGAAACTAATGACACATAATATCATGCATAAATTAATAAAGATTAATTTATTGACTAAACTTGATGTGTAACATGTTTATCTTATGTGATCATAAATGTGTTATATGCTATATCTTTGAACCTTATTTAAAATTTAAGTTCCGTGCCAACCCATGATTAAAACACTTGGAATTACATGGGTACTTTCATGCGTGCTCTAACCATCGCGAGGTGCATTGATTTTATTCATGTATGAACAAGATGAGTGAAAGAGTGGTTCCTATGCGTTTAAAGTGGGTTGACTTATTAGGCTATCAAAAGAGTTTTGGGCCTAAGGCACAAATGAGATTAAAACATACATGACATATGATGTCTTGATATAATCTCATAAAAGATCTAAGAGTCATATATGATATGATTGATAAGGAGTTATCTACCTAAATAATTTAATTTTATGCATCTTGCCATCGCGGACGTAAAATTAAATGAAATATAGATCTTAGCCATTTAAATTATATTATACATTGGATGTATATGAAGGTTATATAATTTAGTGGGAGTATTTGTGAAATACTGTTTGAATATATCTTTTAATCTAGTTGGTACTTATATTTAATTATATGTTTGCATAATTGTAGATAATGGCTCAAAGTTCAAATTCTTTATCATTGCGATCTATCCTTGAGAAGGAAAAGTTTCAAGAAAATGGAGCTAACTTCACGGATTGGATCCGTAGCCTTAGAATTGTTCTAAAGCATGAAGATAGGCTCTATATTCTTGATGATCCCGTTCCTGAAGAAGAATCTGCTTCTAATGCACCCAAGGATGAGAGAAACGCCTACAAGAAGCACAAAAGTGATTCTCGTGAGGTGGGTTGTATCATGCTTGCGGCCATGTGTCCAGAGCTTCCGAAGACTCTTGAACACTTGGAGGCATATGACCTTGCTGTTCAGTTGAAAGATATGTTTCAAGAACAAGCAAGGCAAGAGAGGTTCGATACTATAGCTTCTTTGGTCTCATGTAAGATGAGCGAAGGGCAGGCTGTGGTCCCTCATGTTCTTAAGATGAAGGCTCACTTTGAGCATCTAGAGAAGCTTGGCCATCCAATTGATGTTGAGTTGGCCACTGGTTTTATTCTTAATTCATTGCCCAAAAGCTATAATCAGTTCGTCATGAACTTTAATATGCATGGGATGGATAAGTCCTTGTCTGAGTTGCATGGGATGCTTAAGACAACGAAAAAGAAAATCGGTAAAGAGGCCGCTCCTGTGCTCATAGTGTCTAAGGAAGGAAAGGGCCAGAAAGGCAAAGGAAAGGGTAAGGCAAAGGTTGTCAAACCCAAGATTGGCAAGGCAATTGTTGCCAATGATAATGTGGCTAAAACTACTCCACAAAAGGATGAAATTTGTTTCCATTGCAATGAGATTGGTCATTGGAAACGCAATTGCAAAGCTTATAAGGAAGAGTTAAAGAAGAAGAAGAGCAGTGGGACTGCGTCTACTTCAGGTATCTATGTTATAGATATTTTTCTTTCTACTTCTAGTTCCTGGGTATTAGATATTGGATATAGATCTCACATTTGTTTAAATATGCAGGCACTAAGGAATAGAAGGCTACTTAAAGATGGCGAGGTGGACCTACGTGTGGGGAATAGAGCAAGAGTTGCTGCATTAGCCGTAGGAACATATGATGTCATTTTACCTAGCAGATTAATTCTTGTTTTGAACAATTGTTATTACGTTCCGGATTTAAGTAGAAATATTATTTCAGTTTCTTGTTTGGATAATGAAGGTTATAGTTTTCTTAGTAAGAATAAGAACTTATCTATTTATTTAAATGATATACTTTATTGTACTGCATGTTCATTTAATGGCCTTTATGTTCTTGATATTGATAATAGAAATAATGAGAATATTTATAATGTAAATAAGAAATCCAAACCTAATGATGTAAATCATAGTTATTTGTGGGATTGCCGTCTTGATCATATTAATGAGAAGTGTATCTCAAAACTCCATGGGGACGGACTTTTAGATTCACATGATTTTGAATCATATGAAACTTGTGAGTCTTGTTTACTTAGAAAGATGACAAAGACACCCTTCACTAAGAGTAGTGAAAGGGCTATTGACTTATTAGGACTCATATATACTGATGTGTGTGGACCAATAAGCAGCAATGCTAGGGGAGGATATCAATACTTCATAACTTTTACTGATGATTTTAGTAGATATGGCTATGTCTACTTAATGAAGCATAAAAGTGAATCTTTTGAGATATTTAGAATATTTCAAAATGAAGTACAGAATCAACTTGGCGAAACTATTAAAGCACTTCGATCTGATCGTGGTGGAGAATATTTAAGCCAAAAATTTGACAATCATCTTAAAGATTGTGGAATTGTTTCACAATTAACTCCACCCGGAACACCACAATGGAATGGTGTGTCTGAGCGGAGAAATATGACCTTATTGGATATGGTCCGCTCTATGATGATTCAAGTTGATCTTCCATTATCCTTTTGGGGATATGCACTAGAAACTGCCGCTCTTACACTAAATAATGTTCCAACAAAATTTGTTCCAAAGACACCATATGAGATGTGGAAAGGAAAGAAGCCTAATCTTTCTTTTATGAAGATTTGGGGTTGTGAGGCATACGTCAAGAGGCTGATACTATTTTTACAATCGCACAGACAACAAAGTGTTTGTTGCACGAGATGGTGCTTTTCTAGAGAAAGAGTTTCTCTCTAAAAGAACTAGTGGGAATAAAATTAGTCTTGAAGAGGTTCAAGAACTCGAAAATTACATGGAACAAAATGTTGGATCTGAACAAGATTCACAAGGAGTTGTGGAACCTATTCAGAATACTCAAGTTCCTCACAGAACTGGTAGGGTGCGATCCAAACCTGAGAGATATGAATTTCTCATGACGGATAGCAATGAAGTGGAAGTCATAGTTGATGACGAACCCACTTCCTACCAAGAAGCGATGTCCGCTCCTGATACAGATAAATGGCTTGGAGCCATGGAATCTGAAATTAAGTCCATGTATGATAATCAAGTTTGGAACTTGATTGATGCGCCCGAAGGTGTAAAAACCATAGGATGAAAGCGGGTTTTCAAAAAGAAAACTGACATGGATGGAAAGGTGCATACTTATAAAGCTAGACTTGTAGTGAAAGGCTAGGAATTGACTACAATGAAACCTTTTCGCCCGTAGCAATGATCAAGTCTATAAGAATTTTACTTGCCATAGCTGCATATTTTGACTATGAGATATGGCAAATGGATGTCAAAACGGCGTTCCTTAACGGGAACCTACTTGAGGATGTTTATATGACACAAACTGAAGGTTTTGTAATTCTAGAAAATTCTAATAAAGTATGCAAGTTGCAAAGATCCATCTATGGATTGAAGCAAGCTTCAAGGAGTTAGAATCTTCGATTTGATGAATCGGTCAAAGAGTTTGGCTTCATCAAGAACGAAGATGAACCTTGTGTTTACAAGAAGATTAGTGGGAGCGTAGTATTATTTCTAGTACTATATGTTGATGACATATTGCTCATGGGAAACGACATTCATGCACTGCAGTCTATAAACACTTGGTTAGGAAAGTGTTTTTCAATGAAAGATATGGGAGAAGCCGCTTATATCCTTGGCATTAGGATCTATCGTGATAGATCCAAGAAATTGATTGATTTAATTCAAGATACATATATTGACAAAGTTCTTAAGAGATTCCGCATGGAAAATTCTAAGATAGGAAAATTGCCAGTAGGCCATGGCATAACTCTTTAGCAAGAATCAGTGTCCTAAGACGACTGATGAGCGTGAGAGAATGATTGGGATTCCATATGCTTCTACAATTGGATCAATCATGTATGGCATGATATGTACTAGACTCGATGTCTCGTATGCTTTGAGCATGACGAGCAGATACCAATCAGATCCTGGTGAAAGTCACTGGATTGCAGTCAAGACGATTCTTAAGTACTTGAGAAGGACTAAAGATTCGTTCTTGGTGTATAGAGGTATGGAAGGTGATCTTGTTTTAAGTGGTTACACAGATGCAAGCTTCCAAACCGACAAGGATTTTTCAAAATCACAATCTGGATTTGTATTTGTGCTAAATGGAGGTGCTGTTAGCTGGAAGAGTTCTAAGCAAAGTACCATCGCAGATTCTACAACTGAAGCTGAGTATATTGCTGCATCTGATGCTGCGAAAGAGGATGTTTGGATTAAGAAGTTCATTGGTGAACTTGAAGTGGTTCCTAGCATTGCTAACCCAATAGACCTTTATTGTGATAATAATGGTGCTATTGCTCAAGCAAAGGAACCAAGATCACATCAGAAATCCAAACACATACTTAGGCATTTTCATATCATTCGAGAGATCGTTGATAAAGGAGACGTAAATATATGCAGAGTACCGACTGATGATAACATTGCCGACCCATTGACAAAGGGTCTTCCACAAGCAAAGCATGATGGTCATGTTAGGTCTATGGGTATTCGATACATTAATTAGGCCTAGTGCAAGTGGGAGATTGTTGGTGTTGTATGCTCTAGGCACGTTATTTGAACAATTAATGTTATCTATTGATTATGTATTAATAAAGATATTGAATGTTTGATTATTATATCCTTTGCATGTTTATTATAATAATCCCCGTCCCTGATAATTATGATTAATTGTTAGTATAAGTTTAATAGATAATCATATGATGATTATGGTGTATGGGATACAATTAAACTTATGGGTATTTGTTGGAGAACTAATATTGGACTGACCCGTATGAGATTTATGTCATGGTCACAATGTCATAATTAAATCTCATATAGTTATATCACTTGAATCTTTAGACCTGAGATTATTACAGTCTTCCACTTAATGAACATTATATTTGACATATTCAAACGTTACCCCTAATCGGGTAGCTATAAAGAATATGATTGGCATAATCAGATTCATGTAGGGAAGAGTAATAAGTCAAGATGGGATTTGTTCCTCGTCAAGAGAGATGTCAAGCTTTAGCCACTCGATGAATGGTATTGATGAAATGCATGGACGTGCTCAAATAAGATTTGTTGTATCAATACATTCGGGATCGAGAAAGCATTGAACTATGTAAGTTGACCATTGACCATGGCTTACATTCAATAGACATCGTGAACAAAGAGGTTGTGATATGTTCTATTAAAGGATACGAACTTACATAGTTATACTAATTGGTTAGGTATGACGGTTTGCTAGAACCTAATCATATCTTATGGGTTTATGCCCATTGGCAACTTAATATAATCCTAAAGGATCACACACATTAGAACGAATCTTAAAATGACTTAATTGGAATTATGAGTCAAAGGGCCTTTGAGGAATATTAGGAAATTAGAGGAGAAAACAGGAAACTGGGTAGGTCCGGGTGGACCTTGTCCAAAACCCGGCCGGACCAAGTCTTAACCCGGGCGGACCAGGTCCTATACCCGGGCGGACCTTTAGTCCTGTTTGGACTAGATTTTTCCCAATACGTTTTCTTGCTGGTTTAATCACTTGTTACCTATTTGGAATAGGTCTAACAAGTATATAAACAACCTTTAATCAGCCTAATCACTCCTATTGCTTTGTGATAACTTTCAAAGAGTTTGAGAGGTTTTATTCTTGTTCTAAGATCCTAAAATTGAAGAACAAGAGATCACATATTAATTCCATATAGTTCATTGTGAAAGCTTGTTTCACAAATTGGTCTAGCAACCAAGATCAAGTGTTTCTTGATATTTGTTCGTGGTGTGGATACCGTTAGAGGGTGACGCTTATCATCTTCAAGTTCGTGATCTTGTTCGTGATCTTGCTCGTGATTGTGATCGTGATCAAGTTTTGAAAAGCTACACCAAATTCAAGGTTGTTAATCAAACGCTTCAAGGGTTAGTATTCTAGTATTCATTGTTGATGTATTTGATATAATCATATGAATGGATCTATAGGCTTTGGGTTTCATAAATTTTAAATACTCTATTCCGCTGCGCATGTTGCCTCGAAATCCAACAACGGCAATCTGACCTACCAGTGGCATGCCAAGAATGGCACTAAAGTCATCAATAATCGGCACCATTTCATTTGCTGAAAAATTAAAGGTGTGACTGTCACAATCCCAAAAGGCTGCAGCAGCCTTCAACAAATCCCAATCCGGCTTCAAGGTTCGAAGTGTGAAGAGAATTCGGAACCTAAAATCTTTGACAAATGCCTCCTTGGGATGAGTCTTGAAAGAATACACAAAGGTCGACAAGTCATTCTCATAGTCACCGACAACCTTGGCATCAAGAAAAAAAGAATTGGGAGCCGTGGAAAATGTTGATTACAAGCAAAATCAAGCAAGAAAGAATGTTCAAAAATGGCAGAAAATAGCTGTTGGGGGAATTTTTTTGACCAGAGGCTAATATTATAGCTGTTGGGGATCTTTTGGCCAGCAAATGTCAAGCCTCAGAAACCGCTCCCCAAAAGCGTGCACCTCCCGATACCCATATGGGAAGCGCGCGCGTCTCACATCCACCAGCCGGGGCACGCGCGTCTCACATCCACTAGCCGGGGCGCCCGCCGTCCATTTCAGAAGTGCCTCAACCGGCCCTTGCCAAAGAAGGAAATCACGCAGGAATAGAGCCCATACATTCCCAGAATCAGTTGGATCAAGATAAAAGCTCCGCTCTTGGAGACACAGTTGGGCACACATTAATTTGGTCTGCCCTTAAGGCATGTCAAAATTGAAATTAGATAGAAACTCCCATTAAACTTAAAGTAGGGTGTGTCTTTCCTTTCAGTCAAAGTCAATCTCGACATTTTCCTCTCTAAAGGGAAAAACTTTTTTTTGGTCCGCGGTCAACTGTGCCCGTACCCCTGTAAGATACCCGCGGGAAAACGAACGGTTCCCGGAGAATCAAACACGGCACTTTCAAATGTTTAACGGAGTCTCCACGTTAGTTTAACTTTAAACCCAAACTTAACGAAAAATGGTTAGAGACAAAGGATTCGGAGGTCAGGTTATGCTTTGGGAAGAACTCAATCGGTAGTTCACCCAAAATGCCTCAGAAGAAACCGAGTCTCCCTAAAGTTTGTTAAAATTGTGCAAATGTGTGTGTGTGTGTTTCTTGAAAATGGGAGAAACTGACTTTTAACGAAATCAGTTAGAAACTAAACCAAAAGGGGTAGTTTTGTAAACAGTTTAACAGAAAAGGGAAAGACTGAAAATTCATCCCTCTGACCAAACTAGCCGTATGGCTGAGAGGGTCATCCCTGGGGTTTTTACAGATTGTCAAGAAATCAGTCCAGTTTCAGGCAGAAACAGAGCATTCTGCTGAAACTGAACTGTTTTACATCTTTCCAGTTTATTTATTTACATAACGCTTGAATTAAATCATCCCTATGCTCTTAATCACTAATTAAACACCAAAACACAAGGTTTTGGGGTGTGATTAAGGCAATAATTGGGGAAAATTAGGAAATGTGATGAACATGGCATTTGAGCCAAAAATCATCATTTGGATGGTTAAAGATGGAAACTTTAACATCCAATTGGATGATTCATATAAGGAAAGTCCTTGGGGAAGTAAGAAATCAACATTTGGATGGATAAAGATTGAATCTTACTATCCAAAGGGACATTATTGGAGTTAGATCAAAGTTTGAATGCTAAAGATTGAAACTTTATCATCCAAACATGATCATTTCACCATAAAATCATCTTAAAAGTAAAGACATGGAATTTAACTTGAATAAATGTAAAGACATAACATAAATTGCATAAAAGTAAAGACATAATGTAAAGAGCATTAATGTAAAGAAATTAAATGTTAACAAGCCTTGATCATCTTAGGTTTGAACCCTTGATCATGCATAGAACATGAGGGTACCGTTGATTCATAACAAGAATTTGGTTCCAATTCATAATATGTACATGAATAATAAAGACATAATGTAAATAAGGCAAAATAAAATAGATTATGAGATGAAGAGAAGATGGGGGAGAAGGAGGCCTCACCAATTTTGGTTCAAAGCCTATCTTCTTTCTCTCTTTTCACTCAAGAATGTTTGTATCCCTAATCTGCTCTCAATCTGGCAGAGTTTGCACATAAATATGATTTTCTCCCCCTTGAAATGATCAGCAAGGGTCTCAATTTATAGGGACTGAGGGTACCCATAGTAGCCGTACGGCTAGGGATCTCCCGCGTCCAAACCATCCGTACGGCTCAGCATGGTGAGCTTCTGGATTTTTCCAATTTTAATTCCAGAGTAGTACTGGAATTTTAGGTTTATCTTAGTGAGGTCCCAGCCTATCAGTTTATCCCTGAATGGTGCTAAGAGTTCATCTAAAGTTGGTTAATTTCAGATTGGGGTACTTACAGAGCCCCTCGGCAACGTTGCTTTGGAAAAGCGGGGTTGTCGATAAAAATAAGCATCCCAATCTGATGGGAGGACGGTTTGACTGATTTGGTTGCATGGCTGGACCTAGGGTATAAGATTCCTACGTATCCCATTTGCGGGGAATCAAGCCTAACGTAGTTCGGAAGGGGTAAAAAACTTTAAGGCCACTCAAACCTAAGGGCTAGGTGGATATCTGTCATCCTCTCCTAAGGGAACGGGCATGACTCTTGGCGGGTCAGAGGCGGGATTTGGTCAACTTGGCTCTATGGAGAGGGTTTACTAAAAGGCACGGGCATGACTCTCAGGTTCAGAGGCAAGACATGGTCAACTTGGCTCTATGGAGAGGGTTGACTTAAGGAACGGGCATGACTCTCGGCTGGTCAGAGGCGGGACTTGGTCAACTGGGCTCTATAGAAAGGGTTGACTTAAGGAATGGGCATGAATCTCGGCTGGTCAGAGGTGGGACATTGTCAACTTGGCTATATGGAGAGGGTTGACTTAAGGAACGGGCATGACTCTCGGCTGGTCAGAGGTGGGACATGGTCAACTTGGCTCTATGGAGAGGGTCGACTAAAAAGAATGCTCTTACGTCCCACTAAGGATGGTCGGGGACAAGGGATTTAACCTAAAATGACCACTCTGGGTCAAGGCTTGGGTCAACTCTATCTTTGGGGAGTTTGACGGGAAAACTGGTCTTACGCCCCACTAAGGACAACCGGGACAAGGGTCTCAACCAATAATGACCATTCTGGGTCAAGGTTTGACTTGGGTCAACTCCACCTTTAGGGAGTTTGACGGGAAAACTGGTCTTATGTCCCACTAAGGACAGCCGGGGACAAAGGCTTTAACCTAAAATGACCATTCTAGGTCAAGGCTTGGGTCAACTCCATCTTTGGGGAGTTTGACGGGAAAAACTGGTCTTACGTCCCACTAAGGACGGCCGGGACAAGGGTCTCAACCTATAATGACCATTCTGGGTCAAGGTTTGACTTGGGTCAACTCCACCTTTGGGGAGTTTGATGGGGAAAACTGGTCTTACATCCTACTAAGGACGGCCGGGGACAAAGACTTTAACCTAAAATGACCACTCTGGGTCAAGGCTTGGGTCAACTCCATCTTTGGGCAGTTTGACGGGAAAACTGGTCTTACGTCCCCCTAAGGACGGCCGGGAAAAAGGCTTTAACCTAAAATGACCTCTCTGGGTCAAGTCTTGGGTCAACTCCATCTTTGGGGAGTTTGACGAGAAAACAAGTCTTACGTCCCACTAAGGACGGCCGGGACAAGGGTCTCAACCTATAATGACCATTCTGGGTCAAGGTTTGACTTGGATCAACTCCACCTTTGGGGAGTTTGATGGGAAAACTGGTCTTACGTCCTATTAAGGACGGCCGGGACATTTTAACTTGACCCCTTTCGGTCAAAGTTTGGACTTTGGTCAACTCAACTCTACGGGATGATTGACACTCTTTCTTGACACCGGGGGAGAGCCTAGGGGTGACCTTTATGACACATTCTGGACGAAAAAGTACAAAACTTTGGGAAAATCATTTTGAGGGGAGACCAAAAGCATTTTGCTTCAAACATTGTTTTGACAAATGGCGCCAAATGGGCAAATTTAGAAATGCTTATTTCTAAAGGCGAAATCTTTTAACGAAGCAAGTTAGTCAAATTTTTGGTTTTAACTTAACCATTAGGTTTGTCATGCATAAAATCCTTTGGAGCTTTGTCCATTTCTTAGGAGTGATTGGGAATAGAGAACCCTTTTGCCATTGATGTTGGGGAGGCCCCATGTCCTTGTTGTCATTGATGTCGGGGTAGCCCCATGTCTTTGTCGTCGTTGATGTCGGGGTATCCCCATGTCTTTGTCGTTGACGGGGCAGCCCCATGTCTTTGTCGGTGTCAGGGTATCCCCATGCCCTTTTTGTCGTTGATGTTGGGTAGCCCCATGTCCTTGTCATCGCTGATGTCGGGGTAGCCCCATGCCTTTGTCGGTGTCGATGACGGGGTAGCCCCAATATCATCTTTTGTCCTTTGAAGTGAGGTTAGGAACCCATCCCTTTTTCATGACGTACCCTTTCTTTTGCCTAGGCCGCCCTTTCGGGTTTTCAACCTAGCGGGCATCTATTTTACGTCTTTTATGGCACACCCTGTTTTTTGCCTAGGCCACCCTTACGGGGTTTCGACCTAGCGGGCTACTTTTTTTGGTGCCTTTCTTTTTTCCTTTTTTTTATGAGTGATCTAGCCGACTCGATAGAACGGGGACTTAAGGTATTTTTTTTGGAAGAAATATGCAAGGACATTTTATTTGGGAGAGAGTCCCTTTATGTTGGTGAGCTCTTTGAGCAATGTATCATGAAATGGGAGGAAGCCCTTGCTTGACAGAATACAAGTGTTTAGCTCTTTCCTAAGATGTAGAGAAGAAGACTTGTCGAGACATTTGAAATTTGAATTAGTTAAGATTATCAAATGATTGCTTGAATGGACCTTGTTTGTTATTAAGTCAAGATTATAACAAGCAATTAGCCTTATCATGTATAAATATTGTGATCAATTGAGATTAAGATTTTATCAATGGCAAGATCGGAAGAAGAAGGTGTGTCTGTGAAATCGGTCATTGATGGGACCGAGGGAAGAGCACTTGGTTATTTTTGAGAGGACCAAGATTTGATGGTTTTGTTTCATGTTGTGACCGAACCCTAAGGTTGCCTACGTTCCCCTCAGTTTGAGGAGCTCAAGTCGCCGTAGTTCGTCCTTTGCGCCGTCTTTTACTGAAGTTGACTTTCTTTTGATGTTGTCTCGGAGGATGTTGTTGCTCTTTTGATGTACATCACTTTTCTCTGTGGTGGACTCCTCGGGATGGACCATTTGGGGTGAACCCTCTTTGGTGTGAACTTCTTTTGAGATGAACGGGCCCTCTGGGGTGAGCCCCTGTTAGGCCAAACGGAGGCTTAATTTATAAAATACCGCAAGTGCACGGTGTAGATATGGTATAGAAAACGGCAAATGCGGGTCGATCCCACAAGGACAAGGTTCACTTTTTGAAAACGTTTGCTTTAATGGAAAAATAGTAAAAGAAAATGATTGGGGGTTAAATTGTTTGTCACTTAACCAAAAATAAATTGTAAATACTCTAACTTTGAATTAAAAACTCTTATATTTTGAGGAACTCTCGGGATTGGGACTCAAACAATAAACATTCAACAAATAATCATGCTCTTTAGATTTAAAGATTCATATTAAAACAAGGATGGTACGCTATGTTGTGTCAACTTCTTAACCAAGGCTTAAAACACATGTATTTTAGTACTAATTATGCCCTATCTCTCGATGGCCCATAATTAGTAAAAACCCATTAAGTTCATAAAAATCCATGTACTTCCACTCAAGGACAACCCTAGGCCATTAATCTACTCTCGTGATTAATAGAAACCCAGTCACTTTGTATGGTTCCGTTAATCGAGATTCACCGCTAGGTCCTTCTCTCGATTAACTGGGATTCATACAAATCATGGACGTCATCATGGTCGTAGGTGTTTAAGTATAATTCAAAGAGATTGATTTAAGATGAAGAGAAGTAAAGTGAGCATGAATTAAAAATGTTGAACATAAAATTGTTGAGTATTCCAATCCCAAGAATAGGATGTATTACTCACTAGCCATTGTTATAATAGGATAAACAAGATATAAGGATAGAATTATAAAGATTAAGGAAAAAGGAAACTTATTCTTGCAAATCTATATATATATATATATATATATATTAAAGTTGGTGAGGAGAGTTATAGTGTTGACATGTGGATAAACTATAGAAAAACTTTCATATGGTGATGCCACATCAATCCTACCAACATAAATATGTTACTTTTCAAATTCTTTTTCTTAGCTAATAGTATTAGCTAATACTATTAGTTACTATATAGTGTAACTATTATAGTTAACTATTATAGTAACTATTACTATTATTAGTAATAGTTAACTATTATAGTTACCCTATATAGTAACTATTACTATTATTAGTAATAGTTAACTATTATAGTTACCGTATAGATATAGAGTAACTAATAGTAATAGTTACTATAATAGTTAACTATTAAAGTTAACTCTTGCTAGTATTAGTAATAGTTAACTATAATAGTTAACAATAGTAGTTACATTATGTAGTAATTAATATTATTAGCTAATACTAATATTAAGCAAATAATAATTAATTATTAATAGTACACTATTATTATATTTTATATTTTTTTAATTAGAGTTAATTATTAAATAATTAAAAATTATTATTAATTAATAGTTAACTATTATATTTAACTATGGTAGTTAATTATTATAGTTAACTATTATATTTTACTATAAATAGTTAACTATTATATTTAACTATTAATTTAACTATTAATAGTTAACTATTTAATTTGACAATTATATTTACTATTAATAATTAATTATTATAGTTATTTATTATAGTTAAAAATTATACAATTATTATGATTTAAGATTAACTAATACTATTAAATAAAAATATAAAATAAATAAAAGATACTAAAATTGGTAAATTAGTTTCCCGTGCAGAGCACGGGTTACCCATTAGTAATAAGAAGAACAAAGGCTGAAAAACTTGTATTACTTCACTCAAAATCTTTCTCAAGAACACTTTAATAAATGGAGAAATAATAATATTTTGAGACTAAAATTTGCTAGAGTTTTAGTACAATAATTTCTGGATGATTAAATCTGGCCTATACAATGTCTATATATAGTCCTCAAAGCTAAAAGTCAAGCCTCTTCAAGAAAGGGCTTCATTCGAAAAGGCATGCTCTGAACAGTCACTCTGGCACGGTCGTGCTTTGAAAGTGGCATGGCCGTGCTGTTTGAGTTGGCACGGTCGTGCTTTGTTATCGGCGCGGCCGTGCTGAAATTTGATCCAGGCGTTTTTTTCTCGACATGGTTGGCGCGGTCGTGCTAGATTTGATTTAACGCACGGTCGTGCCGACTGATTTTCCTGACTTTCCACCTTTTGTTCCCAATTTGCTAAATCTTCAACCCCTTTTGTTCCATTTCACCATTTGGCCCGTATTTTAGCCCAAAAAGGTCCCTGCAAACCTGTTCCAACCACAAAACACCAACAAGCATAATATCCGCAAAACATAGATAAAAATGAATTTATTTAATTAAATTCTAACTAAACTAGGATGAAAAGATAACATTATAGAACCCTAAATGACTATAAAATAGCTATTTATCATCTCCCCCACACTTGAATCTTGCTTGTCCTCGAGCAAGTTTAAACATTTGAATATAAGTGAGGAGTGTAAATGACAAAAATAAGAAAAATTAAGAAAGGTCATCAATGCTCTCTCAGAATATTGTTATATACAGTATTGCCTTCATAAAATGCTTTCTTCCTAAATTTTCCGTCCCAAGAAATTTGTCAAAAAGAATGTAGGATGATATTGGAGAGTAAATAGAAAAGTGTTTATGTTAACATAACATGAATAAATTTCATTGAGTTAAAGCATATTTGAGATAACCAAATGAATTTGTGGATTACAAGTAAGGATTGAAAGATAAATTCACTCTTTTAGAGTGCTTTGTGAAGAAATTTTTCATGCTTGGAAGTACATTTCTTTAACTATGATTTTTATTCTTTAGTAAAGATATTCATATGTTGTTATGCACTTTGAATCACAAAAGATGATAGGCGGAGGATGATAGTGGAAAAAGGCTTTAGAGATCATATTAATTTATCGTGGTAATTGAGTTTCTTGATTTAAATTGTCACACTCTATAATGATTTGGTCATTTAGATATTCGAGTGGACAATTTACAAGAATATTATATTCATTTATTAGCCTTGAAAGTGGAAATGGAAAGGTAGATTAAAGTGAAGGTTTTTGTGATTCGGGGAGAGCATAACAATTATGAATACCTTTGGAAGAGAGTAGAAATGAAAGTCTTGATATGTATACACAAGTATGTTTTAAAGTTTTTCACAAGTATAATGTAACCAAACTTAAATAACCACAAATCCATTAATAAAGTAATGCTTTTATTCAATAAGATTTAAAAATCTATATTAATTTTGAAATTTCTTATTTACCATCCAATATAATCCTAAGTTATTTTTATCAAATTTTTCAAGAAGTAAAAGTTAGAGAGAAAAGATTTTACTTAGGCAAATGATAATTATTGATAACATTCTCATCATAAATGGGAGCATTTTTTTTATTTGTTTTTTTGAAAAGCGGGAACATTGCCCTTACAACTTTTTAAATGCATAAAGTAAAAAAAAAAAAAAGAAACTTACTAAAAGATAAAAAAAAAAAAAAAAAAAAAAAACTATCATGCAATCTAGAAAAGAAATAAAGCGGATAAAAATATAAATATACTCCCCCCCCCCACTTAAACTAAACATTGTCCCTAATGTTTTTTGGAAAGTAAAAATTGGACAAGAAAGTAAATGAGGACGGGGAATAAGAAATACTCACTGCGGTGGTGGTTGTGGTGGAAAATTCTCCCAATATGCTATCCCGTAGTCATAAATCTGATCAACTCTCCCTTGGACATGATCCATACGTCTCTCTATGTTACCTTGGAAGAGGTTAAAAATTTGGGATAGTTGGTTGACGGTTTGGAACATTTGGTTATTTTGAATGGCCATTTGATCAAATCTTTGGAAAAAATGTGGTGGCATGGGTGGGTTTTGGTGGATTTCCTCTTCATTGTCATCATCATCCCCTATGGTTTTGGGGAAAATCCAAGATTCGGGGCTGCTGGGTTCGACAAGAGGTATGTTGGGGTTAGGCAAAATGGTGTAAGGTGTGTCATTCGGCCCAAGCAACCAAATGTATTTCCCTCTAACATCATTACTCCGAATCATTTTCATATTTCGTAGGGCTTCTAGGTTAGTGGACTCGGAAACGGCCTTTAGACCTTCGGGGATTCCTAAACCCATACCCCTCGCAAGAGTCGTTATCAACCCCCCAAAATGGATCTCACCTCTCCAATCCTCACTTTGAAATCCTTTTGACGGATAAACCAAAAAGCCAAGTTAAAATTATTACCTCTATGAACAAACACTCATAATAAGTACAACTCTCGACTATTTATTGTCCCCTTTTCCTTCCTTCCAAAGATGGTGCAAGAATAAAGTCGGTGGATGACCCTAAGGACGGGGTGGATTATGGAAGAGGCCTTGGCTGTCCTAGGGTTGTAATGAGGTGACCCGGTTAACTGGTTCCAAAACATCCCATCATTGTACCCAAAAGCGAAGTTATTATCAAAACCCAAATGCAATGGCCATCCAAAAATCTCATTTACTCGGGTGAAAGATAGAGTGTGGTCATGATTGAACAAACGAAAGTCAATATAAGACTCGGGTATTTCTTGACCGTCATCGGAAAGCTCAAGCTCCGTTCTAGTTCTAAAAGATGACAAAAACTCTAGGGTTAAACTCTCATAAGTTTTGGCATTTAGAGAAAGGAAATCGAAACAGGCTTGGTACTCGTGTAAAAATTTTATATTATCAAAAATTCCCAATCTTTGGAGGGTTGGTTCGTCAGGGAATTGAGTGGCCTTTACTCGACTATTGATGTGAACCTTGCCCGAAACGACAAGACCCAACGATCCAAATGGAACCCTAGATCGTTCTAATTGAAGAATCGTTGATGATTGGCGGATACCTTGACCCAACGCCCCCAAGTGACGCAAACCAAGGACTTTAGTGAATTGAAATGGAATGGTGGATACCAAGACCTTCGTTCCCAATGTAACGACAACCTTGGACTAAGTGAATGACGCCACAAACGGTGGTGGTGATCCGTTTGATAAGTTGGACTCGAACAAAAAAAGAGACAATCTTGATGAGTTCAAAGTTTAAAGGACAAAGAGAAATCTCTCATATATTAATTCAAAATTCGATCATTCCAAAAATGTTGAAGCATTTGGTTTATATAGTGCTCAATACAAAAGAAGATATGCATCATAATAAATGTATAGGAAACTCTAAAGGTGTGTCCACACTTATTCTTCCATGTGGTAAATGTATAATCAACAAAAGAGAATGAACATATAGGATGAACATACTAGAAAATGAACCAAGAGTCAAAAACTTGTCAATTCCCGTCTAGAAGGACCACCCTTGAGTAAATCAGCCATAACTTCTTCTAGAGACTTCCGATTAAGGATCCGTTTGGCCCGTTGGAAACTAGACTCTTGTGGCTTTCTGAAAATGTATCATAATACTTATTTTCTTATGTAGAACCTTATAGACGGCCCATCAAAGTTGGAACAAAAATTCTGAAAATGCTGAAATTTCTAAAGCTTCATGAAAACCATGGCCATGGAATGAATCATCAGTAGGTCATGGTTAGGGCTGAAAATTCACTAAAATGATGGTGATTTCGGACCATCCAAACCACTTGATGTTTTCGTAACCGTGTTCGTATCAACTATGGAGTAGGTTTTGGAGAATTTTATCCTGTTGAACACTGGTACATTCTATACCCTAGTTGTTATTGGGTTGTTCTATGCTAGGGTTGGATTCTTGCCTAATTCTCTTGGATGGGTTATTGGCTATTTCCTTTCCCTTTCCCTTCCTAGGCATGGTGAACTCAAAGAAAATTTCTCAATACTTGCTTTAAAGTGAAAGGAGTGAAGAAGAATTTTTGTTACCCAGAACTTAAAGTAATGACCTCGAACTTCTGTAAATCCTTATTCTTCTTCTTCTTCTTCCAATAGCCTTGATTTCTCCAAAAACCGATTCTTGAAGCTCGATTTGTCTCAGAATTGAGATTTTGAAATTTGGGGTAAATTCTAGGGTTTCTGATTCTTTTGAAATTGGGTTAATTTTGGGGTTTGTTGATGGTGTTTGAGAGAAGAATGGAAGTTAAGGAGGTGCAATGGGTGGATTTAATGGAGATTTAATGGAGATTTTTGGAGGAAATATGGAGTGGGGAGGTGGTTAAGGCGGGTGTTTGAGAGAGAGATTGAAGAAGAAGATGAAGAAATTTTGAGGAAAAAGTGAAAGGACCCGTCTTTTTGACTGAAGGGTTGTGTCTGCCAGATAGCCGAGCACGGTCGTGCATTTAAACTGGCACGGCCGTGTCAATATTCCAAACCGAAGCTCCTCCTTCGCATTGAACGGCGCGATCGTGCTGGTTTTTAACACACGGTCATGCCAGAATTCATCCACTGTTTAGACTTCTCGCACCAATATGCACGGTCGTGCTGTTTCCCTGTTTTTTTTTACCTACAAAATAAATATTAGAAAAACAGAAAGAAAATAACAATAATAGAAATAAATAAATAAATAAATAAATATAATAAAATAAAAACAATGAAATAATCCACCGGTTACCGTCCCGATGATGCTTGTTTTACGTCATTAGCTCGACCCCTTTTTGACTAAACAGACCGATCTTCAAGAATCATTGAAGCCATTACTTCAATTGGATCACCGACTATATAATGTTTAAGTTGTTGTCCATTTACCTTAAGTTCTCCTTTTGAATCGTTCCAAATCACGATGGCCCCGTACGGATAAACTTTCTTTACTTGAAATGGGCCCGACCACCTTGACTTTAATTTTCCCGGAAAAAGTTTTAACCGAGAATTGAAAAGTAGAACCATGTCTCCTTCCTTGAATTCTCTCCTTATTATGTGTGCATCATGCCATTTGTTTGTCTTTTCTTTATAAAGTTTGGCACTCTCGTATGCCTCAAATCGGAGCTCCTCAAGTTCTTGTAGTTGCAATCTTCTTTTTTCGCCGGCGGCCTTCATATCATAGTTTAGGGCCTTTATATCCCAATATGCCTTATGCTCGAGTTCCACGGGTAAATGGCACGGCTTCCCATATACCAAACGGAAAGGTGTGGTTCCGATGGGTGTTTTGAAAGCCGTGCGATATGCCCATAGAGCGTCATTCAACTTGATTGACCAATCGTTCCTCGAACTCGTGACCATCTTCTCTAGGATCCACTTCAATTCTCGGTTTGACACTTCCACTTGACCGCTAGTTTGAGGGTGATATCCGGTGCCCATTTTGTGATGGACACCATACTTTTTTAAGAGAGCCTCAAATTGGCGGTGTGAGAAGTGAGAACCACCATCGCTTATTACTACTTTTGGAACCCCCGAACCTTGGAAAAATGACATTTTTGAAGAGCTTCATGAAGACCTTTGAGTCGTTTGTTGGAGATGCTATGGCTTCTACCCATTTGGACACATAATCCATCGCTACAAGTATGTATTTATTGTTGTAGGATGATGAAAATGGCCCCATGAAATCTATTCCCCAAACTTCAAAGATCTCAACCTCTAAAATGTTGTTAAGAGGCATTTCGTTCCTTCTTGAAATGTTGCCGGTACGTTGGCAACAATCGCAAGAGATCACGAAGTTTCGAGTGTCTTTGTATAGCATGGGCCAATAGAAACCTGATTGAAGAACCTTGGCGGTGGTTTTGGATATGCTTGCATCTCCGCCATAAGGAGAGGAGTGACAATGATGAAGAATGCTACTCACCTCCTCATTAGGCACACACCGCCTAATGATCCCGTCTGCGCATTGCTTAAAGAGGAGCGGGTCTTCCCAAAAATAGTTTTTGACTTCCGAAAAGAATTTCTTCTTTTATTGATAACTCATTTCCGGAGGAAGAATTTTACAAGCCAAATAATTAACACTTTCTGCAAACCACGGGGCTTCGACATTGTTTATGGCTAGTAGATGTTCATCCGGGAATGAATCGTCAATTGGAAGTTCTTCTTCATCGGATTCTTCCATATTTTTGGGAAGACGGGACAAATGGTCCGCTACTAAATTCTCCGTCCCCTTATTGTCACGGATATCCAAATCGAATTCTTAGATAAGAAGGATCCATCTTATGAGTATTGGTTTGGCATCCTAATTCTTTTCCAATAAATATCTTAGAGCTGCATGATCCGTGTATACTATTACCTTTGAACCCACCAAATATGACTGGAATTTGTCGATTGCAAATACCACGGCCAATAACTCTTTTTCTGTGGTGGCATAATTGACTTGTGCCTCGTCAAGTGTTCGACTTGCATAAAAAATGACATGCACCTTCTTGTCATTTCTTTGTCTCAAAACTTCACCCACCGCATAGTCACTCGCATCACACATAATCTCGAAAGGGAGATCCCAATCGGGTGCTTGTACTATAGGACCGGACACCAAAACTTCTTTCAACCTGTTAAAAGCTTCAAGATAAATATCATCGAACACAAATGGAGCATCTTTCATGAGTAGATTAGTTAAAGGTTTAGAAATTTTTGAAAAAACCTTTTATAAATCGCCGGTAAAAACCGGCATGTCCTAGAAAGCTTCTCACACCCTTAACATTTGTGGGTGGAGGTAATTTTTCAATAACTTCAACTTTTTCCATATCTACTTCAATTCCCTTTTCGGACACAATGTGTCCAAGAAATAGCCCTTCGTTGACCATAAAATGGCATTTTTCCCAATTAAGAACAAGGTTGACTTCCTCACATTTTTGTAAAACTTTTGATAAATTTTTCAATATAATCTGAAAATATTGCCATCATACAACGTTGAAAGGTGGCGGGAGCATTACAAAGTCCAAATGGCATTCTCCTATAAGCGAAAGTACCATAAGGACAAGTAAATGTTATTTTTTCTTGGTCACTCGGATGTATGGGAATTTGAAACAATCCGGAGTAACCATCTAAGTAACAAAAATGTGAATGCTTCGCCAACCTTTCAAGCATTTGGTCAATGAATGGAAGGGGGAGATGATCTTTTCGGGTGGATTTATTTAATTTTCTATAATCAATGCACATTCTCCACCCCGTGACGTTTCTAGTAGGGATTAATTCATCCTTATCATTTTTTATTACCGTCATTCCTCCCTTTTTAGGGACAACTTGCACTTACCCACTTACTATCCGAGATTGGATAGATAATGCCCACGTCAAGTAACTTAAGGATTTCCTTTTTAACAACCTCTTTCATGTTAGGATTTAATCTTCTTTGGTGCTCTATGGAGGGTTTATGATCCTCCTCTAAATCAATCCTATGCATGCAAATCTTAGGGTGAATTCCTTTTAAATCATCAATGGTATACCCGATGGCTTTTTGATGCAATCTAAGCTCTCTTAATAACTTTTCAGTCTCAAGAGGACTTAGACTTGCATTAGTAATTACTGGGTAAGTAGAATTAGGAGCAAGAAATTCATACCGTAAATTTGGATTGAGAGGCTTCAATTCAACTTGAGGTGCCTTACTTACCTCAAAAACTTTCTCGTTAGACGGCACCGCTTTAGCCTCCAACTTCTCAAATTTAGTGTTTCTACTAAACTTTCCTGCATGGTTAGCATCTAAACATTTTGTATAGTTTTCAATTTCATTATCATCATCATCATCATCGTCATGCAATAAACGCTTCCAATCTATAAGACTTTTTCTAGCGGGTCTTTAGATTGGGGTGACTCTAGTTCCTTGCTTATAGATTCTAGCATATTCATATCAGAGCAAGGGTTCTCAAGATTAGGATATTTCATTAATTTTGTCAAATTAAATTCCACCTTCTCATTCCCTATATTTAATGAAAGGTTACCATTTTTAACATCAATAATTACTCCGGCGGTGGTGAGAAATGGTCAACCTAAGATAACGGGAATGTGATGGTCCTCTTCCATCTCAAGAACAAAAAAGTCGACTGGGATGATAAATTTCCCAACTCGACAAGGAATATCTTCCATAATACCCACCGGGTATTTAATGGAATGGTCCGCTAACCGATAGCAGAATGAGACTTACGTTTGCCCCAAGATCTAACAATGCATTATCAACATCAAATTTACCTATATTGCAAGGGATAGAGAAAGTGCCAGGATCTTTCAATTTTGGAGGTAATTTTCTTTGTAAAACGGCACTTACCTCTTCCGTCAATGCAATGGTCTCATACTCCTCTAGTTTTCTTTTGTTAGAAAGAATATCCTTTAAAAATTTAGTATAAGATGGAATTTGTTGCAAAGCATCGGTAAAAGGTATGTTGATGTAAATTGATTTCAAAACTTCCAAAAATTTTGCAAATTGTTTATCAAGTTTCGCCTTTACCAACCGTTGGGGGTAAGGTATTGGAGGATAAAAATTTCTAGAAATATTAGGGGATTCCGTCCCCTTTTCAACTTCTTTATTAGTCTCAACCAATGGTGGGGTTGGACTAACGTTCTCCTCACTAGGATCGATGATTTCTTTAGGAGAGGGATCTACAAACTCTTTTCCATTCCTAAGAACTACCGCCTTAGCATGTTCATCGGGCTTTTGCGGTTGACCGGGAGAGCTCCCTTGTGGTCTATGCGAGGTCCCGGTTTGTTGGTTCTCTAGCATCTTATTATGGGCGGCTAGACTATCAAACCTATTATTCAATGCATTAATACTTTCCATAACCTTATTGTTGATCTTATATTGAGCATTTTTATTTTCGACCATGAAGTCCATAAGAAAATCTAACTTAGATTTGGGGGGGAGGGAAATCATTATTGTTAATGAAATTCTTTTGTGTAAATCCCGTTGACTGTGAAGAAGGTTGTGGGTTTAAAACATTGTTACTTTTATGGGAAAAATTTGGGTGATGTTTAAAATCCGGGTCGTATGTGTTTGAATACATACCCCCTCTTTGTCCATTAAAACCAACGAATTTGGCTTGCTCATTAGAAGTAGTGTCAAGCAAATCACAACTTTTAGAATTATGTGAGTTTGACCCACATAATTCTAAAATGGTATTCATATTAGCCACGGGATTTACATTAAGATTTTCAAGTCTCTTTAAAATCAAGTCAACTTTAGAAGAAAGGAGAGTAACATTATCTACGTTGTACTTACCTGGAGTTCCTTGTTGTTGCTCCCTTTCATTTGACCATTGGTAGTGGTTCAAGGCAATGTTCTCTATCAAGTCGAATGCCTCATCCACCCCCTTGTTCATAAGTGCTCCTCCTGCAGCGGCATCAATAGTCTCACTCGTCTTGAATGTGAGACCGTTGTAAAAAGTATGCACGATCAACCATCTTTCAAGCCCGTGGTGTGGGCACATCTTTAAGAGTTCCTTGTACCGCTCCCATGCATCGTAGAGCGACTCATCTCCTCTTTGACTAAAATTTGTGATCTTAGTCCGAATTTGAGCGGTCTTGCTTGGAGGGAAGAAACGCCCAAGGAACACCTCTTGAACTTTGTCCCATGTTGTTAAGGAGTTATGGGGGACCGAGTTCAACCACTGTTTCGCCTTATCTTTTAATGAAAAAGGGGAAAGGCGCATCCGTATCGCTTCTGGGGTGATACCAATTATGCGGGTGGTATCACAATACTCCAAAAAGGTTTGGATGTGGAGATGGGGATCTTCAAGTACCGAGCCACCAAATTGGTTGTTCATGACCATGTGTAATAGTTGTGGTTTGATCTCAAAGTTGACTGCATCGGCATTAGGTACAACAATTGGTGACCTAGTCCCTGGGGTACTCGGATTAACGAAGTCCCTTAAGGTTCTAGGAGGAGGTGTAGCGGGTTCTCCTTCTCCGTTCTGTGCCATCTTTTTTACTAAAGAAAGTTAGAAGAATAGAGACTTCGAAAGAGATGTTAGAAAAAATATAAAAACAAGAAATAAATATAAAGCAAATAATTAAAAAGTAAACCGTTGTCCCCGGCAACGGCGCCAAAAACTTGCTAGGCCACACGGAGGCTTAGTTTATAAAATACCGCAAGTGCACGGTGTAGATATAGTATAGAAAATGGAAAATGCGGGTCGATCCCATAAGGACAAGGTTCACTTTTAGAAAACGTTTGTTTTAATGGAAAAAATAGTAAACGAAAATGATTGGGGGTTAAATTGTTTGTCACTTAACCAAAACTAAATTGTAAATACTCTAACTTTGAATTAAAAACTCTTAAATTTTGAGGAAGTCTCGGGATTGGGACTCAAACAATAAACATTCATCAAATAATCATGCTCTTTAGATTTAAAGATTCATATTAAAACAAGGATGGTACGCTATGTTATGTCAACTTCTTAACCAAGGCTTAAAACACATGTATTTTAATACTAATTATGCCCTATCTCTCGATGGCCCATAATTAGTAAAAACCCATTAAGTTCATAAAAATCCACGTACTTCCACTCAAGGATATCCCTAGGCCATTAATCTACTCTCGTGATTAATAGAAACCCAGTCACTTTGTATGGTTCCGTTAATCGAGATTCACCGCTAGGTCCTTCTCTCGATTAACTGGGATTCATACAAATCATGGACGTCATCATGGTCGTAGGCCTTTAAGTATAATACAAAGAGATTGATTTAAGATGAAGAGAAGTAAAGTGAGCATGAATTAAAAATGTTGAACATAAAATTGTTGAGTATTCCTAGCCATTGTTATAATAGGATAAACAAGATATAAGGGTAGAATTATAAAGATTAAGGAAAAAGGAAACTTATTCTTGCAAATAATAAGAAGAACAAAGGCTGAAAAACTTGTATTACTTCACTCAAAATCATCCTCAAGAACACTTTAATAAATGGAGAAATAATAATATTTGAGACTAAAATTTGCTAGAGATTTAGTACAATAATTTCTGGATGATTAAATCTGGCCTATACAATGTCTATATATAGTCCTCAAAGCTAAAAGTCAAGCCTCTTCAAGAAAGGGCTTCATCCGAAAAGGCATGCTCTGAACAGTCACTCTGGCACGGTCGTGCTTTGAAAGTGGCACGACCGTGCTGTTTGAGTTGGCACGGTCGTGCTTTGTTATCGGCGCGGCCATGCTGAAATTTGATCCAGGCGTTTTTTTCTCGACATGGTTGGCGCGGTCGTGCTGGATTTAACGCACGGTCGTGCCGACTGGATTTTCTTGACTTTCCACCTTTTGTTCCCAATTTGCTAAATCTTCAACCCCTTTTGTTCCATTTCACCATTTGGCCCATATTTTAGCCCAAAAAGGTCCCTGCAAACCTGTTCCAACCATAAAACACCAACAAGCATAATATCCGCAAAACATAGATAAAAATGAATTAATTTAATTAGATTATAACTAAACTAGGATGAAAAGATAACATTATAGAACCCTAAATGACTATAAATAGCCATTTATCAGTCCCTTCTTGGTTGTCTTTTGAGATAGACTTCCTTTCTTGCGAACTCTTGGGGGCGGACCTTGCAGTGAGCTTTTGAGGCGAACTTCCTCTTCACATATATTCATTTCCTTCTTTTCACATATTCATTTCCTCTCCCTCTTCTCATTTTGATTATTTTTTTTGGAGGGAGAGGGGAAACATTAGCCCCAATTGGCTATCTGGGACCTCAGCTCATTTGTAGCCCCTTGACTGAATGTCTGTCAGATTCGGCTTTGACTTTGAAGATCCGGGAAAACCTTTGCTTGGTTGCGCGCGCGAGATCACGGTTGAATCTTGGCGGTTGAGCAACAACATCCTTGCCTTTTCATTGTCTTGGGATGCCTTTGATGTGCATCAAGAATTTGTATCGGAAAGGTGTATCGGGTATGTGTATCGGGGAAGGCTTGCCATTAACGGTTTCTTCATGCCAATTGATCACAACATTTATTCACATCAAGATTAATTGTTTGAATTTAGCATTTTTCATTTATGTTAGGTCCATTCGTCCTTAATGAGTCGTCATTGACTAGTATGCTTAGAAGTCAATTCATCATTTTAGGGACGTAGCAATCAGTTGATAATAACAAGTAAGGCAATTTCAAGAGTAAATGTATATTGCAAATAATGTCTCAAGTCTAGAGAGAAGAGAAGGAAAATGACTCTTTCATTTAGATAATTTTATACGTACATGTCCAAAGAGTGGACCTTTGTAAAAATAAAAAAGACACAGTCCAAGACGGACTTTGGTGAAAGTCTAGATCCTACGAGGCTGGAAGACCCATTTATTTTTTATTTTTTTAAGGGATGGGCTCCCATGAGGCACGATGATCCGTTTTCTTCCTCAATTGTTGGAGGGGTTGTCGGCGGCATATTCCATGTCTTCCACGGGGAACTCGGGTTCCATATCGTCGGGAAAGATGTCGCGAGGTCTCCATTTGGCTGGGCGTTGCAATTGCCGGATTCGTCTACTCAATGAGTTGGGAGTTTGCTTTGGCCATCTCCTTTTGGCGGTTTCCTTCTAAGGCGCGTAGCCTTCGTGCGTGGCATTCGGCGAGGGTACGAATCTCCATTTGATGTAGCCGCCTTTGGGCTTCCGAAGCACGGGCCTCTCCTTGTAGACAGTGTCCCAACCTTTTGATCTTCCTGCTCATGTGGACGGTTGTCTCGGATGCCAATTCAGATGTGGGGTCCTTGGTCAATGTTTCTAATGGATAGAACCGCGAAGGACTTTAGCATATTAAACCCCAAGGTGAAATTATAAGCATAATTTGAGAAGAATGCTTCATTAACGGATTAGCCTTTTTAAGAAAAACAAGATCTTTTATTTTAAGAAAACTTGATCTCCTTTTTCTTTTTCTTTTTTTTTTTGAAAAGCACACTTCTATTTTGAGTGAAAGACTCACACACATTTTTTTATGCACACTTTTGACAAAGCAATAATGATAATAATTTTATTAAGAAAAACTGACAATGGACTCAGAATGGTCACCACATGGCATTCACCGGGGAGTCAAGACTCTAACTAAACCTAACATATATCTTTTCTTAAGGGCTTATCACACATCCCAAAAATGGACTTTGACTCTTCCTAAGGGGAGGTTGATGGGAGAGGTTTTTGACATTCCGCTTCTGACCATAGCTGTAGCTTCATTTCCAATTTCCCAACCGAGAGAATTCAAGCTTTCCTTCCACGATTAATTTTCGGATGATGCATTTCACAGCTGTGCAATCATCGGTATTATGCCCATGGAAGTTGTGAAAGGCACACCTTGTTGGGTTTCGGGGTCACATGCGCAGTGAAAAATAACATTTAAAATTTTAATAGAAACCCGAAGCCATAGATCCGTTCATATGATTATATCAAATACATACAATATGAATACTAGAATACTAACCCTTGATGCCTTTGAATTTCAACCTTTGATCTTGGTGGAGATTTTAGAAACTTGATCACGAACACAAAGCTTAAACACGAACTTTGAAGATGATGAGTTTCACCCTCTAGCGGTATCCACACCACGAACGAATATCAAGGAGCTTCTTGATCTTGGTTGCTAGACCAAAATTGAGGAACACGTTTTCTCAATTGTATTTTGACTATATAGAATATAATTTTGTTTGATCTTGTTCTTCAATCTAGGGATTTCTTAGAACAAGAAATAACTCTCAAAAACTCTTTGGAGGCTTTCAAAAACACATAGACTGATTAGGGACGAATTAGGGCTGTTTATATACAAGTTAGACCTATTCCAAATAGGTAACTTATGTCTAAACCGGCAAGAAAACAGATTAAGGAAGTTTCCTCCCGAAACTGACTGGTCCGGCCGGGTATGGCAAGTGGTCCGACCGGACCATGCCAGCTCCGCCCGGGTCCTTCCACTGGTCCGCCCGGACCTCCTCTGTTTCTAGTTTTCTTCTTCTAATTCTTTAAATCCCTCAATGGTCCTTCGATCCAATATTCCAATATAGTCCTTTTTAGGATTCGTTCTATTGTGTGTGACCCTCTAGAATTATACTAAGGTTGCAATGGGTTTAAACATGAAACCATAAGATATGATTAGGTTCTAGAAAACCGTCATACCTACCCAAATAGTATAACTAGATACAAGTTCGCATTCTTTTAGAATATGTCACAATCCTTTTGTCCACGATATCATTGAACACAAGTCATGGTCAACAAGTCAACTTGTCTTTGTTCAATACTTTCTCGATTCCAAATATGTTGATAATCCAAACGACATTGATCCAATCAATTCATTTGAGTCCGGCCGAACATTTTCATCAACATCATTCCTACGAGAGGCCCAAGCTTGACATCTCTCCGTAGAGGGACAAATCCATTCAGCTTATTATTCTTCCCTACATGAATCCGATTATGCCAATCATACCCTTTATAACTACCCGGTTAAAGGTAGCGTTTGAATATGTCAAACATAATGTTCATCAAGTGGAAGACCATAATAACTTCATGTCTAAGTATTCAAATGACAAAACTAATATGAGATGTATGTATGACATTGACCATGACATAAATCTCATAGAGCGGGTCATGTCCTGTACTAAACAAGTACCCATAAATCTAACATGATCATCCCATGATCATTTAGCCTTTATACTAATACCAAACAAGTACTAGGGACGGGGATTATTATAAGTAAACATGAACAACAATAATAATCAAAACATCTCTTTATTAATATGAAATAAGTGATAACAATTACAACGTTTATTAAACGTGCCTAGGGCACCAACAATCTCCCACTTGCCCTAGGCCCAATCTCTCATGTATCTAATACCCATGGACCTAACATGACCATCATGTTTAGCTTGTGGAAGTCCCTTTGTTAGCGGGTCCGCGACATTGTCATCAGTAGGTACTCTGCATATATTCACGTCTCCCCTATCAACGATCTCTCGAATGATATGAAAACGCCTAAGTATGTGTTTGGATTTCTGATGTGCTCTTGGTTCCTTTGCTTGAGCAATAGCACCATTATTATCGCAATAAAGGTCTATTGGATTAGCAATACTAGGAACCACTTCAAGTTCAGTGATGAACTTCTTAATCCAAACAGCTTCTTTTGTAGCATCCGATGCAGCAATATACTCAGCTTCCGTTGTAGAATCAGCGGTTGTACTTTGCTTGGAACTCTTCTAGCTTACAGCTCCACCATTTAACAAAAACACAAAACCCGATTGCGATCGACTGTCGTCTCTGTCGGTTTGGAAGCTTGCATCCGTGTAAGCATTTACAACGAGATCATCTTCCATTCCTCCATAGACCAAAAACGAATCTTTAGTCCTTCTCATGTTCTTAAGAATCGCTTTTACAGCCATCCAATGATTTTCACAGGGGTCGGATTGATATCTACTCGTCATGCTCAAAGCATAAGATACATCCGACCTAGTACAAATCATGGCATACATGATGGATCCAATTGCCGAAGCATATGGAACATCATTCATTTTCTCACGCTCATCTTTTGTTTTAGGACATTGATTCTTGCTTAGAGAAACTCCATGTAACACTGGAAAGGTTCCTCTCTTAGAATTTTCCATGCAGAATCTTCCAATGACCTTGTCAATGTATGTACTTTGGCTTACACCAATTAGCTTCCTTGATCTATCTCTGTAGATCTTAATGCCAAGTATGTATGCGGCTTCACCCATATCTTTCATTGCGAAGCACTTTCCTAATCAAGTCTTTACAGACTGAAGTGTGGGAATGTCATTTCCAATGAGCAATATGTCATCCACATATAAAATAAGGAACAGTACTATGCTCCCACTAATCTTCTTGTACACACAAGGTTCATCTTCGTTTTTTATGAAACCAAATTCTTTGACCGATTCATCAAAACGGAGATTCCAACTCCTAGAAGCTTGCTTCAATCCATAGATGGATCTTTGCAATTTGCATACCTTAGAATCTTGTTCAAAACCTTCTGGTTGTGTCATATACACATACTCTTGTAGTTTTCCATTGAGGAAAGCGGTTTTGACATCCATTTGCCATATTTCATAGTCATGATATGCGGCAATGGCAAGAAAAATTCGTATAGACTTGATCATTGCTACGGGTGAAAAGGTTTCATCATAGTCAATATCATGAACTTGCCTATAACCTTTCGCTACAAGTCTAGCTTTTTAAGTATGCACCTTCCCATCCATATCAGTCTTCTTCTTGAAGACCCATTTGCATCCTATGGTTTTTACACCTTCGGGCGCATCAATCATGTTCCAAACTTGATTATCTTGCATGGATTGCAATTCGGATTCCATAGCTCCAATCCACTTGTCCGAATCAGGAGAAGACATCGCCTCTTGGTAGGTGGTCGGTTCATCATCTTCAATAATTTCCACCTCATTACTGTCCGTTACGAGAAAACCATATCTCTCGGGCTCGGATCGTAACCTACCAAATCTGCGAGTTACTTGTGTATTTTGAACAGGTTCCACAATTCCTTGTGGTTCTTGTTCTTGTTCCTCTATTGGTTCAATATTATTTTCCGGGTCTCGAATTTCTTCAAGATTTATTTTACTCCCACTGATTTCTTTGGAGAGAAACTCTTTCTCTAGGAAGATACCATTTCGGGCAACAAAGACTTTGTTATCCGTTTGGTTGTAAAAGTAATATCCTTTAGTTTCCTTAGGATATCCCACGAAAATACATTTATTAGATTTGTGTGCGAGTTTGTCCGAGACAAGTCTTTTGACGAAAGCTTCACAACCCCAAATCTTCATGAAAGACAAACAAGGTTTCTTTCCGCTCCACATTTCATATGGAGTCTTTTGAACCGATTTTGTTGGAACACGATTTAGTGTGAAAGCAGCGCTTTCTAGAGCGTAACCCCAAAAGGATAAAGGAAGATCAACTCGACTCATCATTGATCGAATCATGTCCAACAAGGTCCGATTCCTCCTCTCGGACACACCATTCCATTGTGGCGTTCCGGGTGGAGTCAATTGTGAAATTATTCCACAATTCTTTAGATGATCATCGAATTCATGACTCAAGTATTCTCCACCTCGATCCGATCAAAGTGCCTTAATACTTTTTCCAAGTTGTTTTTCTACTTCATTTTGAAATATTCTAAATATCTCAAATGCTTCACTTTTATGTTTCATTAGGTAAACAAACCAAAGTCTACTATAATCATCAGTGAAGGTTATGAAGTATTGAAATCCTCCCCTAGCATTGCTACTTAGTGGTCCGAATACATCGGAATGTATCAACCCCAATAAGTCGCTTGCCCTTTCACCTAGCTTGGTAAAAGGTGTCTTAGTCATTTTTCCAAGAAGACACGACTCGCAAGTATCATATGACCTAAGATCACATGAACCCAAAAGGCCGTCCCCATGGAGTTTTGAGATACGCTTCTCATTAATATGACCAAGACGGTAATGCCACAAATAAGTATGCTTTACATCATTAGGTTTAGATTTCTTATTTATATGATAGACGTTTTCATCATTCTTGACATCCAAGACATAAAGGCCATTAAATGAATTTGCAATACCATAAAGTACATCATTTAAATAGATAGAAAATTTCTTATTTTCAATAAGAAGCTTAATACCTTCATTATCCAAACAAGAAATTGAAATAATATTTCTACTTAAATCCGGTACATAACAGCAATTGTTCAAAACAAGTATTAAACCGAAAGGTAAAGTGACTTCATAAGTTCCTACAGCTAATGCAGCAACTCTTGATCCATTTCCCACTCGTAGGTCCACTTCACCCTCTCTAAGCAGTATCCTATTCTTTAGTTCCTGCACATTTAAACAAATGTGAGAACCACATCCGGTATCCAATACCCAAGAATCAGTGGTAGAAAGGAGAATATCTATCATATAGATACCTGAAGTCGACGCAGTCCCACTGCTCTTCTTCTTCTTTTGATTTTCCTTAAAAGCCTTGCAATTACGTTTCCAATGACCAATTTCTTGACAATGGAAACATATTGCATCCTTTTGTGAATCGGGTTTTGCCTCAGAAGCTTTGGCAACCTTTGCCTTGCTTATCTTGGGTTTGACAACTTTCTTACCCTTTCCTTTGGCACTAGCCTTCTTCCCATCATGAACCAAGATCACAGGAGAACCTTTCTCCACAATCTTCATCTCCGCAGTTTTAAGCATACCATGCAACTCGGAGAGATTCTTATCCATTCCATGCATGTTATAATTCATCACAAACTGATTATAACTTTTAGGCAATGAATTAAGAATGATATCCGTGGCTAGCTCCAATGGGATTGGATAGCCAAGTTTCTCAAGATGCACTACATAACCTTTCATTTTAAGCATGTGAGGACTCACTTGTTGCCCTTCACTCATTTTGCAAGAAGTGAATGCAACAATGGTCTTGTACCTCTCTTGCCTAGCTTGCTCTTGAAACATGGCTCTTAACTCCACGCCTATCTGATAGGCTTCCAAATGTTCCAAACTTTGTTGGAGTTTTGAGCATATAGTAGCAAGCATGAGACAACTTACATCTCTAGAATCATTACGATGTTTCTTGTAACTGTCTCTTTCTGCCCTAGGGGCAGTAGGTTCTGGTTCAACGGGAAGAGGCCCATCGAGAATGTACAACTTATCTTCTTGCCTAAGAACAATTCTTAGGCTACGGATCCAATCCATAAAGTTCGTACCATTCTCTTGGAGCTTATCCTTTTCAAGGATCGATCGCAACGAAATTGATTGAGTGTTAGTAGTCATTATCTACAATTATCCAAAAAATTTCAAAATTTAATAAGTACCAATTTTTCATTAAAGAAATAAACAATGCATTTTCCAAAAATACTCCCACTAAATTATACAACCTTCTTATACATCTAATGTATAATATAATTTACATGGGCTAAGATCCAACTTTAATTTAATTTCAAGTACGCTTTGGCGCACCGCTCAAAATCAAATTAATTAAGTAGACAAACATGTCAATAATATCCCATATGACTCTTAGGTCATTTTCTGAGATTCTTTAAGAAATCCAATTTCAAAAAGCATGTTAAATCTCATCTTTGCCTTAAGCCCAAAACTGTTTTGACGCTTAATTAAGTCCAACCATTTTAAACGCATAGGAAACTCTTATTCACTCATCTTACTCATACATGAATAAAAATAACACACTTCGCTTTGGCGAACCCATATTAAAGTTACTCATGTATCAACAAGTGTTTTAATCATGGCATGGCAAGAGGACTTAAAACTTTCTTTGAAGGTTTATTACATATAGCATATAACACATTTATGAGCACATAATATTTATGTGTCATTAGTTTCTCTATAATTATGAGGATGAGACTATTTCAACTTCGGTTATTATCTCCAAATCAAGACAACAAGAAGTGCGGCCGAAACTAAGCCATAAGACAACCACAATTCCGCACTAATTCAAGAAACCAAGAAAGTAGTCCATGTGGCCGAAACTAAGCGATAGATGGTCTCGATGAACGTAGGCCAATTGCATCCACAATTCCACATGGATCTCCAATCTTTGAATCAAGAATTTTGTTTCTTAATTTTAGCAATTATGAACTCTTCATAATTCTAACTTCGTTTTATCTTTGAAACTTTGATTGCCATCAAGTTTGGGAAACACAATCTCGATGAACGTAGATTAGCCATCCAACCTTTGATCCAATCTCAGAATCATAAGATCAAAACAAATAGGAAAAATCAAACCCCGAGATCTGCACCCAAAACCAACTGCCCAATACCCGCTCCAGACCAGCAGGTCCGGCCGGGTTGACACGCCCCCAGGTCCCGGGATCCCCTAATAGAACCTCGAACCTGGATGGAGTGCCTAACGGGAAACAAGAAACTTAACAAGAAACTTAATGACATTTGTTTAACAAACTGACATGATATATATACTCTAGAGTAAGGAGCTATACTAGCTCACAACACGAGTTCTATACAAGAAAATTTAAAACCAAACTTAATACATACACAGCGGAAACATGCCTAGCACATAAGCTGGCATTAAGAATACTATACAAGATGTCTAGTGACAACAAGAACTGTCTACCCCAAAATAAGGAGTTACAAAACCCATAATACATCGTCCTCACCAAGTGTAAAAGGACACAAGCCCCCAAAATAATCACGACCTGCGAAGCAAGCTCCCAACTATGTCGAGCCTCACTGCGCACTATCCTTCTTTCCTGGGGGGGGGGACAAATAAAGGGTGAGATAAATCTCAGTAAGCTATTAGATGCAACTACATGACGTGTTATCATGCAATTCAAGTAGATACTCAAATAATCATATCTCAAGTATCATCAAGTAACAAGTATATGAGAGGATAATCCACTCATCAAGTAGCACATAAGCTAAACAAGCAAGTTATAAGGATATTGCTTCCTTCCTTATTCCTCCCAAGAATACCATTGTTGTCGAAGCTTGTATTACTTTGACATCACGATCAATAACAGGAACTGATTATTCAGTATATATCAGAAGACCCGGTAACCAGTGTCATTCTCAATATCAGTACTCATGATTATTCATGAGGTGTTCGGGACGGGAATTTAGCATTCACTTAAGTCAGGCTTATTGCTCCAACTCAGGAAGCTATGCCCTTACTATGGCCGGTAGTAAGGGGTCGGGCGGAAATACATAGGGACCCGATTGTCACTTAAACCCCAGCTCTCGCGACAAGCGTGAACCTATACATTTTCGAACAAGCAAGGAGAACCAGCTGGACTCACACAAGAAAGTACAAGTAGATATTTACTTGAACAACGGGAGAGGAACTAATCCAAAAGTAGTGGACTAGCTCAACAAGGAACATGCTTCAAATACTCAAGAAGTCACCTTGTATAAAGCAAATGTATGCAATGTTTGCATATACACAACAAAAACATGTCTCATACACGTTAGTGCTTACTTATAGCACTTTCTAGTTCACTACCATACATATGTATTGGTGTCAAGTCAAGTACAAGATTTTATTATCTTATATTCAAGTCTTAATCCAATTCTTTGGATATTCAAATCACGTACAAGCTTTTAAGGTCTTATATTTCAAGTTATAACTTCCAATCTTTGGACATTCAAACAAGTATAAGAGTTATACATTTACTCTTACCAAATCCCAATCCTAATCTTAGGATGTTCAAGTCTAAGACCTTATGCTAATGCCTCTAAGGTGCACAATCATTGGATTCACAACAAGTATAACACATTAGTGCTTGTTCATAGCACTTTCAAGACATAAAGAAGAGATACTACTCTTATACTTATGTTCTCATTTTAATTCAATGAGTATACATGGTTAAGACCAAGTCTGATGCCCCTAAAGTATCACAACACTTGCTAGGACATCTTATATTAAGGTTATATACCTTAACTAGGGTTACTTCCAACTTTATACAAACTTTAAACAAAATCTTGGTTTTTCAGACAACTGTGCGGTCGCCCATAATGGACTGTGCGGCCGCACACTTGCATGTCAATTTCTTTGAAAAATCCTTCAGAAAGATGTGCGGTCGCACACTAATTTTTGTGCGGTCGCACAGTGTACTACAATGCGAAATTTTCATTCTTTCCCAGGTTGAAATATTTTCCGTTCCAAACGTAGGAGTAACATTTCCTAACAATTTCAACATTCCCAGAAAAGGCATAACATCATTCAAACTCATCTTTCCAAATCCTTTTATAATTTTACACAGGGGAATTTTACTCCTTTTGTCCCAAATCTACAAGTACCACAAAAATCACCCCAAACACAAAATTAACATTCACAAGTATCGAGAATAACATTTATGCATGTTATTACAAGCAAGGGGGAGCTAATAACTTACCTAGTCAAAATTCAAGTTGACCAAAACTTATTTCTGTTCGGCCTGGAACGCTCTATTCAACGCCACGAATATTAATCCGGGATCGGAAGCAAGAACGGAGGGATAATTAAACTCGAGGAGTCGAGAATAGGGTAAAACCCTAACCTAGCTTTTCAGAACAGAGGGAGCAACGTAAAGAATTTGGGGAGAAATGATTTCTCCAGGCAACTAAGAAGTTGATATACATTCAAGTTTCAAAGAATTGCACTTAGGCCCCTCAAGTTTCACTTTTAACAAAAAGACCCCTAAAGTCAAAACTAAACATTTAACCACCTTAACTATTTAAAGTAGTTAAAACTTTAACCCAAGTAAAACTAACACATAACATGCAAGTTCAAGAATTTAACAAGTATGTCAAATATTTAACAGGAAATAGGATGGGTGTTACACGGGTACTGTCACTGGTCCGGTCGGACCCCTTCGAAAAATTCCAGATTCTGAATCTGACCAAAAAAAAACAAAGAACAGAACAGAACCCCGCTCCAGACCAGATGGTCCGGCCGGGTCCTTCCTTTGGTCCGGTCGGACCTACGCCAGAAAACCAAAATTTTTAAAGTTCGAAAATTTGTCTCAAAATTGTTTTTCCCCGATTATCAAAACTTTGATCCAATCAGAAATTGATAATCCAAACAATTTTAAATCCAACATAATTTTAATGCGATTGAATAGTGCGATTAAAGTTTATAAAACAATAAACCACATAAAATCAAATAACACATAAACGTCATAATCCAATATTCATATCATGCTAGGCACATAAACAAGCAATTTATATACACACAACATGATCTTAGTATTGGAGTAATCAACATGAACGGGGCTCTGATACCACTGTTGGGTTTCGGAGTAACATGCGCAGCGGAAAATAGCATTTAAAATTTTAATAGAAACCCAAAGCCATAGATCCGTTCATATGATTATATCAAATACATACAATATGAATACTAGAATACTAACCCTTCATGCCTTTGAATTTCAACCTTTGATCTTGGTGGAGATTTTAGAAACTTGATCACGAACACAAAGCTTGAACACGAACTTTGAAGATGATGAGTTTCACCCTATAGCGATATCCACACCACGAACGAATATCAAGGAGCTTCTTGATCTTGGTTGCTAGACCAAAATTGAGGAACACGTTTTCTCAATTGTATTTTGACTATATGGAATATAATTGTGTTTGATCTTGTTCTTCAATCCAGGAATTTCTTAGAACAAGAAATAACTCTCAAAAACTCTTTGGAGGCTTGCAAAAACATATAGACTGATTAGGGACGAATTAGGGCTGTTTATATACAAGTTAGACCTTCCAAATAGGTAACTTATGTCTAAACCCGCAAGAAAACAGATTAAGGAAGTTTCCTCCCGAAACCGACTGGTCCGGCCGGGTATGGCAAGTGGTCCGACCGGACCATGCCAGGTCCGCTCGGGTCCTTCCACTGGTCCGCCCGGACCTCCTTTATTTCCAGTTTTCTTCTTCTAATTCTTTAAATCCCTCAATGGTCCTTCGATCCAATATTCCAATATAGTCCTTTTTAGGATTCGTTCTATTGTGTGTGACCCTCTAGGATTAGACTAAGTTGGCAATGGGTTCAAACATGAAACCATAAGATATGATTAGGTTCTAGCAAACCGTCATACCTACCCAAATAGTATAACTAGATACAAGTTTGCATTCCTTTAGAATATGCCACAATCCTTTTGTCCACGATATCATTGAACACAAGTCATGGTCAACAAGTCAACTTGTCTTTGTTCAATACTTTCTCGATTCCGAATATGTTGATAATCCAAACGACATTGATCCAATCAATTCATTTGAGTCCGGACGAACATTTTTATCAACATCATTCCTACGAGAGGCCCAAGCTTGACATCTCTCCGTAGAGGGACAAATCCATTCATCTTATTATTCTTCCCTATATGAATCCGATTATGCCAATCATACCCTTTATAACTACCCAGTTAAAGGTAGCGTTTGAATATGTCAAACATAATGTTCATCAAGTGGAAGACCATAATAACTTCATGTCTAAGGATTCAAATGACACAACTAATATGAGATGTATGTATAACATTGACCATGACATAAATCTCATAGAGCGGGTCATGTCCTGTACTAAACAAGTACCCATAAATCTAACATGATCATCCCATGATCATTTAGCCTTTATACTAATACCAAAAAAGTACTAGGGATGGGGATTATTATAAGTAAACATGAACAACAATAATAATCAAAACATCTCTTTATTAATATGAAATAAGTGATAACAATTACAACGTTTATTAAACGTGCCTAGGGCACCAACACCAACACACCTCTTGGTGGTGCTGCGGCGTTTCTCAGGATTCTTTGGCCGGAAATCTTCGAGGGGCCTTATGAGACCTTGTTTGACCAATCCCTCAAACATTTTGCATACGGGCGTTTCAAAATCCTCAAACTTTATGAGACGGGGCTCGGCTTGGCATTTGGCTTTTCTTTCATCGTTGACCAGAGTGTGGCGGGGAACAGAATCACCGTCTCTCAATCCAAAGGGGTGCTCATTGAGTGTCCTTTCGAACTTAGCTTCCATTCGCTTTCTCTTTCCCAATAGATGATGATTGAAAGGATTTTGCGGAGGCACAGGGGCATGGCATACCCACAACCTTGGTTGCTTGCAGGAATATACATCGGAGGCATGCAAGGAGCTCGTGGTCCAAAAGGTCTTGGATTGTGGAAATGATACAGGTCACCCCAAAATCTTATTGGGAAATCTGGTGGAGGCAAGTTGGCGGCGCCCGGTTGGATATCCATATATGGTTTAAACAGTGACCGAGCTTTGGTGCCTTGGTTGATTGCATTAAACCGAGATGGGATTCGATTGGGAAGGTGTTGTGAGTATGATGTTCGAGGCGTAACCGGTATGGACAGTGGTTTGCAGGCCTTTGGAGTGGATTGCGCTCAGGGTTTTATAGGAGGCGTCCCATGGGAGATGTTGGATTTGGGATGTGGCGATACGAGGAGGATTTGAGTGAGAGGCTCATTTTGTATTACGGTGTGTTGGGGCGAAGACATGGGGGTCTCGGTATTTTTGTAAGATGGAGGGGACAATCTTTTGTTGCAATGCAGAGGTTGGGTAGCTTCCACCTTTTCATTGTGGTTGGTCACTTTGGTGGGGGGCCTATCAGTTTGAAATAGGGTTACATCACCCTTTTGTCCCGTCGCCTCATCAAACGGGCTCTGCGTCTCTTCGTGGCTCTTTGTGATGACTTCTTCTTTAGCCCCGGAGGCCTCTTGGAGCAACTATTCTTTCGTTGGGCTATCCGGATTGTCTGCGACGTCATTTCCCAAGCTACCATCCATTGAAGCGGTCTTTTCGAGGTACTGGGTTGGAGAAGTTGCGGTGACCAGGGAACTCTCTGATTCCACATGTACTAGGCAGCGACATGATGCTCTCTTCCAATTCATCTGAGCATACGGGGAAGAAAAAGAGTAGTTCAGGCTCGGGTAAAAATTGGATGAGTGTTTGAGACAAAGACGCACGTGTCTCTATTTTGGGATATTTGACCGAGCCGAAGTTGCCTACGTTCCCCTCACCACGAGGGGGGGGGGTCCCACGTGATGAGAGGCTCAGGTCACCGTAGTTCAAACGGGTTTGGAATTCTAAGAGGAAAAGGCGAACATGACTGACTTCTTGGAGGATAATGGGGATCCATCCAAGGACTTGACTGACTTCCTAGGGATTTAACGGGGATATTCACGGGGACCTAGGGGACAATGCCTTTTCAACGGGAATCTCAATGGGGACCTAGGGGACAACGCCGAGGGTTTCAACGGGAATCTTAATGGGGACCTAGGGGACAACGCCTAGGGTTTCAACTGGAATCTTAATGGGGACCTAGGGGACAACGCCTAGGGTTTGAACGGGAATCTTAACGGGGACCTAGGGGACAACACCTAGGTATTTAACCGGAATTTTGAAGGATGATGGGGATCCATCCAAAGATTGACGGGTGTCGGAGATCATCCGAGGATTTAACGGGTTCCTAGGGGACAACGCCTAAGGATTTAACGGGAATTTTGGAGGACAATGGGGATCCATCTAAATATTTAGCGAAATGACGCTTGTTAGCGAAAGAATGCGAGAAGCAAAAATGGAGAAAATTCATGCAAGGTGCAATCAATTATCCGTTCAAGTTTACTTAAAACACATTTTTTTAATTCCTAAACAGTTGAAAAAGATTTATCTTCTTTTTCGCAACTACTCTAAACCCTGGATCAGTGGAGGCCATCACTACGCCTATAGACCCCTCGTTTTCCACCTGTATTACACGCTCCCAATGACAGACTATCCCGGGCGACGGTCCTATAGGGCACGTGGCTTCCACCGACCAAAAGAACCAAACCTAAGGTCTAGTGCGTCACAAATTTCCAATGCGTGGGCCATCCCTATCATAGTGAAGCCCCGGTTAAGGTCAAGATTGACTTAACGCTTCAACAAAATTCTGGCATGACCTCATTTTAATGAGGGATCTCGGACCTTAGCCTTGGGCTTAAAGATGATTAGGATGGGTCAATCATTAGAGCTTAATGACACGGAGTCAACCTATCCCTAATACATGACTTCGGTTAATTATGGTTGGAATTAACGCATAAGTCAAGGACCGAGTCAAAGATGACCTTGGTCACACTTGCTTTCACAAGGAGTCGTGACTCGGGCGTTAACTTGGCCATAATTAACGTTTGGACACGTATTAGGGATGTGATGACGTGAGCTAGACCAAAAACCAACCATGGTCACGGTATTTATGTGTCACGGACAATGTGTGGTTGACTCGGCTCGGAAGGGGAGGTGGAATGGACCCGTGCGCGTAAGAAGGGCACAAGAGCGCCAATCGAGCTGCATCGTGGCATCCATCCCGGGTTTTAAGGGTTTTTGAAACGTGCACAAGGTCGAGTGCGCGTTATGTGAAGCCTTCTATGTTCCTTTTTGAGTCAAAATAGGAGTTTTTTACATTTTAACATCATGAGCAAGAGTATATAGAAGATATGGACAAGCAATTTAAACAAATAATTTGCACAAGTAATCAAACAAAGATATGAACAAGCAAGAATCAAAATTTTGTACATGGAAAGGTTGTGCACAACCAAAGGTTTTTGAAACCAAAATTTTGCAACAAGAACAACAACCTTTTGAAAATCATTTGTTCAAAAAAGTTGCGCACAACAAAAGAATTTGAGAAACCAAAACTTTTATAAAAGGGGTAATGCACAATGAGGCTTTGAAAACTCAATTTTATGTCCAAAAGATTTGTGCATTACCAAGCTTTGAAAATCCATTTTTGGCTAAGAAAAAAGAAGGTAAATGTGCACAAGTAGAGGCTGTAAATGGAACCTGAACAAGAAGAAATGCAAGGGGACCATCAGAATGCTTCTGCCCTGCACAAAATTGTTAGCTTGAAGCATTCTGTGGGCCCAGCCAAACCAGCCGTACGGCTAGAGCAGTAGCTCCATTATTTTTGCAAATTTTCAGCTTCTGATCATCAAGCCCCAGTTTATTGCATTTCTAGAAAAGTTTCACTCTCGAAAATCAAAACAGAAACATAAAATACACACAAAACAAGCACAAAGTCAACAAACGGGGACAGAAGTTTGACCCACACAAAAGTGCCCCCAAAGATTCTAAAAAGAAATTTGAAAACACTTTATTCTCCAGCGGAGTCGCCACTGTAAGATACCCGCGGGAAAACGAACGGTTCCCGGAGAATCAAACACGGTACTTTCAAATGTTTAACGGAGTCGCCACGTTAGTTTAACTTTAAACCCAAACTTAAGGAAAAATGGTTAGAGACAAAGGATTCGGAGGTCAGGTTACGCTTTGGGAAGAACTCAACCGGTAGTTCACCCAAAGTGCCTCGGAAGAAACCGAGTCTCCCTAAAGTTTGTTAAAATTGTGCAAATGTGTGTGTGTGTGTGTTTCTTGAAAATGGGAGAAACTGACTTTTAACGAAATCAATTAGAAACTTAACCAAAATGGGTAGTTTTTTAAACAGTTTAACAGAAAAGGGAAAGACTAAAAATTCATCCCTCTGACCAAACTGTACGGCTGAGAGGGTCATCCCTGAGGTTTTTACAGATTGTCAAGAAATCAGTCCAGTTTCAGGCAGAAACAGAGCATTCTGCTGAAACTGAACTGTTTTACATCTTTCCAGTTTATTTATTTACATAAGGCTTGAATTAAATCATCCCTATACTCTTAATCACTATTTAAACACCAAAACACAAGGTTTTGGGTGTGATTAAGGCAATAATTGGGGAAAATTAGGAAAGGTGATGAACATGGCATTTGAGCCAAAAATCATCATTTGGATGGTTAAAGATGGAAACTTTAACATCCAAATGGATGATTCATCCAAGGAAAGTCCTTGGGGAAGTAAGAAATAAACCTTTGGATGGATAAAGATTGAATCTTTACCATCCAAATGGACATTATTGGAGCTAGATTAAAGTTTGAAACTTTATCATCCAAACTTGATCATTTCACCATAAATCATCTTAAAAGTAAAGACATGGAATTTAACTTGAATAAATGTAAAGACATAACATAAATTGCATAAAAGTAAAGACACAATGTAAAGAGCATTAATGTAAAGACATTAAATGTTAACAAGCCTTGATCATCTTAGGTTTGAACCCTTGATCATGCATAGAACATGAGGGTACCATTGATTCATAACAAGAACTTTGTTCCAATTCATAATATGTGCAAGAATAATAAAGACATAATATAAATAAGGCAAAATAAAATAGATTATGAGATGAAGAAAAGATGGGGAGAGGGAGGCCTCACCAATTTTGGTTCTAAGCCTATCTTCTTTCTCTCTTTTCACTCAAGAATGTTTGTATCCCTAATCTGCTCTCAATCTGGCAGAGTTTGCACACAAATATGATTTTTTCCCCCTTGAAATGATCTCAATTTATAGGGACTGAGGGTATCCATAGTAGTCGTACGGCTGGGGATCTCCCGCGTCCAAACCATCCGTACGGCTCAGCATGGCGAGCTTCTGGATTTTTCCAATTTTAATTCCAAAGTAGTCCTGGAATTTTAGGTTTATCTTAGTGAGGTCCCAACCTATCAGTTTATCCCTGAATAGTGGTAAGAGTTCCTTTAAAGTTGGTTAATTTCAGATTGGGGTACTTACAACCACACAAAGTCAACAGCAAATGCAGCTCCGAATGGCATACAGCTCCAAGCAGCAATTTGGTCCATGGTGAACCGTTGAAATCACCACCTCTTTATCAACAAAGTCTACTCAACAAACTCACATTCATTTCCAGTCCTCTATACGGACTTTATGAAGGCAGACGGATCCTCGGATCCAGCCAGTCCTCTATACAGACTTTAAGCAGGCAGACGGGTCCTCGGACCCAGCCAGTCCTCTATACGGACTTTAAGTAAGAAGACGGGTCCTCGGACCAAGCCAGTCCTCTATACGTACTTTAAGCAGGCAGACGGGTCCTTGGATCCAGCCAGTCCTCTATACAGACTTTAAGTAGGCAGACGGATTCTCGGATCCCGCTAGTCCCCTATACGGACTCTAAATCAGCAGACGGATTCTCGATCCCGCTATCAGCAGACGGATTCTCGGATCCCGTCAGTCCTCTATACGGACTATAAGCCTCAGCCACGGTAGACCGTTTTCATACTACCGTACCCCAATCTATCAGCAAAAGTCGCTCACACAGGGAGCGCATCTCCATCCCTCGTAATTTCAAATTCTTGTTTTCAACGAGTCTTTGCTTTTTCTTGGTGATGTCCTCGGCGGATGTTCTTTCTTTCGTCGACGCATTTTGCCTTGCAATCCACGTCGCCGAGGGGCTCTGTAGACACCCCACCTTGGACCACTCACCCCAATCGCACTTTGATCTTGTGTTTCTTCTTATTTTAAGTGTTTCTCGTTAGTTTCTGTTACTTTCATTAAGTTCCTGACTGACTTCGTTAAGTCCAGGGACTAAACTGAATAACAAGGCTGACTTTCTAGTCCATTCTGTCAAAAAAAAACCATTTCAAAGTCGCGCGTCTCCGCCCGTATGGTTCAGATGCGCGCGCGTCCCGCCACTAAGGCAGGAGGTGCGCGCTTCTGGGCGTCAGTTACAGATTTTCTCCAAGAATCCCTCCCTTGCTCAATATACATGATTTTGCCTGGGAAACTGATCTTTGTGACTTGGTTTTGGCACCAAAAACATCCCTTTTACACCTATATAAACCCTCTAATTCACCATTGAAAAGGGGGAGACTCTTTGAAATACTTTGTGATACCTTTTTGTGAACTTCTTCTTTGCACTCTTCTCAACCACTTTTTGAATACAAGAAAACTCTACACAAAATACCTTCAAGGCATTTCCAAAGAATTCTCCAAGAAGTATTTGAAGTTCTTTGAAGCTTAGGTAAACATCATCTTCTTCTCTTCTCCCTACTTCATCTCTTCTCTTTTTCTCTTATTTTGATCAAACGTCCAATCACTTAAAACATTTTGGGACATGACACCAAAGATCACTTCACTCTATTGAAGTTGGTCAAGGAGTTATCTCCCTACATTCAAAACACCCCCTTTTAACCCATTTTATCATTATCAAAGAATAGGAAGAACATTTTATTTATGTAGACTTTGAACAAGCAAGACCAATATTAGTTGGGCGAGATGGGTGTTTAAGTACTTCCCATCTCATAACCTAACCCCCGAACCTCATAACAAGAATCTCTGTTTTCGTATCAAAATATAGGCTAATTATTAGGTTTTTCTTATGTTCCTCTAAAACATTGGTGGCGACTCTAAACATATAAAACACGAATAGACATCCTAGGACAATCCACCGCTCTAGCAAAGCGTTGGGCTCCTCCCGGGGTATCTACAATTATCAATACACATAATCCAATTATTTATTGATAATCCCAACATGCAATTATTCATATAGATCACATCAATATAATAGTTACATAATCACCATACAAACATGCTCATAAATTTTATATCTCATATATAAAACTTAAATCACATCTTTATCATCATGCACAAATCATATAATCAAATTAAATAATTTAAACATGATGTATTAAAATAATCAAAGATGAACGCGGCTCTGTTACTATTGTTGGGTTTTGATGCATCATGCGCAGCGGAATAAACATAAGATCAAACACCCATGAGCCCGGATCCGTGCATGTTGATTAGATTAAGTACAAAATGAAAGAAACATACCCTTGAAGATCGAATCCATGAACACACCTTGAGGTGCTAACGCAAACACCCTCTATCGGTATCCACACGTCGAACGGATATCAAGAACACCTTCTTGATCTGGATTGCTAGATCCAAGGCTTGATGAAGAAATGATTTCTTCATCGGAATTATTTTGCTTCATTGATCAGTGTATTTTGATGATTCTCAATCTCAAGATAAATAATCATAGCTCTCTATATTTTATTGTTTCTAAAACATGTGTATTGATTTCCAAAATCAACATTAGAGGCTGCCAAACTCGGCTGCATATCTTATATGAGGGTCTGACCTAATTCCGTTTGGGATCGGGATTCCTATTCGATCAAGAAAACTGAACAAACTGGACAGTTACCGGGGGGCGTCCGTACGGCCATGAGGGAGCCGTACGGTGCCAAACAAGCCGTACGGTGGCCAATTTTCAAATTCCCAGATTTTAGCCTTTTCAATCCGTTCTATTGTGTGTGACCCAATATGATTATACTAAGTTGGCAACGAGTCCGAACCATTAAAAACCCGTAAGTCATAAGTGGACTCTAGCAAGCCATTATGACTACCCAATTAGTATAACTTTGAAAGTCCAATGTTACCTTATAGAACATATCACAATCCCTTTGTCACGCGATATCATATTGGGCATAAGTCACGGTCCATGTCAACTTATGTTATCCAATGCTTTCTCGATCCCGAGTAGATTGATATGAGCAAATGATATTGATCACATCAATTCATTTGGGCATGGCCATGCACTATCATCAATCTCACTCATCGAGTGGCCAAGCAGATATCTCTCTTGAGAGAGGGACAAATCTCATCTTGACTTATCATTCTTCTTACAAGAATCCGATTATGCCAATCGTAGCCTTTATAACCACCTGGTTAAGGGTAGCGTTTGAGTACGTCAAACATAATGTTCATCATGTGAAAGACCATGATATTCTCAGGTCTAAAGATATCAACTGATATAACTATTATGAGATTTAATTATGACATTTGACAATGACATAAATCTCATAACGGGTCTATCCAGTACATTGTTCTCCAACAAGTACCCACAAGTTTAATCTACATCCTATGCACCATACTCATCATATGATTATCCATTAAACTCATGCTAGCCCTTCATAAATGCTAGGGACAATGATTATTATAATAAACATGCAAAAGATATAATAATCGGGTTTGTTATCTCTATAATAATCAAGTTATGATATAACGCATAGGCCTTTCTCAAGGGCCTAGGGCATAATATCCAACATGGGTGAGGTTGGTTCGAGTCTCTTTGCAGGTGGACGGGTATGTCCGGTTCGGACCTCTGAGCCCAGTCTACAAGGTCCGGGCTCTTCAGTAGCCTTCCCTTGAAAAGACATATATGCCCCTTTAAATTGTTATGTACGTGTTACATGACTTTGCCTAGGTTGGTTTTTTAATAGTTCATCCATTTATTACCATATTGCACCCTTTTTACAAAGTTTGAAATTAAGTTTTAATGAAGACATGGATAATCAACTGAGACATGGTGTAAAAGTTACTCCCTTTGTTTTAGAATGAATTTCTCATTTGCAATTATTCATTTTCTCAAAAAGTTTTTGTAATTTCTTCAATTTAGGATTCAATGTGAAAAATAAATAAATATAACATGGCTAGTGAACCAAGTGGTTATATACTTAAAAAGTTTGAAAAGTTAAATATGGGATCATTTTGAAACGGAAGGAGTATATAAGTAAATTGCATCTCATAATCAAAATTAATGATTTCTTTGAAAGCATGAACCAGATTTCTGTGTATGCAACTCTAAGCGATGATGTAATAGAGTCAATTGGACATAATATTAATTGAAAGTCTTCAAATAGAAAAAGTCTTGCGGAATAAAATATGATAGCTATTTCCCAAGACCTTAACATTTGGTTTGACCAAAAATTCTTTCTTGCACATGGTTATACATTTATGATAATACATAATAAAATGCCTTCAGAAATAATTCACCTTGTTGTTGACTCGCCATATACCTATAGCGTTATCGTGGTACAACCATTATTAAAAACATTTAACAAGTTTGCTCCATATTTGTCCCTAAAACTAAGTTTTATTATTAAATTCTTTTTACTAGTCTGTTTATACATGTAAAACTAAATGTTTGAGTGAAAAAATATTTATGAATCTCTATCATTTAAACGTATAAAAACAGAAATTTCTTATCATTTAAAATGAATTTGACCTTCATTTTAAAGACGGAGCTAGTACAATGAAAGGAGTACATCTACGTGTTTCTGATTTGTCTAGGTTAATCTTAATTACTTTTCAACCTTGTCGACTACAAAGTCAAAGAAATCAATCAGAATTTCTAAGTTAACAAATACTCCCTCCGTTCCTCTTTAACTTACAAAAAATGAGTTGGACACATTAATTAAGAAAAAAATAAAAAAGGTGATGTGTTGTGAATGTAGATGGTTGGGTGAGAGAGAGAGTGTGATGAAAAATAATTAGTGGATAGTTGTTGTGAGTATGACAAGTGGGTCCCACCATTTTAAAAGTATTAAAACATTACCATTTCAAGATTTTGTAAGTTAAAGTGGGACAACCAAATATGTAATTTTTGTATATTAAAGAGGGACGGAGGGAGTATTTAAATTCAAAACTCTTGAAATACCCTCTTTCATGAATGATAGCCTATAAGTAGCCATCTCACAACAACTCACTCCAAAATCAGAGGCTAGTTTTACCCTCATTACAGATCGATTGCTAATCGATCATGGCATCCTCTTGTCGAGGTAATCTTCCATCATCAGCTTATCTTTTAATTTTTAGATTAAAAAGGACGCTGTCCCTGATTTTTTTTTAAATATAATTATAAATAAAAGTGATGGTACTATTTATGATAATAAAACAAAGAAAAAAGCTGATCTTGCATACTTATTATATGTTTCCTTTTCTTTATCGGTGGGTGTATAGTTTTGTACTAGCGTCAAAATGATCATACACGACATGCTAGGTGTTATATCAACATAATTTTACTATATCCTCGCTTGGTTTTAAAATGAATGTCCAAACAAAAAAAATTATTTACTTTTAATCAAAAAATAAATTTGAAATTTATCTGAACATTCATTTTGAGATAACAAAATATATAATATTATTGTATAAGTGGATTATTAGTCTCTTAATAATAGGAATTTGATTTTATTTTATTTTTTCATTTGCAGATAATGGTAAGAGTGCATGGCCAGAGCTTCGTGGTTTCGTAGGAGACTCAGTTGTGGGCATAATCGAGCAGGAAAATCGCTCCGTCACTACCGTGATGTGGCTTGATAGGGGAGGTGATGCTTCTGACTTTCGATGTGACAGGGTTATTGTTTGGATTAATGAAGTTCGCCTTGTGACGAGAGTGCCCGTTATTGGTTAATCAAATAGAGAATTTGCGTCGAATTATATATGGGTTGATTGTCATATATCAATAATGTATTCATGTATATTCATATATCAATAAGTATTCAGTTCAGTTTTTTGAGGTATTAGTAAAAGACGATTTTCATTTTCATTTTATTTTCACTTTATACTTAGTTATTTTCATGTATCAATAATGTATTCAGTTCTTGCATATATATTTATATACATATGAATGCAGAAATTGGATTTTCTTGAGTTGCTTGGAAAGGATATACATACTTTTAGCTTGGTCTAATTGGCTGAAAAGTTAAGTGACAGGGATTGTTTCATTCCTATTCTTATACTTTGTCTTCAATTTTTTGTTTCGGACACAACAATTTTGAAAGAACCTGTATTACTAATGCACTTAAACAAGGAAGCTGATTAGTTCACAAGAGGTCTACTATCATCAAATGATAGGTCGACTATCTTGAGGTGCAGTGTGTGATTTGTTGAGTTTTGCAGCAGAATAATGTATGAATAAAAGGAAGAAATTAATGAGTAAATAACAAGTGATAAGTGTGTGATTTAGTGTGAGAGAATAAGAAACAAACACAACGATATAACGTGGTTCAGAGTATTGCAACTCTCCTACATCCACGCCTCACTGTCCTCAACAGTGAAGAAGCAATCTACTATAATCCTTCGTCAAGTAATTACAATAAATTTGCAAGGAAAATTCCCTCAGAATTTTCCAGCCTAATTAGCCTCACTAACTAAGCTTATACTTGTTGCAAAGCAGAGAAAGAAAAGAAAAGGTTTCACAAATGTGAAAGGAGATGATCTCTTGGTTGGCTCTTAATTAGCTAGGTGAGATCTCTACTCTTATCTTAAGTAGCACAGATTGATATGATTATGTGTGCTTTTACAATGAAATGCTTAAAAACTTGTATAAATATATTGTCTGGCAAGAAAAAGGTGTTTAACTTTAGTTACTGGGTGCTTCTTTTATAGGTCTTCACTTTATATCCGTTGAGTTCCAACGGTCTTGAACATCTTGGGAAAAGCTAATTGTCAGTCGTTTATCTTTGGCTGGAATAGTGCCTGTGAACACTACAAAGACAGGTTTGACTTTGACTAAGAGCTGAGTTGGCCCATACATGTCAAGAGCTGCTATCTTGAAGAAGTCTGTTATCTCAACTGATGAAGATAGTGGACCTTTTGAAATGAAGATAGTGGACTTTTGTTGACTTAAAGATTTCCAGTAACTTGAGTATTTTGAACATGTTTCTTCATAGTCTTCTGTTGTCCTTTTTAAGCTCTTAATTAATTGTCAAAACTCTTGTTTAGAAACTAGGGTTCTAACAATTTCCCCCTTTTTGGGAAATAAGTAAGATGAAGAACAGAGAGCCACTGTAGAGATAAACAAATCTTAATAAACCAAACAAAAGTTAGTTCAAAAAGGAGATGTAATAATTGAACTTACAACCCAAAATATCATGAAGAAATTTGTTCAAGAAGAATAAGAAAAAAGAAACTTTAATGGAAACGAGCTTCAATGATGTCTTCACTTTGATAATCAGGTTCAAGCTGTGCTTGCCCAAGCTCTACCGCAGTCAGGTGTCTTTGTCTTTCAAGATTCAGCAGCTGGAGTTGTTTCTTGTGGAACCTGAAGTAGTATTGCTTATTGTTCCATGTTAAGTTCATTCTATCATCATACTTTATGCCAAAGTTGATGAGTTGGCTCTTTTTTAACAATTTCTCCTTCTTTCCCAAATCTCTTGAGACTGATGAAGCATGTGGAGCTGATCCAAGCAAGAGTTGTCTGGTGGAGGAGTGTCCTCTTGGTGGTGCTTGCTCTTGAGTGAAGATTTCTTGAGTTTGAGTGAAGTCTCTTAAGGTTCTTGAGTGGGAAACAACTTCACTTTGGTCAGCTATCTTACCTGCAAGAGTTTTTTGAACCATTTTTTTCAAATTAAGTTTGACTCCCTTCATTTGTGATCTAACATAATTCCCAACTGCATTGATGTCTTCATGAGTTGCAGCTAGAAATGAAGATGGATATGCTGAGAAGATGGGATCAGGTACAAGGGGACAGGAGTATTGATGGAAGAGCTCTGCAAGGATTGCTCATTTGGATCGATAGAGAAGCTGGGAAGAATGCCTCCAAACAGTCTCTTGATAGCACATATACCAAACATCTTTTCAGTGACCAGCTTCGAATAGATGATTTTGATGAGATCAATGCATTTTGCTAAGACAACCCCTGATTGCATATGAAGTGATTCATGAAGATTAGGAGATAGCCACTGAGAGAAAAACTTTTCCCATTGAACCATTTTACCCCTATTAAGACTTGAGGGAACCAGACTAGTCTCATGAATAAAAAATTCATTCAAAGAAAGTCTGAAGGTTTTCCACTCATTATGCAAAAAAAAGACCCTTCCTGCAAGTTCCCTAGCAGTCATTTTAAGTTGAGCTTTTGAGAAGGTCCAAAATTGACTGGAGATAGCTGAGCTTAGAATTTTTTGAGGGAACTCAAGGTCTTCAAAAGTAAGAGCAAGAGGGAGGATAGATGAAAAATAGAAGTCAACAAGGTGAGAAATGAACCATGGAGGAGGAACATAGTATAAATGAATCAAATGAGTAGAGAAGAAGGGGTATGTGGAATAGCTGTAAGGACCAGGTATGGTGATTTCAAAAGATGAGTTGATATGGATGTGTGGATCTTCAAAAGTAGATGAATGAGAGGACTGAGATGATTGAGCTGTAGTAGGAGGTCTATCCAACCCAAGTCTTTTCCAAGTGATATCAAACCCATGCTTTTGCTCAAGTTCATAAAACTTGGCAATCTTTCCCATATCAGACAGAGCAGAATACGCTTCCCTATCAAAAGGATTTTCTTCAACTAGAATTGCTTTCCCTTTTCCAGAAGGGATTTGAAGAGATGTGGATGGTTGAGCATGCCTTTCAATTGTCAATTGAGTTGAAGGAACAGATTTTGGAAAGCTGGGAATGGTTTGATTTAGGTCTTTTATCATGGACTATGTTCTACCAAGTCTACTATCTGTTCCTGAACACCTTCAAAGTAATCATTCCCCTTTTCTTCTTCAACCAATGGCTCAATCTCTGAAAAAATTTCATTCTCCATATCAATTTCAACTGAGACATCCTCAGTTTGGGTTACAAGTCTAAGAGTAGGCATGAAAGGGGAAGATAGTAGACCTGAAGAAACTGGGGTGTCAACTGGAGGATAAGTTGCCTTATGGCATTGTGATTGAGTGAGGTTTTTAAGAGCTTCAGCAGCTTCTTTGGCTCCTGAACTAAGTGTCTTATTGGATGAGATTTGGTGATGTGGCTCAAAGACAAACGGTTCAGGAGGTGAGATAGGTGGGGACAAGGGAGGTGAGTCTTCTGTACAGGGATAACAACCTTCATTTTCTTACTCAGAGGAATGTCATAGACTTTAGGAACCTCATCTAAGACAAATGGTTCATTGCCTTTGTGGAGCCTTTTGGATTTTCTGGTTGGCTGGGGTCTAGATGTTTCTGAAATGGGTGACGGTGAAGATTTAGCTTTTTTTTTTAATCTGGTATAAACTATGTCTGGTTTTGATCCTTTAGTTTTGGAAGAAGAGGGAGGAGGAGCATCAAGCAATAAAAGGGGAGGATCAATCCTGGCTAGTGGTTCAAGGTCTGCTGTTTCATCTTCTAGGTCTACTATCTTGGGTCCTTTGTTTTTACTACCCTTTCCCTTATACATATGCATCATTTCTGCTAGGGTTTCTCTTTCAAGGTCACTATCTGAAGGGGTTGAGACATGTACTGGAGAGTTTTCATTATTTGGATCATGTTCTCGGGAATCATCAACATGTTCCTTTACCCTACCCACTTGCTTGTAAGAGAAAGTGTTAATACTGAACACTTTGTAATTATGATGAGCATGTTGTTGGAGATAAAAGGGAGGGATGTTAGGTTGCAAAGTTCTTCCCATGTGAAACAATACACCACTTAGAAATCGAAAAAGACAGGGCTTAGTGGTGGTTTTCAATCTAGGCCTATTAGGATGAGATGATTTCCTAAGTCTAAAGTTTGACAACAAAACTTAGTTCCAGTTGGTGGTTTGGATGTCATGTAAAATACACAGCATCTGTTTCCATTCTATGGGGCTAAGAACATGGTGGGATGAGTTTTTACCACATAAACATTTCATAATTACATCTGCTAAGGTAGAAAACTTTGCAAAAAAATGAGCCTTGTAAACAGGTTGTGAAGAATTGTACTTAGGCCATCCCTCAATAAGTTTTGATTGAGAGGAATAGTCTATGTTAGAGTCCCAAATATTTTTAATCATGGCATCTTCATTAGGTATATCATATGTAGCAGCTACATCATGGGGAGAGATAACATATGAAGTACCTTGGTTGAATTGAATGTTGTGCTCGTTCTCAGTCCAGACCCCATTAGAGAATATGTGCTCACAGAGAGCAACAAGGATGGGTGGATTTTCTTCCATAAATTTCTTTAATTTTGCGTTTTGAAGAAGTCCTCCAATCCACCCTCCCGTAGGATTTCTATAAAAGGAAGGATTGATGTAGTAGCTATGAGCAAAATTCATAGTCAATTTTAGGGTTTGAAGAAAAACAGAGAGATAACGGTAACTTTTTTTTTGGATGAAGGAAAGAATTTTTGAATTGATGATTGGTTCTGAGGGACGGTGGCTTTTAAAGAGGTAAGGTGCAACTGATAGTAAGTTGAAAAGATATTCCCTTAAAATATGGAGATAGGCGACGTGGGTAGATGATGACTCATCACATTTGTAACTATTGGTACAACAACTTCTCTTCTTTTTGCAACTTTCAGAAGACTTAACTGAAAGGAAAGGTTATATATTTCAATAAATTCCTTATTCCTTTATTTAATTTTGATAAGATTTTGTTCAAATTCAACAAGTAGCTTGGCTGGTCAAGCGGCAAACTGGAATTGCAACTTTTGAGGTCTACTATCATCATTGCATCTAGAACATGAATTCACGAGATGAAATTAATGATGCAAAATCATTTTATATAAGGAGTATTGTTGATGAATATGTGATCACAGCAACAATATTCAGATAGAAGTTTCCTTATTATAGGAAGATAGTAGACCTTGTTCATCACAGACTGAACAATATGGGTAGACTAACAAACATGTTTAGCCCAAGCAAGATGTCCAATCTTGTGAGAAAACTTAAGTTCATGGAGGAGAGTGAAGAGGAGGTGAATACTATTGATGAGAATTTTTTGAGGGAGTTCAGGGAGTATCAAGCTCAAGAGGAAACTGAGTGGGAGCAAGAGGTTGATCAAATTCTTTTTGATGATCCAAGGAAGAAGGAGGAGTTAAGAGAAAGGGAAATAAAGTAAGAGATGTGGATGAATTCTAGGAATGAGATGGTCAAGGAAGAGAGGAAGAGGCTTAAGAGGGGAGAGGCATTGGAGAAGTGGTGTGACAAGGGAAAAGCTAGGATAAGTGAGATCCAGGAAGTTAAAGGACCTAACAAATCTCTGTTTGATCTTTTGAAGCAGGAAAGAGAGAGTGATTTGATGATTGGGAATATGGGAGTGAGGGGAGAAGGCAAGGGAGACAATTGTGAAGGGAGCTCCTATTCCAAGACCAGTTCCTTTTCTCTGTTATCAAGAAAGTATTTTTCTTGTTGCAGCCCTTTCAAGTCAACTATCAAGCTTGAGGACAACTTTAGGTTAGATGAAGCCTATGTAAATGGTGACAGTCACAACTCTTCTGGGACTTTCAGCTTTGTATCACTACTTGAGAACTTTCCTGAGCCTCAGGAGATAGTGAATTGGTGGCCAAGACCAGTGTGGCCATCTTCAAAACAGTCAGTGTTATGTGGAGGTTCTTAGAGGTGGAAGAGTACTCACATGTTGGAAAGGAGTGGTGAGTCTGGTCAGCAAGTTGGAGAGACCTCATATGGAGGTGTGAAGGAGGAGGAAGACACTTCAGCAGAGTGTTCATTCATAGATGGAGTGGAGAGATCCATAGCAGAGTAGGTCAACTATCATGAAGATAGTAGGCCTTTTGGAGAGGTCTGATATCTTTACTAAGACTTGAGAAAATGATCCATTTCTGCTCCCTTTTGCTTTTATAGGAGTAAGGTGACCCTAGGATGGCTCCTTTTTGAAATGAAACTCCCTTTGTACTCAACTAAGTTTTAATGAAATCCCTATTTATTTTGATGGCATGTTCAACATTCCCATATTTGCTCTTAAGTACTCAAATCTTTGTTCATCCAATGCTTTTGTGAGAATATCAGCAAGTTGATTTTTAGTGCAAACATGAGTTAGGCAAATATCTCCTTTTTTAACATGATCCCTTATAAATTGATGTCTTACTTCAATGTGTTTTGTTTTTGAATGCTGGACTGGATTCTCAGTCATGGCTATTGCACTTGTATTATCACAAAAAATGGGAATGTGATCTTGATGAACTCCAAATCTCTAAGTTGGTTTCTGAGATAAAGGATTTGGAAACAACAAAGCCCAGCAGCAACATATTTTGCTTCTGCAGTAGAAGTAGCAACTGAATTTTGCTTCTTGCTGCACCAACTCATAATTCTTGAACCAATAAACTGACAACTACTACTAGTTGATTTCCTATCCAAATTGCATCCAGCATAGTCTGAATCTGTGTACCCAATAAGAGATAGAGGGGATTCCTTAGGGTACCAAATTCCATAATCAGGAGTACCTTTTAGGTATCTAAGAATCTTTTTTACTGCAGCTAAGTGTGATTCTTTAGGATCAGCTTGGAATCTTGCACATAAGAAAACACTGAACATAATGTCAGGTCTTGATGCAGTAATATACAGAAGAGATCCAATGTAGCTTCTATATAAAGTTTGGTTCACACTTTGGCCTTCAGGATCAGCATGCAGTTTTGCAGTTGTTGATAGTGGAGTTTTAGCTATGGACACATTCTGCATATCAAATTTCTGTAACATATCTATTGTATACTTTCCTTGGTTGATAAATATTCCACTTGGCAATTGCTTGACTTAAAGTCCCAAAAAGAACGTGAGCTCTCCTATCATACTCATCTCAAATTTTTCTTGCATGATTGACCCAAACTCTTTGCACAGATTGTCATTAGTTGAACCAATGATAATATCATCCACATAAATTTGAATGAGCAGAATATCTTGGTTAGATCTTTTAATGAACAATGTGTTATCAATATGACCTTTTGTGAATCCCTTTTCAAGTAAGAAATTGGATAGAGTCTCATACCAAGCTCTAGGGGCTTGTTTAAGTCCATAAAGTGCTTTATCCAATTTATATACATGCTCTGGAAATTTTGGGGATTCAAACCCAGGTGGCTGTGCAACAAACACTTTATCATGCAAAATCCCATTCAGGAATGCAGTTTTCACATCCATCTGATATACAGTCATATTTTTAGATGATGAGTAGGCAAGAAAAAGCCTAATTGCTTCAAGTCTTGCAATAGGAGCAAAGGTCTCATCATAATCAATTCCCTCTTCTTGTCTGTAGCCTTGAGATACTAATCTTGCTTTGTTCCTCACCACAATACCATCTTCATTCATCTTGATTCTAAACACAAATCTAGTTCCAATTACAGTTTGATTCTTGGGTTTAGGGATAAGTTTCTAGACTTTGTTCCTTTCAAACTGTTCAAGTTCTTCTTCCATTGCTTCTATCCAATCTGCATCAAGTATGGCTTCATTAATCTTCTTTGGTTCTATTTGGGATATGAAGGCACTGTACAATGCTTCAATTTCAAGTTTGATCTTGTTTGAACTCCTCTGGAAATATCACCAATAACTAATGACTCAGGATGGTCATTGTTGTAGTTTCTGGATATGGTAAGATCAATGTATATGTTGGAGATTGGTATTGGTCTGGATGGATCTTGGTTGGAAAGATCTTGAGTGGATGTGCTAGGTCTACTATTGTTCTCAGGTATGCTATTAGTAGCAGGTCTACTATCAGTAATAGGTCCACTATCAGTAAATGAATTTGGGTTGAAAGCAGGATTTTTAGGGTAAACAACTGGTGGCAAAACTTGATTATCATTGATTTTTAGATTGCTGAAGGGAGGAAAGGTTTCCGAAGAGTTCTTGAGTAGGTTATAAGGAAGATAGTCGAGTTGGTCATTTTTGGAATTTTGAGAGGTAAAGGGTGAGGGTTCAGGGAGAGAGTCAAAATTTCCAAGAGTTTCATCAAACTCATTGATTTTCAAATCCAAAGCACTAGGTGATTCATCAAAATCTACATGTATAGACTCTTCAACTACCATTCTTCTTTTATTGTAAACTCTGTATGCCTTGCTAGTTGCTGAATAGCTAAGGAATATTCCTTCATCAGTTTTAGACTCAAACTTGTCTAAATTGTTCTTTGCATTATTGTGAATGAAATATTTACTTCCAAAGGCATGGAAGTATGAGATTGTTGATGTTCTTTCATTCCACAGTTCATAGGGATTCTTCATGTGATACTTGTTTATCAAGGTCTTGTTTTGAACATAGACTGCAGTTGTGACAGCTTCTCGCCAATGTAAATCTTGATGTGAGCCATGGGACAAGAGTTTCCCTTGAATTTGCTAATGTCGAGCATCTTGAACTTGTCAGGGAGAGCGGCAATGGTGCTCATGAGAATGGATGACTGATAAAGGCTTGTGTTGGAGCCTTTCCCCATGTTGAGACCGTTGAAGCATTGATCTATGTAGGCTATGATTGAATCAACCATCTTGTGATCACTATTCTCGGTGCTCGGTTCCCCCATTTTCTTGGTACAGGTACTAACATAAGGGCTTTCAAATAAACCCTTGGTCCACTCGGACTCTTCCTTGTTTTCTTTGTCTTTACCACTCGAAAGCTTGGTGAGCTTAGCTTTCATTTGGTCCATTTCAGCCTCGTGAGCCTCCCTTTGGTTGTCAATATGGGATTTCCAGAGGTCGTCTTAGTTTTGGGCCTCCTTATTGAGAGTGGAGACTTTCTCTTGGAGAAGTTGGACCATAGCTGAGAGTTGATCAAGAGACATGGTGTTATCGGTGTTGGAGCCGCCGGCCATTGATGCTGTCGGATTTGTTAGAGTGATCAATTCACGAACTAACCGATTTGCTGAATCCCGGTAGACACTGTAAGTACCAATTGAACCTATATTGCAGAAGAGGCCCTTGTCAGTCTTGAGTAACACTTTCGGTCCATGAAGAGTCTTAGAACACACATTGGGCACACGACTCAAAACCACATAAAGAAAAGACTTTTTTTAATAAGTCAGAGGGACGGAGTCCCTTTTGAGTTTCTAAGAAAATAATGGAATCGTCACACTAGTATATAGACCTTCTCGCGGTCCCATATACTCATCAGATTCCACCACGTTTGTGGATCCTACACATGTCGGGATTAAACTAAATTAATGTAGTAAAGCATACATGCGGGGACGAATTTTTTATTTTCGTCCATAATAACCACTTGGGGATGAAGTTTTATTTCGTCCATGATAACCACTTGGCATGTACGTTTTGAAGACATTATTTTAGGGAAATCTCGGCACATGAAAACCGACTTAGTCACGGAGTGTTAGACCCTAACTAGAATTGTGTTGGATTGTGCTCGACTAATGAGAGGCTTAAGGTCATCCCCGGCATGTAGTCATGAACTACGCCACGGGCTGAGGTTTACCGCTTCGAAAGAGTCAATGTCGGGTGGAGCTTGAAACTTCCTAGGACGGGCCTCGACGGGTTTGGGGTTATGAACTTGTGCGACTCGATAGTGAGCAATTTATAAGAATATGTGCATGCAGTGTGAGGTCCAACATGTGACAAAACATTTTTTACTTTTTTTTTGAAAGAAAAGCAAATAAGCACGTAATTACAACTTTTGAATCACCCGTGTGACCGATAAAACAAAACACGAAAGTAAAACAGTCCAAAGGTCCAAATTAGGCCTTGATGCAGGCAACTGTGCCCACACCCCAATCACTCTGCCCTGTTCTAAAACTGTTCCTGTCCTGGAAAACCACCCAGAAGCGCGCGCCCCTGGCCTGTGTTGCGGGAAGCGCACGCATGGCGCAGTGTCTATGGGAGGCGCCCGCTTCTGGGCAAACCTGTCAGACTGTCAGACTTTGGACTCAGGGGATTGTCCTGGTCCTGAATATACATTGTGACCCCTGCAGAAATGATTAGTGTAGAAAACATAAGAAGAATGGGAAGAACATATGGGAAGCGGGCGACTCTGGTACTTGATGTGGGACGCGCGCGCCTTAGGCCAAGAAGGCCAGAGGCGCACGCTTCCCCCATCAGAGACCAGAATGCCCAGAAAAATGTAGACTTTGAACAGCAATGCAAGTTTAACCCTCAAACGTCCCAGCAGAGTCGCCACTGTAAATACCCCGGGAGGGTCCCACGGCTTGGCTAGAGCACGCGGGTGGATCCTAGGATGTCTAGTTGTGTTTTAATTGTAGAGTCGCCACCTATGTTTTAGAGGAACATAAGAAAAACCTAATGTATAGCTAAGTTTGATTACGAAAACAGAGATTCTTGTTATGAGGTTCGGGGGTTAGGTTACGAGATGGGAAGTACTTAAACACCCATCTCGCCCAACTAATATTGGTCTTGCGTGTTCAAAGTCTACATATGTAAAATAATGTTCTTCCTATTCTTGATTATAATAAAAGGGGGTTTTTGGAATGTAGGAGATAACTCCTTGACTAACTTCAATGTAGTGAAGTAGTCTTTGGTGTCATGTCCAAAATGGTTTGGGTGATTGCACGTTTGATAAAAGTAGAAGAAAGAGAGGAGAGATGAAGTAGAAAGGATAGAAAAAAGTAGTCTTTTTACCTATGCTTCAAAATGACTTCAAGTATTTCTTGGGAAATTACCTTGGAAAATGCCTTGAGTGTATTTGTGTATAGTTTTGTAGAGAAGAAAATTTTCGGTCCTTTGAAATGGTGGATAAGGGAGGCTTTTATAGTTGAAAAAGACATGTTTTTGGTGCCAAAACAGAGTCACAAATTCCCTGGCAAAATCATGTAAAATGAGCAAGTGAGGGATTCTTGGACAGAAATCTGTAACTGACGCCCAGAGGCGCGCGCTTCCTACCTCAGGGGAGGAAGGCGCGCGCGTCTGGCTCCTGTGGTCGGAGGCGCGCGACTCAGAGATGGCCTTTTTGACAGAATGGACTAGAAAGTCAGCCCTGTTATTCAGTTTAGTCCCTGGACTTAACGAAGTCAGTCAGGAACTTAACGGATGTAACAAAAACTAACAAAAAACACATAAAAGTGGGAGAAACACAAAATCAAATGTGCAATCGGGGTGAGCGGACCAAGGCGGGGTGTTTACACCTTGCAGTTTGGTGATTTATCACCCGCGAACCCCAGTATCCTCAAAGTTCCAGTGCTGCCCCAGCTATTTCTACAAGTTCATCGGATACCCCTTCTGCTTTGAACAGCCTTGATATACCCCCACAGTCATCTGCCTCTACATCCTTTACTCTTCCCCTTCAGTATTGAGGTATGAAACATTTATATGATGCTACTTCTCCGATTTCTATTGAGTATAGTCTTGTTGTAGTGAATAATGATCCATTTCATGAACCACAAACATACAAACAAGCATCTCAATATCCTCATTGGCAATCTTCCATGACCGAGGAGATTACGGCCTTACACAACAACAAGACTTTGTCCCTTGTTCCGTGTCCACCCAATATAAATGTCGTTGGGCGTCGGTGGATTTTTAAAGTTAAGAGAAAGGCTGATTTTTAAAGTCAAGAGAAAGGCTGATTTTTAAAGTCAAGAGAAAGGCTGATGGTTCTCTTGATAGTCACAAGGTTTGCTTAAGGGCTTTACGCAACAAGCATGACTTGACTATGATGAGACATTTAGTCTAGTGGTTAAGTCGTCCACCATTCGTAGAGTATTATCCTTTTCTAACTCTCGTGATTGGGATATTTAGCAACTTGACAATGCATTTCTGAATGAGCTCTTGAATGAACAAGTGTACATGAAACAAACCCCTGGATTTGTTCATCCCACAAACCCCACTCATGTTTGTAAACTGCACAAAGCTTTATATGGTATGAAATCAGTCTCCCCGCGCCTGGTTTCAGCGTCTTCATGATTTTCTTCTTCGTTATAGTTTCTTCAACAGTCCGTCTGATTCTTCCCTCTTTATCCGACACTCCTCTGAATCTACTACACTTATTCTGGTTTATGTTGATGGCATCATCATCACTGGTTCTTCTTCTTCAGGTATCACTACCATTATTAATGACATCTGTGGAACATTTTTGACAGTCGCTGTTTGGGAGTTTTGAGTTTCTTTCTAGGCCTTGAAGCCACTCGTACATCTGATACATTGCGTCTTGGTCATACTCGGTATGCCCGTGATCTACTTGCTCATTTTAATATGACCGACTGCAAGTCCTCCTCCACCCTACTATTCCTCACTCTCGGTTGTCTAGTCACGATGGTGAGTTACTTTCTGACCCTATTACTTAACGTAGTCTAGTAGGTGGTTTGCATTACCTTACCTTAACCCGACTGGACATTGCTTTTTCTGTTAATCAAGTGTGTCAATTCATGCATCAACCTCGTACTACCCACTTAATCACTGCTAAGATTATTCTATGATTCATCAATGGTACACTTGATTTTGGACTCACTTTCCATCAGTCCCCGAATCTCACTATTCGATCATATTCTGATGCCGACTGGGCGGTCGACAAGGACGTCGTCGTTCAACGACCGGTGCTTGTATTTTCATTAGACTGTACATTGTTTCTTGGATGGCAAAGAAACAATCTAAGGTCTCACGTTCCAGTAGTGAAGCCGAATTCCTAGCTCTCGCTACAACCACTGCCAAGCTCCGACCGTTTTCTTACTTATTTCGAGAGTTGTGACTCCCATTTTCACCCCTATCTCTATTTTGTGACATCTCTCTGCACTTCACATGGCACGGAACCCTTTCATTCGTGCTCGCACTCGGCACATCGAGATTGACTACCACTTTATTCGTGAGTTAGTTACTCATGGTTTTTTAACGCTACATTATGTTTCTACGTAGGATCAACATGTTGACGTGTTTACTAAGGGTTTGCCTAAACCTTTCTTTCACGCACTTTCGGTCAAGCTGCGTCTTCCCTACGAATGTCTTGCTTGAGGGTGGGGGGGGGTATTAGACGATATCTCGGGTTCGTTACACCGAGATCTTATTTATGTATTTATGGCTAAGTATCAATCACATATCCTTGGGATAGTGTGATAAACATTGTGAATATTTAGCTAACATTAGAGTCCTAGATTACCATACTTAGTTTGTATCATCGAGTCATGTATATATAAAAAAAAAACACTGTGAAAAAAAATATCATCGAGGGAAATTTCTCCATACCGTATGTGTCTTCCATTTGCGCCATTCTAACAAGCGGGGCCTAGGCGGTCTAGGCGAACGACTTTTAAAACTGAGGGTTTTAGAGGAGCTGGTGTGATAACCCGAACCTACCTTTTCTATTTTATATATCTTAAACTCTTAATTATTAATGGGCCAAACTTTAATAATTAGTTTAGTTTAGTTATTGGGTCAAATATAGAAAGCCCAATTCATTAACTAAGAAGGATTAGGAGTCCAATTTAAATTAGGGATTTGGGAAGCCCCATTAATATAAATACTCCCTCTTAAACCCTAAGACTATCATTAGTTACCGCAAGGAAAGAAAAACCGGGAGAGAGAGTTGAGAGGGAGCAGCGGCCAGTAAAGCCACAGGGAGAGGAGAGTGATCGGAGAAGGAAAAAGGGAAGAAGAGAGGCGGCCACGTGCATCGGAGGTAATCCTAGAACCCTTAAAACTCTTCTCTTCATCTTTGTAAATCAAATTGTTGGATTAAGAAACCCTAAGATAGGGATTGATCAACTAGGGTTAATAGCATGAAATTAAGGAGGAAGAAGATGACTGTGGGAGTGTGTGACTGTGGGAGTGTGTGCTGCGTGTGTGCGTGTTGATGTACGTCTGGGTGTGTGTGTGGTGTGTGTGTGTGTGCGGCGGCAGGGGCTGCCGAGTGTGTGTGTGTGTGTGTGCGTTATGAATTCTCTGTGTGTGTGTGCGTTATGTGCTGATGGTGGGTGTGTGTGTGTGGGCTGATGGTGGGTGTGCGTATCTGAATGTGTGGGTGTGTTCAGAGTGGTGGGTGTACCAGAGGGTGTGTGAATCAGAGTGGTGGGTGTGTCTGTCAGTAGGTGTACTCAGTAAGTGTGTGCAGAAAGTGTGAAATCAGTGTGTGTAATTTGTGTAGTGAAATTGAGGATTGGGGATTGACTAATAAAAACCCTAGGGGTGTTGTAGTCATTCTTAAAGTTATTGGTTAACTAGGAAAGAGGTGATAGATGACTAAATCATGGAATTAATCGAGTAAAAAGAAGTAAATTGGGACGGAAGTAAAATAGTATTTTTCTCATGTCTAAGGCTAGACTATTTCATGTGTAGATTGTCCAAGCGGAGTAAAGCAAGCTAGTAGAACACGAAGCTAAGGTAAGGGATTACGCTCTTAGTTGTGTATTGATTCTTAATCCTTTGTTAGGATTCCCAATCTTTGTTTTTATAAAGTAAACTATCTGTGTGGCTAGATAGTCTTTTAAACTATTCCGTTCTGCGAATTGTTCTGTCTTTTGTTATCCCCTCTATTGATATGGTTATTGTTCAATAGGGTTATCATGTGTATGATTGATTTTGTAACCTTGGTGTCCAAGTGAGATGTGTATCTTTTAAAAAGTGATCAAGTAAAGTTTGTAAAGTTAAGCTTTGTGTTGTAAAAGCTCTTTAAAGTGAATTCTTATAATAAGTAAAGTGACTACAGTTATCCATAATCCCGAAACGGATAAGTGGACCCCTTACAGTTATCCATAGTTCTAAGTTGAACATGTGGACCCCTTTGCGTTGCTTGATGAAGTAACGTAGGTTATCATGATATACCGATTTTGGGTGCGGTCAGTAGAAACCCGAGCCCTGGGTACAGCACGTGCTTAATCCCTAAATGAAGGAAAGAAAAGTAAAGTGTGAGTAAAATGTTGTGTTTTGGAAACTGCCTCTGAAGCCACGTGTTTTCAAGTAATGAATTGTTTTTCATCAAGTAAATGTTTCTTTTCAAACTGAGTGTTAGTTTGATCCTTGAGTTATATCCGTTCATTGTAATTCATTGTTACCGTTCGTTTCGGTCATCTCCTCTTAGTACCCGAGGGGATACCGTATGAACTTACTGGGCATTGTTCGCTCATTCCTTTCATCTTTTTCTCTCTCCAGCTTATAAATAAGCAGATCAAGAGTCGCAAGGTTTGGCGGCTTAGGGGTTATCTTTTAAATAAAGTTAATTAGTGGTTATGTTTCCGTTACGGTTAAGTTATAAACTTTACTTTCAGTTAGTTACCGTTTGAGCTAGTGGTTTGTACTAGCCGTTGTGGATTTGAACGTTGGTTAAAGTTTGAATTGTGGTTATTTGTAGCCGTTGGGCATTCTGATTATGGGAATTATTCGTATTAAGTTATTATTTAATTGTAGTGAAAAGTTGGGGTGTTACAGCTGGTTACTTAACAAAACGTTAGTGTAGAAGGAGGAACGATTTAAAATCATGTTTCACATCTGATTTTTTTTAAGTATGTATTAACGATTTAATATTAATTGAATTATCCATTTTGATGGCCTAAAGAGTTTCAACATTTTCATCAAATTTCCTGGCAGCCAAACAAGAGGCACGCATATGATGGATTCGGCCTTCCCATTGCTTTCCGTTTTCTAAGCATATCAATATGTCATGCAACCGAAATAAGATCATCAAGTCAATATTCCAAAAAAGTACAAAGAAAATTGTTGTCTAATATCATACCAAACCACCCTGTTAAAATCATTAAATAAGATATCATTGTGACCAGAAAGTATAACATCCTGAATCTCAAAATTACAATAATGTGAATGGAATAATGTTTTACGGTAAAACAACTGTCATCATATTTAGAAATTTAATAAGAAATTTCACATCTAAAATTTTTATATATCATGTATACAATCCAAAAAAAAGTATATGATTTCCTTTAAAAAAATAAAAAAATTAAAGCTACTTATTTATAATTAATACTAAAGTACCCAAAAAAATTGTGATAATTTCTTTAAATTTAAATCTGGAATTATAGTAAAGGGAATTAAAAAAAAAAAAACATTAAAAAATGGAAGCGAAATCCTCCAGGTTAACTCGTGCGCAAAACAAGCAAGTAATGGCATTAAATTTCAAACTCACGTGAAAGACCCAAAATTATTTCGTGGACAAAATTTCAAACTTCTCAGCTCTAGAGTCAAACAAAGTAGTCTATATATTCAAACATAAATAATATTCAAATAAATAAAACAAAACAAAATAATTCAGCTGAGCACTACCACCCGCAGGTCCTGTCCTAACATTTCGGAGGCCCGGTTCAGAATCTAAAATTAGGCCCTAAGGATTATTATAAAAATAAACACAAATTATTATTATTATAATATAATAATCTAATTTTATATTAGTTTCTCTTATAATTGAAGTACCAAGATCTCTAAACCTAGAAACAATTATCAATTTTGTTATTTGAAAAGTATAATCCGCCTAACATTCTTTGACGCTAAATCTTTAATCAAATTTTAATAATCAAGTCTTTAAATCAAAGGAACTGTTAGATTGATAAATAATTGAAGCGATAGATTACAAATAGGATACTAGAAATACTAAAGTTAAATAATTGAATTGAAATTACAATATCTAATTAAAGTACTAATATTGATTAGAAAATTCAATATACTCTCCCGTCCAAAAATTGCATTTCACTTTCTTTTTTTTTTACGTTGAAAATAATTTTAATTTGGACAAAAACTTGTATGAGACGGTCTCACATCGTGAGACGGGTCTCGTTGAGAAAGTACATGGTTTGCCCTCCCATGAGTGGGACGGGGCAAGCCCATTTATTCTCCCGTCGAGAGCCGTCTCACACAAGACTTCCTCTTAATTGAGTAAAATTATACCAATGAAAATATAAAACTTGTTATTGATATACTAGTTATAAATATTATTAATAACAAGACTTTTAGGATGTTTACTTTAAACATAAATTAATTTTCAATGTTTCTTTGCAATAATGTTAGAAAAAATTGAGAATAACGTTTCGAGACGGAAAGAGCATAAACATTTTTTTAAAAAAAATAAACAATAGGAGGCCCTCCCCCACCAATTTGGGGCCCTGTGCAAAGACTCAGCTATTAGCCGGCTCTGACTACCAGCTTATCACAACTACACGCAGCTGGCTATATATTTATCCATATCGTCTCACAATAATTGAATCACAAGCAAAGACAGACCCAAGAACCTCCTCAAGTGCTCAGCTACAATGGGACATCACTCTTGTCGAGGTAATAACACTTTATATTACTCGCTCCGTCCCTAAATATATCTCCAAAATTACTCTTATTGATCAAGAACAATTTCGGATATAGATTTTGAAACAATAATTCATTTTGTTTTCTTGATCATTGCTTTCATTCGAACTCTTTCGTCCATCCCTAGCCTGTCTAATCCCGATCCAGGGTTGCTTAACACATGTATGGTATAGGAGTACATACATTTTCTTGATATAGTTTTTTTTATCTGAGAGTATTAATTGTATACTTTATTTATTTTCTGAAGGTGGGCACAAGAGTTCTTGGCCGGAGCTTCGTGGGTTTGTTGGAGAATCGATTGTCGGGATAATCGAGCAAGAGAATCCTTACGTTAGGGTTATAATGGTGCTTGACGATGGATCACATGCTCATGGATATCATTGTGATCGGGTTATTGTTTGGATCAATGAAATTCACCTTGTTACTAGGGTTCCCGTTATAGGTTAAATAGCAATTTGAATAAATTAAGAGGGCAGTATATTTTTATTTTTTTGCCGAAGATGCCCAAGATTTCTTCTTGTTTTATTGATCTTAATTTCCTTGTACACTTTCTTATATTTTCGTGTGTTCTCTTATTTTCTGTACAGATAATAAGTTCTCAGTTCTTACATTTCTGAACTTTTACCGTGTTCTCTTGTCTTTTGCAATTTTCTTTTATACGTTACAAAATGATTACTTCCCGTCCTGAAATGAATATTTGACTTTTCTTCATAAAAAAAGTGGATATTCGTTTTGAAACGGGGCTAGTAGCACAGATCTTGATTTTTGAAGTGACTAGATGTGTATAACTATATAAGAAAGATCCGGTCAACAGTTCAAATCTCGCAGTGTTGTTTCAAACATTTTTCTAGCTCAAAGTTATTTCAGACATTTTTCTATCCCGTCTAACGCCATACATTATTCAGAGATGTGATCTTGGCAGTATATTAAATCAAACAATAGGCATTCAAAATGGATGTGTCTTAGATCACATTATGCATGTGACCAGTGGCGTATCGAGGGTTTAAGGTGAGGGTGTGCATTTTCTTTTGGGGGTTCAGGGGCGGACCCCCCGAATGTTTTTTTTTTTGGGTCCGATCAGATCGGCTCAAAACTTTAAATGACAAAAAAAATTAAAATCACGCTATAAAAATACCCAAATCATAAATTTCAGATTTTAAAACCCAAAAATTGAATTAAAATAATACCTTTTTGAGATTGAGACATTGCTACGGAGGAAGATGTACCGTAATTTTTTTATTTTTAACACTCTGCACCACTTTTCTTTCAAAAATTACAATTTACACCCCTATTTTTTTTTGAATTTTTTGAATTTTTATTTTTTTTTATTTTTTATAATTAGTCGGTAAATTTTTTTCGAAAAATCCAGGATGTGCAGCTGCCCATCCGATCATACAGTCGATGTGTCACATGTGACACGGGATCATGTCAGAAATTTAATACTCCTACCAGACAAAGTAACTGTATGATGTTGAGCATTTCAATAAGTGAGCAGCCTAATTTGACTCTTAACTTTGAAATCGAGCATGTAGCATTAATAGTATAAACCAATTGCTTAGTTGATAAAATTTAGTATCCAGATTACACTAAACATTTATGGAATGATGTTCCACATATTTTTTTTTATCTTACTTGTTAATTGTGTTAGTAAATCAGACCCAAGAGATAGCAGATAATAATAAACGCAAATCAACAAATAAGAACACAGATTTTACGTGGTTCACCAACAACCTATTGACTACGTCCACGGGCAAAGGGAAACAGATATTATTATGGCAGAGAAACAATTACAAGAAGATGATCACACTAATCTATGTTTGCATGAACTTTGATCACAAAGTTCCTACCTATGCAAAACCCTATATCTAGAATTATTGATCTCTCTCTCTCTATGTCATTGAATCACAAGGAGGCTGCTAGTATATGACTGGTATTTATATTGTTAGAGACCTAAACTATAAGACAGAAGGAGTCCTTAATTAAATCCCAAAAGGATTTAATTACTTTTCTTTTCCTTCTCAAATTTGACTTATTCAAAGTCACTTTCTCTAACAATCTCCACCTTGACTTTGAATCTCCCCTAATAATTCAGATGCATGAACTGCTGATGACATAGACTCGACCTTGAGCCACATCCTTCGTACCAGAAACAGAATTTTCAACCTTTGCCTCAGTCTGTCTTTTGTCAAAGACACTAGCTTTGACCTCCGGACAATCAGATTTTTCGCGCGCCATGTATCTTCAAGACACTCATAATTTACCTCACCAGACAAAAAACTTTGTCCTCTGGATAATCAGATATTCTGCATGCATGTATCCTACGGACAACTAGACGTGCACCTACGGGCACTCAGAATCGCCCCAACGGGCAACTAACAATCATTCAGATGTGGCCCATCCAGTCGACATTGGATCTTGCCAACCATGACAGATAAAAACTGGTGTGTGTTGATCTTCTAGCGGTGGCTTGCTGTGAATACCCCTTTCCGAATGCGGGCGACGCACGGGAAGTCTTTTTATTATTTATCTTATTTGATCTTTTTCTATGGGATTAGGATATTCAAGTTGGCATTTAACTTTATTAAGAGTCGTCACGTTGTTTTTATCGAGCTAAAACATTGAGAAAAGCTAACAGAGAGGGTTCGAGGGTCAAGTTACGATAAGAGAAGAATATCAAGTTCTCACTCCTATCTCCCGATAGATCGGACTTTCTATCATGATAAAGTGTTAGTAGTGTGTTAGTGATTGAGACCGGATCCAAAGATTGCCTACGTTCCTCTCGTGATGAGAAGCTCAGGTCGACGTAGTTCGCACATAATCGGAATATAGAGAAGAAGTGGGGATCATGCATAATGAGGGGGGGAGGAGAAAGAAACATGCAAGATGATCACATCCTGGAATAGTGTCTATACCATTGATAATATTAATGTGTAGTCATCACCTTCATCATGGGAGAGTTATTGATCATGGGAATAATTACCTAAATTTTAAAAGAAGTAGTTCCTAGATCTCGTGGATCATCATCGGCTATGCATTATAAGTAGGGATTAAAACATTAGATCTAACATGTTACGCGTGGTAAGTAGAAGATCTAGCATAATAATAAGAACATCATGAACATGTATGAGATAACACATACACATGAAGATCGTTACCCTAGTCATAGAGCAAAATATAAATTCTAGCAAGAACATGAAGAACACGTTATGAATCATATGAATATAGGTGTATAAACCTAATGAAACTAGCATAAATCAGATCTAAACTAAGAAAACATATAGAATCCTTACCAATCTTGACAAGAACGAAGCTGAATCTTTTCCGCAGATTCGTCGGACCTTCGGAATTGCTAGAAAGGCTTGGAGAGAGAGTTTTTCCGTCAGTATTGGCTGTGGAACTCAGGGAGAGAGTTGTTTTATTTTTAATTATGAACTGAAGTGACCTATTTATAGGGATTCTGACCCGGAAAGACTGGCCGCCCGGCCCATCCCAGACTGGCCGCCCAGCCAAACCAAGAAGTTAACACGATTTCCAAGGCTCTGATTAATCTGGACTCTGGAGAAACCCTAGATAACGTCTATCTTTGATCCCTCATCCAATAAGTCGAGAATATCTTCTTATCTGGGCTTTTCGGGAAATTTCGGATAAGTCCTTCGATCACTTGGAAATCTGTAGACAGAGTTTGCGTCCCCACGGAGATGGGCAGAGTAACAATTCCCAACACTGATCTGCATGTGGAGTCATAAGCTTTGATTGTCTATTTGGAGGGCTTTAGAGTAGTTGCATCTATACCCACTACGTCTATCATCCGTGATGGCTGTACATTAATGGCGGATCCATTGTCCACAAAGGCTCGAGGGATTTTATTCCCGCTGATTTTGACTGTGATGTGCAGAGGTTCATTATGATCAATGCCAAATGGAGGTTCATCGAGCTCTGAAAGGCTAATGATGTTCCCAAAGTGAATGTTGTCGATCATTTGTGTGACATTCTCGGGAGTTATGTCTGATGGGACTATAGTAGCGGCCAAGTTCTTCTCAAGAATTTGGCGATGAGCTAGAGATGAAGTGAGTAGAGACCACAAGGAGATGTGAGCCTGAGTTTTCTTGAGTTGCGTGAGGATGGGATCCTCTTTCTCAGGGTCTGCTTGCTCTGACTCTTTGTTGAAGACCTTCTTTGTACCCTTGGGGTCTGACTGATAGATCTGTCCGGACCTTGTGAGTAGGTTGATTTCTGCTCGTGTGTCATATGGAGACTGTGGTATTTTGGCGGATTCTGTGAAGATTTCGGCTATAGATAGTGGTGGAGATTTATGTCACGACCCGAAATCTAGGCTCTATTTTATTGGTAATAAATAATAATTATTTATTTATTTGCTTATTTATTTATTTAGATTATTATTTATTTAAATAATTATGTGTGCATTTTATGTTTCATAATAATTATGCCTAGCATTTTATTTGTGTTAGTGCAGTATTGTTGGGTCTTAATAAATTAGTGAGAGTATCTTAGTTGAGCTAGTTAGTGGGGGAAGGGGGCTAGGTGTAACATTTCAAATCTTCATCTTCTCCCTACTCACCTCCCTCACCTCCCTCACCCTATCACCCTCACTCCACTCCATCTCCCACCAACTCTCTCTCTCTCTCTCTCTCTCTCCATTTGTGGGTAAGTTTTCTCTCTTCCTTCTCTATTCATTTTCTTCCTCTTCCTCTTGTTATTTCTCATTTCTTAAAACATGAATCTTGTTTAGATCGTCGATAGGTTCGTGTGGAGTCAAAAATATTTGAAATCCATCATCTTTGGGAAATCTCATGTAAGTTACTTTTCCCCCATTTTGATGCTAAAATGTTCATATCATGTTTATATAATGCTTGATGTGTTATATTTAAAGTTTGGTTGAGTTTAGAATTTATTTGGAATTTATTTGAGTTTATGGTCAAAAATGGTGATTGATATGAATGTTGGGTTTGATTCTTGGTTTTGGTTAATAAATGGTGTTATTTAGATCCCCATCCTAGATATAAGTTGTTTTGGTACATTTTGGAACTTGTTGAAGGAGTTGATTTTGAGTATTTTGTGTTTTGGTAGAATTTGGGTCGAAATTGTTAGAACCCAGCTCTGTTTCCCGGCCTTGAACCCAGACCGAGCGCCCGCCCGCGCGTACCCAGGTGCCCGCCCGCCCCCCTTTTTCCAGCGGCCTGACCTTCTGGTCAAATGAGCGCCTGCTCGCCCCTACCCAGGCGCCCGCCCGCCCGCCCGCCTGCTTGGGATTTTTGCCCTTTTGCTTGGTCTAAGGCTATTGGCTTAACTAGTTTAGGTTTCCTTCTTCTAATTAACTTAAGATAACACCGTGGAACACTTTATTAAGTGGAAGTGATTCTTTTGTGAACAAATATGTTATGGAATTTGATTAAGTATCATTTTGGGAATGTGGTTGATCCTTGATGTGTTGTTTGGATTGGTTTACCTTTGTGGTAATCTATTTGGAATGGTTCCCTACTTTGGAACATTAAGTTGTTTAATTAAGCTAGTATTTATTACTTAGTATTTATTTGGAAGCCCAGCTGGCATAATTGTTGCATCGGGTGATGGGAAAGATTATAATGGCAAAGCCAAGTCCATTATAATGTTGACCATTGTTTTGCCCTTACTATACCCTTTTCCAGATTGGCCTTGGAAGAGATAAGTTAGCTTCCTTTGTGAATGTATCTAGCTACCGAGCATGACTTTGTGGCATGGCTCTTGTCCTTTGTGACACTCTGGTTATTGTTCCGGTACCGGGGGTTTTCTCTTCGGCTTTCATGCTATTATGAAAATGTGATTTGTTGATTATTGAAGCTGCGCAGCGATCCTTTATTTGGATGTATCGGTTTGGAAACCTTGGCTAATATCCTTTGTTATGTGTTTATTTCCGCTGCTATTTATTATCTGATAATTGCTATGTTATATGAGATATTGATGTTGTTATTACTTATTGTATCATAACATGTCATGTAGTTGCATTAGTAACTTATTGAGATTTATCTCACCCCCTTTCTTTTATCTTTGTTTTTCCTTAACCCCCCCCAGGTGCTAAGGATTAGTCTCGCTGATCACGAGAAAGAGGACGTCGAGTGTGGATACATTCTTTTGGGGAAAGTTGTTATAGGTTGGTTTACATTATATAAATGTGTAACCTTTTTGGGATAGTTGTACCAAAAAATGACGTCATTAAGTATTGTACATTTATATACTGTTGGGCATAAACTTGTGAAAGTTTATGATAGTTGTATTTGGTTATTGTAAAACTTTGGAACATCACCTTTTGGTGTCAAATGGAATTTTTAACTTCGGTATTTCACAGTTTTGGTTTTAAGTCGACGTCCAGCTCGCGATCTCGGGCCCGCGGGGTTCGGGGCCGCGACAGTTGGTATCAGAGCTATGGTTTAGCTCTAAGTATAAGTCTAGGTGGACTAGTATGACCTAGGAGGGTAGTTGTGTTCGGAGTGAGTAACGGTTGATGTTTTATGCAGGTAATTATTTCCAATAGCTAGAAGAAGAACAGGTGAAGGTACTAGTGGGGCACAGACTCAGAATGACACAAGGGAAGAAGCACGTGCTATGTTTCAAGGCATGTTCGAGGCGGCCATGAAGGCCATACATGATCAAGGTCCGAGGGTAGAACAAACACCACCCCGCTATGGATTGGATCAATTTCTCAAACTGAAACCGGTTGAATTCAATGGGGAACCCGATGTTCGGAAAGCTGAGTTGTGGATTGAGTTGATGGGGAAGATTTATGAGGTATTTGGTTGCACGGATGAGGATAGGGTCCGGTTTGCGGCTTATAAGCTTGTGGGAGCCGCCGAGCATTGGTGGAAGGGTGTTAAAGCTAGTTGGGATGATACTCACACGGTGTATGCGTGGGAGTTGTTTGTGCGCAAATTCAAGGAACATTTCATTCCGGTTGTTGATCAAAACCGAAAGGAGATCGAGCTGCTCAACCTGGAGCAAGGTTTGTTGTCTATAGCTCAATACTCGGCTAAGTTCACAGAATTAGCCCGGTATTGTGACTATTTGGTGAGGACCGAGGAACAAAAAGCTATGAGATTCATTCGGGGATTGAAGACCTCCATCCGTACTCAACTTATTGCCCAACGGTTTGTGACCTTCCAAGATGCGGTAGACCGAGCCTACTTGATAGAGCAAGATATTGGGGAGCACAAAAGGAAAACCGAGGTTGTGGGTACGGGTAAACTGGGAAGCCATGCTAAATCTCAACCTCAACACCGTTCCGACAACCGAGGTAACCCAGGAGCATCATCTCAGTTTAAGGGGCAAACCACACCGAGGAATCCGGGTACTACTCCGGGGATTCAGAATAGGAAGCCTTGTACCTTTTGTCAGAGGGTAGGCCATACGGAGGATAGGTGTTGGAAAAAGCAAGGCAAGTGTACCAATTGTGGTGAAATGGGGAACTTTGCGAGAGACTGCACGAGGCACCGAGGTCAGTCTTACGGGTCAGGGGTTGGTACTAATCAGGGTCAGAAAAGGGATGCCGCTGGGAAGCCCAAAGTTCAAGGAAAGATATATGCCATGAATCAACAACAGGCGACCGATGATCTTTCGGTTATTGGAGGTATTGTTTCTGTGTCTAATGTGAGCGCACGAGTATTAGTAGATCCAGGATCATCTCATTCATACATTTTTGTGCAATTTGCTTCCATGTTAAATGCTGCATTCGAGTCTTTACCGTACGTGCTAGAGGTGTCGACCCCTATAGGAGAATGCTTGATTTCTGATCGAGTCTTTCGTGCTTGTGATGTGGTTATTTGTGGTCGTGTCCTTTGTGCGGATTTGGTAGTTCTTCCTATCCAAGACTTTGATGTCATTTTGGGTATGGATTGGTTGAGCAAGTTTCATGCTTCCGTTGATTGCCGTAAGAAAACTATTACTTTTTCTATTCCCGATGTGCCTAAATTTTTGTTTGAGGCTTGTCCTCTGAGTAGAAAGGTTCGCTTAATTTCTTATATGAAAGCGAGAAAATTATTGCATAGTGGTTGTGAGGGGTATTTGGCTAGTGTTCTTGATACTAGGAAGGAATCCCCTAGTTTGGATAGTGTTCGGGTAGTTCGGGAATTTCCCGATGTTTTCTCTACCGAGTATGATATGCCTCCCGATCGTGAGATTGAGTTTTGTATAGACCTTTTGCTGGGTACGGCTCCAATTTCGAAAGCACCTTATAGGTTGGCTCCCGCAGAGTTGAAGGAATTAAAGGTTCAATTGCAAGAGTTGCTTGATCGAGAGTTTATACGCCCTAGTGTTTCCCCGTGGGGAGCACCAGTTTTATTTGTGCGGAAGAAAGACGGTTCCTTGAGATTGTGCATCGATTACAGAAAGTTGAATCAGGTTACGGTGAAGAATAAGTATCCTCTACCTCATATTGACGATTTATTTGACCAGCTTCAAGGGTCCGTGGTTTTCTCTAAATTTGATTTGAGGAGTGGGTACCATCAGTTGAAGGTTCGATCGGAGGATATTTCGAAGACTGCTTTTCGCACTCGGTATGGTCATTACGAGTTCTTGGTTATGCCGTTTGGGTTGACGAACGCGCCTGCCGTATTTATGGATTTGATGAACCGGGTTTTCCATCCTTATCTTGATTCGTTCGTGGTGGTCTTTATTGATGATATACTCGTCTACTCAAAATCTAGAGAGGAGCACGAGCAACACTTAGGACAGTTTTATCCGTTCTTGCGAGGGAGAAATTATTTGCGAAGTTTAGTAAATGCGAATTTTGGCTCGAGAAGGTTTCTTTTCTGGGCCATGTGATTTCTAAAGATGGGATTTCTGTGGATCCTTCAAAGATTGAAGCTATAGTGGATTGGAAGAGACCCGAGTCAGTGACCGAGATTCGTAGCTTTCTGGGTTTAGCCGGTTATTACAGAAGATTTATTGAAGGGTTTTCGAGGATCGCTACTCGGATGACTCAGTTGACCCGGAAGAATGTCCCGTTTGAGTGGACCGAGAAATGTGACAAGAGTTTCGAGGAATTGAAGAAGAAGTTGACTACTGCACCGATCTTGACCTTGCCTAATGGGAATGATGATTTAGTAATTTATAGTGATGCTTCGAAAGAGGGTTTGGGTTGTGTTTTGATGCAGAACAGGAAGGTGATTGCCTATGCTTCGAGGAAGTTGACCCCTAGTGAACAAAATTACCCGACTCATGATATGGAGTTGGCGGCGATAGTCTTTGCGTTGCACAAATGGAAGCACTACCTTTATGGGGCGAAGTTTGAAATTTTTACCGATCACAAGAGTTTGAAATACCTTTTCTCCCAGAAAGAGTTGAATAATAGGCAACGCCGATGGATGGAATTGTTGAAGGATTACGATTGTACAATTTCTTATCACCCGGGAAAAGCAAATGTGGTAGCCGATGCGATTAGTAAAAAATCTTATGTGGCTTCGATGATGGTTCGGGAATGGAAAATGCTTGAGGATGTTCGAGATTGGTCTCCTCGTGAATCGAGACATGGGGCTATTTTTGCGAATATTAGGGTATCTCCGACCCTAATTCAGAGGATAAAGGAAGCTCAGAAAGAAGATCCTGAGTTGGTGAAGATAATGGGTAAATTGAAGGAAAAGAATTTTGAGGATTTTTCTTTGAGTTCGAGTGGAGAGTTGACTTTCCGTGGTCGTTTGTGCGTACCCGATGTTGGCGGATTAAAGAGGCAAGTTTTAGATGAGGGTCACAAATCGAGGTATACTATTCATCCGGGTAGTACGAAGATGTATCAGGATTTGAAGCAACAATTTTGGTGGATTAATATAAAAAGGGAGATAGCGGAGTATGTATCGAAGTGTCTAACTTGTCAGCAGGTCAAAGCCGAGCATCAGAGACCCGCAGGACTACTTCAGCCGTTAGAGATTCCCGAGTGGAAATGGGAGCATGTGACCATGGATTTCGTTACGGGACTACCTCGTACCCGTAAGAAGTATGACAGTGTTTGGGTAATAGTGGATAGATTGACCAAGAGTGCCCATTTCTTGCCTATTGGCATCAGATACTCGATGGAAAAGCTTGCGACCCTTTATATCGATGAGATCGTTAGATTGCATGGGGTTCCGGTTAGCATTGTGTCAGATCGAGACCCGAGGTTTACTTCTAGATTCTGGAAGGCGTTTCAGGAAGCTTTGGGTACAGATTTGCGATTCAGTACAGCTTTTCACCCCCAGACCGATGGTCAATCCGAGAGGACCATTCAGATTTTGGAGGATATGTTGCGAGCTTGTTCGATAGACTTTTCCGATTCTTGGGATAGACATTTACCGTTAGTGGAATTCTCTTACAACAACAGTTATCAGGCTAGTATCGAGATGGCACTGTATGAGGCTTTGTATGGAAGAAAATGTAGATCGCCTATTTGTTAGGACGAGGTCGGTGAAGCGAAAGTTTTGGGTATTGATTTGCTTCGGGATTCGGTTGAGAAAGTTAGAGTTATCCGGGATCGATTGAAAACAGCCCAGAGTCGACATAAGAGCTATGCAGATAACCGAAGACGAGATCTTAGTTTTCAGACCGGTGATTTGGTGTTCCTGAAAGTATCTCCAAAGGTGGGTATTCGTAGGTTTGGGAAGAAAGGTAAATTGGCTCCGAGGTTTATTGGCCCGTTTGAGATTTTGGGAAAGGTTGGACTTCTTGCGTATCGACTCGCGTTACCGTCATCCTTAGACCGGTTGCACAACGTCTTTCATGTTTCTATGCTTCGGAAGTACGTTCATGATCCATCTCACGTGTTACCGAGGTTACCGGAGGATATTGAGCCCGATATGACTTATGAGGAACGACCGGTTCGGATTTTAGATTCCAAGGTCCAAGAGTTGAGGAACAAAAGCATTGCGTTGGTTAGAGTTCTTTGGAGGAATCATAATATCGAGGAGTCGACGTGGGAGCTTCGTGATGAGATAGATAGGAAATTTCCGTGGCTTTTTAATTCGGGTAAGTCTCGTTAAAATTCGGGTCGAATTTTCTTTAAGGGAGAGTGAATGTCACGACCCGAAATCTAGGCTCTATTTTATTGGTAATAAATAATAATTATTTATTTATTTGCTTATTTATTTATTTATTTATTTAGATTATTATTTATTTAAATAATTATGTGTGCATTTTATGTTTCATAATAATTATGCCTAGCATTTTATTTGTGTTAGTGCAGTATTGTTGGGTCTTAATAAATTAGTGGGAGTATCTTAGTTGAGCTAGTTAGTGGGGGAAGGGGGCTAGGTGTAACATTTCAAATCTTCATCTTCTCCCTACTCACCTCCCTCACCTCCCTCACCCTATCACCCTCACTCCACTCCATCTCCCAGCAACTCTCTCTCTCTCTCTCTCTCTCTCTCCATTTGTGGGTAAGTTTTCTCTCTTCCTTCTCTCTTCATTTTCTTCCTCTTCCTCTTGTTATTTCTCATTTCTTAAAACAAGAATCTTTTTTAGATCGTCGATAGGTTCGTGTGGAGTCAAAAATATTTGAAATCCATCATCTTTGGGAAATCTCATGTAAGTTACTTTTCCCCCATTTTGATGCTAAAATGTTCATATCATGTTTATATAATGCTTGATGTGTTATATTTAAAGTTTGGTTGAGTTTAGAATTTATTTAGAATTTATTTGAGTTTATGGTCAAAAATGGTGATTGATATGAATATTGGGTTTGATTCTTGGTTTTGGTTAATAAATGGTGTTATTTGGATCCCCATCCTAGATATAAGTTGTTTTGGTACATTTTGGAACTTGTTGAAGGAGTTGATTTTGAGTATTTTGTGTTTTGGTAGAATTTGGGTCAAAATTGTTAGAACCTAGCTCTGTTTCCCGGCCTTGAACCCAGACCGAGCGCCCGCCCGCGCGTACCCAGGCGCCCGCCCGCCCCCCTTTTTCCAGCGGCCTGACCTTCTGGTCAAATGAGCGCCCGCTCGCCCCTACCCAGGCGCCCGCCCGCCCGCCTGGTTGGGATTTTTGCCCTTTTGCTTGGTCTAAGGCTATTGGCTTAACTAGTTTAGGTTTCCTTCTTCTAATTAACTTAAGATAACACCGTGGAACACTTTATTAAGTGGAATTGATTCTTTTGTGAACAAATATGTTATGGAATTTGATTAAGTATCATTTTGGGAATGTGGTTGATCCTTGATGTGTTGTTTGGATTGGTTTACCTTTGTGGTAATCTATTTGGAATGGTTCCCTACTTTGGAACCTTAAGTTGTTTAATTAAGCTAGTATTTATTACTTAGTATTTATTTGGAAGCCCAGCTGGCATAATTGTTGCATCGGGCGATGGGAAAGATTATAATGGCAAATCCAAGTCCATTATAATGTTGACCATTGTTTTGCCCTTACTATACCCTTTTCCAGATTGGCCTTGGAAGAGATAAGTTAGCTTCCTTTGTGAATGTATCTAGCTACCGAGCATGACTTTGTGGCATGGCTCTTGTCCTTTGTGACACTCTTATGGTTATTGTTCCGGTACCGGGGGTTTTCTCTTCGGCTTTCATGCTATTATAAAGATGTGATTTGTTGATTATTGAAGCTGCGCAGCGATCCTTTATTTGGATGTATCGGTTTGGAAACCTTGGCTAATATCCTTTGTTATGTGTTTATTTCCGCTGCTATTTATTATCTGATAATTGCTATGTTATATGAGATATTGATGTTGTTATTACTTATTGTATCATAACATGTCATGTAGTTGCATTAGTAACTTATTGAGATTTATCTCACCCCCTTTCTTTTATCTTTGTTTTTCCTTAACCCCCCCCAGGTGCTAAGGATTAGTCTCGCTGATTACGAGAAAGAGGACGTCGAGTGTGGATACATTCTTTTGGGGAAAGTTGTTATAGGTTGGTTTACATTATATAAATGTGTAACCTTTTTGGGATAGTTGTACCAAACAATGACGTCATTAAGTATTGTACATTTATATACTATTGGGCATAAACTTGTGGAAGTTTATGATAGTTGTATTTGGTTATTGTAAAACTTTGGAACATCACCTTTTGGTGTCAAATGGAATTTTTAACTTCGGTATTTCACAGTTTTGGTTTTAAGTCGACGTCCAGCTCGCGATCTCGGGCCCGCGGGGTTCGGGGCCGCGACAATTTAAGTGGACCGGAATCGCAATCTTCTAAGAGAGAAGCTTCTAAAGATAGTTCATCTAATGATAGCATATAACAAGAAAAATTACCATCATTAATGAATTTTGAAGTACAACCTATCTCATCATCACTATATGACTCGGAGTCTGCCACAATAAGTTCGGCCAGATCACCGAGATTTTTCTCTATTTCTAGATTGACTAAAGTATCAACGGGGTTTTCGATGGAGCCATTACGGATCAACCTCTGAATTGACTTCTTCAAAGCAGTGCACTCTTCGGTGGTATGTCCGATGATCTCATGAAAGTCGTAGTACTTTTCGGAGAGTGGTATGCAGTAGGTTTCAGGCCTCTTGAGTAGGTCCTTTGATACCAGTAACTCGAGCATGTTGGTCATAGTAATCCGTAGCTTTTTGAAGGCGTTGGTCATCTCCGAGACATCAGTTAGACTCTCTTCAGACTTCTAAGCTATAATTTGCCTTGGATCAGTTAACACTTGGTCAATAATCAATCCTTGTATCGCACGCTTTAACTGTGAGCATTCATTGTTAGTATGCCCAGTGATATTATGGAAATTGCAAAACCTCATCGGATCACTGTTTGGATGAGATTCATAGCCTTTTAATGGTTTAAGTAGCCCCATTCTTGATAAACCCCGAAACAAGGAGTTCATATCTAACTGTAGTTGCTTGAAGGCTTCGACCATTTCTAAGATATTGGTATCGTCCCCAGCTATCTCCACCATATTTACGTCCATCGTGATGATCTTCCTTGGGTCAGCAATGACACTTTCCTTGATAAGCTTCTATACTATTTGCTTGATGGTGAAGCACTCGTTGTTGGTGTGTCCGGACACTCTATGGTAACTGCAGAATTTGGACATGTCGGAACCATGCTTAGGCCATTGGAATCCACGTTCCAAGGGAGTTATTACCCCAATCTTGACTAGTCCTCCGAATAGAGCATCCATATCTAGCCCCAGTTCGGCGAAGGCATCTACCATCTCAAGAATACCGATGTCACCTCCGATGATCTCGACCATGTTGATGCCACCATTGTTTGGGAGCGGGTTGGCTATGGTGTTCGGACCTTTAGGCTTCTCGATCTTTCCATCAGCTATGAGCTTTTGGATGACACGCTTGAGTTGCATGCAGTCGTCGGTGGTGTGGCCGATGTACTTTTGGTACTTGCAGAAGTTGGTTGCATCAAGATTAACCTTCTTGTTCAATGGTTCAAAATTCTCAATCGGCTTGATCAAACCTTTCTTCATCAATACTTCAAACACTCGGCTAGTAGACATGCCGAAGTCATCAAACTGCTCTTTCTCGCGGGGAAAGTTGCTTGTAACTGCTTGGACATCAAAAGCGGAGTTGTCTTGGACCATGCTCACTTGACCGGCGACCTCTTTAGATTTAGGAGAGGTACTTGTCAGATCTTTATAGTGGAAAGAGGTGTTTCCTGTTTTGGCAGCTTTTTTAACGACACCAATAATACCGGCTTCGTGTCTGACCCCAGCATCGACCATTTACCGCAGGTCGGGAAAGTAACCATTGCCAATCGCCACCCTAAGCTCAGGCAACAAGCATTTGTAGAAGATTTGCTTTTTGTTCCTTTGCCTTAGTAAACATTGAAGACCGTGTCAGAGAGCTTACGAATCTGTTCTTGCATAGCAACCACTAGAGGGTGATTGGAGAAATCAGAGCTACCGTAGACTTGAATAGCGGGAGGAGCAGTGGAGACTGTAGATATGGCGGCACCGATTCTTAGTGGCAATAACGGCGGAGGTAACTTGGTAGAGGAAAAGTAACTACCCATCATTTCTTGTGACGGCTCATACGGACCCTTGCTGGAGGTTGCTTTAGTACCGAAATCAGGAGGAGAGACCCTTTGGTAGTTGGGCACCTTGAGAGGGATAGCATCATCATTGGCGGGATAGGTGACAGGCGCTTCTTCATCTTGGACGAAGATCACTTCTTCAATTTGGAAGCTAGTTGCCACACCCTTCTTCTTCATCTCAGTATGAAGATGATCTTTGAGCTCTTGGTTGACCCTTTCTAGAGACTTGCTTCGATCCTCAAGCTTAGAGATCTGCAGCATGAGGTTGGTGAAGAAAGCATGGAGAGGCGGAGGAATGTCCAAGGGCTTGATGCTGGCAGCGATCTCTGGATCGGCAGAGGCAGAGCCGAAACATTAGGAGTAGTAGGCTCTGATGATGACGGAGACATTGTTGATGCAGAGACTGAAGACTGAGATTGCGTAAGGCTTGAACGTTGAAGATGACTGCCGGAACAGACCCAAACTTGCTTCTCTGTAGAGGTAGTGGATGTGAGGTTTAGGACAGGACAAGGCTCATGCAATGTATTTTGTTATTTACAAAACAGTATATTATTAGTCCTAATGGTTGGAAAGGGTACCCCTTTTTGGGTTACTATCTACAAAACTTGGATCAGTGGAGGTCATCACTACGTCTATAGACCCCTAGTTTTTCACCTGTATTGCACATCCCAAACGGAAAATTTGGGCGAGGGTCCTATAGGGCAAGCGACTTCCACCGACCTAACGGATCCTAGCGACTAACCCTTGTTTAAAGGCATTTAACGTAACGTTTATGTTACTTCCGTTAAGTTTTTAACGAGTTGAGATCCTTGTACAAAGTATCACTCGGCTTACCATATGCACACCCTTGTAGGGAATTTCATTTTTTTGTGCTTTTCTCTCTCGAAGGATCTCGACTCATTAAAGACTTAACGGATGATGGCATGAACGACATGTTAATTGTCTATAAAGAAAAGCTAGTCAAACCAACCGGTCAACTTTGGAGTGTCCTAGACTCTGTGAGTGCATGGTTTAGAAATGAACAAGGATTAACCCCGACCGTTTCACAAGTGAAAACGACGAGTTAGATAGCCCGGGTGCCACGAAGATAGAGGCGACAGGATCACCAATATCTGTGCACTCAGCGGAGTATCCAGTAGAGTGTGGAGTGTGACACGGACCTAGTGGTAATGTGCGGACAACAACTAGTTATTTTTAGGGAGAAAACAAAGAGTTTTTTGTATTTACATGTATGCAATGCAAAACAGTTAGGAAAGTACAAGGGGGAACAGTTAAGAAGTTAACGCTCTACAGTTACAAGGGAAGCAGATATGCACAAGAGATAAAGTACAGTGGGGAAAAGAACAAGTAAGCGTGATCATGATATTGATGAAAGTTTGACCCTCTATGTTTGAAGATGTTCAAAGCTAGTTCCCCAGCAGAGTCCCCACTGTGAATACCCCTTTCCGAATGCGGGCGACGCACGGGAAATCTTTTTATTATTTATCTTATTTTATCTTTTTCTATGGGATTAGGATATTCAAGTTGGCATTTAACTTTATTAAGAGTCGCCACGTTGTTTTTATCGAGCTAAAACATTGAAAAAAACTAACAGAGAGGGTTCGGGGGTCAAGTTACCATAAGAGAAGAATATCAAGTTATCACTCCTATTGCCCGATAGATCGGACTTTCTATCATGATAAAGTGTTAGTAGTGTATTAGTGATTGAGACTGGATCCGAAGATTGCCTACGTTCCTCTCGTGATGAGAAGCTCAGGTCGACGTAATTCTAGCAAGAACATGAAGAACACGTTATGAATCATATGAATATAGGTGTATAAACCTAATGAAACTAGCATAAATCAGATCTAAACTAAGAAAACAAATAGAATCCTTACCAATCTTGACAAGAACGAAGCCGAATCTTTTCCGCATATTCGCCGGACCTTCGGGATTGCTAGAAATGCTTGGAGAGAGAGTTTTCCGTCAGTATTGGCTGTGGAACTCAGGGAGAGAGTTTTTTTTTTTAAATTATGAACTGAGGTGACCTATTTATAGGGATTCTGACCTGGAAAGACTAGCCGCCCGGCCCATCCCAGACTGGCCGCCCAGCCAAACCAAGAAGTTGACATGGTTTCCAAGGCTCTGATTAATCTAGACTCTGGAGAAACCCTAGATAACGTCTATCTTCGATCCCTCATCCGATCAGTCGAGAATATCTTCTTATCTGGGCTTTTCAGGAAATTCTGGATAAGTCTTGCGCAGCTTGTAAATACCTGGGAGGTCCCTGTGAGTTCTAGAATGCTTAATAACTCATTTTCAGGTTGGGTACTAACACTTGCCCAGTTCACTCCCACCTAGAGTAAAACGCTGCTCCACCTTCTTGTCAACACCCTCACCCATCTCAGAACCTTAGAGGATACACATGGAATCTTTTCTCTCGCCATTCAGAATCACATCTGAACCTTTGTAGACATCCAGAACTCCACCTTCACCTTTGAAACTGTATCCGTTCTTGTCCAACCGACTAAGCGATATCAGATTATTTGCTACTTGTGAAACATGTTTCACCTTGTTTAATGTGGATATTTATCACCCGAAGTTCTCACCTTTATAGAGCCCATGCCAACTACCTCACAAACAGATCCATTATCCATATAAATACGGTCTCTATCCTTCTTCTCGTACGTTGTAAACTGCTCCATGCGCGAACACATGTGATAAGAAGCACCTGAATCTATAACCCATACAACTTCATTGCACGCTTCTTCTTTAGTCACTAGGTCATAATCACAATCCTTATCCAGATTGTCACTGCTTGCCATCGCTGCAGCCGACTCAGAATTCTTCAGATGCGGAGTCAGATGTACAACTCTGAAATCTAACCAGATTATTGCCTCAGGCAATACAGATTTTGTATCTACTTCTAGATCACTAGAATAGACTACACCAGATGTTAGATCTTCAGATTATACCAGATAGCTAAATTTTGATCACAAAACCCTAGCTTCAGATCTCTGTGTTCAGATGCAGATACCAGACACTAAAACATTCCAGATGCGTTCTTGGATCACCAACGAACACCAGATGAACTTCCAGATTCAGATCTACGAGATTTTCTATCGCTAGCACAGATGAGCAATCACTGACTACTCTCAGATTTATTGATTCTCGATCCTCTACAGTGAAGAGTAAAAATATAATGATGAGGAGGGTCGACTTAGTAAAAAGATGGGAGGGTGTACTCATTAAGGGTATGTTTGTCCATTCAAAAGTTATGGACTACTCCCTCCGTCCCACCTCACTTGAGACTTATTTCCATTTTGGTCCGTCCCACTTCACTTGAAACTCCCCAAAATAGTAATTTTTTATAATTTTATATTCAATCTATCCCACCCACTCATTCTCTCTCTTTATTTTCCACCACACAATTCATTCAACCAACCTACTATTAACCCACTCATTCTCTCTCTTCATTTTTTACCACACATTTTTCTTATTTTATTCTTTTTCCTTAGTTATTGTGCCCACCTCAAGGGTCTCAAGTGAGGTGTGACGGAGGGAGTATATGGTAGATTTGATAATTCCTTGTCTTAAAATGTAGTATTGGTTAGACTGAACGACTATATGGTAAATGCCCCAATCTAAATCCAAATCAATTTATGATTCCAATTAATAAATTAGATGATCACCGAAATCTAATTAGTTTCACTTATTAACTGACAAAGTTGCTTCAAACTCAAAAGCGAAAGAGAGAGAGAAATCAATTGCTTCATTCCTACAGCAGGTAATACTTACTACGTTACCCTTTCTAATGGTGAATAAATGTCCTGAAATTTATTGGTTTATTATTTTGGTTTTGTTTTTTTGTTCATGCTCTCTGTCTACTCTCTGTCTAATGCATCGATGTTTGTTCTAATTTATTGACTGTTGAATAACCAGTTTTTCTTAATCTTGTACTACATAGTATATCTTTGTGTGAGACCAATGGAACTTGCACTATGATTTGTGTTAATAACAAGTATAATATTTAGTCATTTGAGAATGAAACTTTTTTTTTAAAAAAAAGGTAAATTGAGGGAAAATACCACATGAATGAAAGGCCTTAATTTCTATAAGTATGATGAATACATCTTTGGTAGTTAATTATTGGGTTTTTATTTGGGAAGTTGTAGAAGTCTTGTTTAAAAGAGTATGTCTTTTGAAATTGAATTAGTTGAAAACAGTGATTTACATACGGCTTGGTTTAATTTATTTGATGGGAACCTTTCTGTATAATAATTTTGATTTTAAAGGCAATTGATTGATAAAATATTATACTCCATTTGTCCCCAAAAGAATGTAAATAAAAATAAAAATTGTTCTTGATTAATAGTAAATTTGAATCTTTTTTGAGTTTTTATTTTGGGACGGAGTTATAGTAATTATTAATGGAACTTTTTTTCTCTTAGTCAAATGATGAGAGAAACAAATTTGATGAAGAAATCTCACATCTACTGCTAGGGAATTCTTAATTCTGGATGGATGTACTCTTTTCAAGATTTATCTATCTAGTTAGTAAAACCTACTCCCTCCGTCCCTCTTTAATCTACAAAAATTACTTATTTGGTTGTCCCACTTTAATTTACAAAATCCTAAAATAAAAATATTTTAATACTTTTAAAATGGTAGGACCCACTTATCATACTCACAACAACTATCCACTAACTATTCTTCATCTCACTTCCTCTCTCACACTCAACCATCTACACTCACAACACATCACCTTTTTCATTTCTTCCTTAATTAATGTTTCCAACTCATTTTTTATAAGTTAAAGAGAGACGAAGAGAGTATATTTTAATCCTCGTATCCAATCATATTTAACTGTTCCGAATTCGCTGGAATTCAAACCACACTTAAAACTGGGGCATATATATAAAGAATATTATATATTCCAATTATATTTGTAAAATATCTTTTAGATATTAAACCTAGATATTGTGTGTATCATTAGGAGATTGTATCTTGTAAATCAAGCAAAATTATTCTAGAACATTAGTTTCCTTTTTGTATTAGTTTTCCAAATTAGATTAGGACTCTAGAATACTCTTGTAACCCTATAAATATGTATCACTAACACCAATAATATTTGAGTCTTTCATATCAATTATCTCTCTCCATATATGATTGGCTCCGACTATCTCTTTCTCTAATCCTTGACATGGTATCAGAGCTATGATCCATGATGAGACTTTTTCACCAAGAACCGCCCCACCCTAAACTTGCTTCCACCTCTCTCTATCAAAATTCTGCAGTAGCTAAACCACCCAAAACCCCAACAAACAACTCAGGCCATACCCCTAAACTAGCTTCCGCAAATCACATCACCTCGGAAATACTCAATAGCCGGAACCTATTCTTCCTAAGCCAAACCCACCGCCCACCCCTTTCCCACTACCAATTTTTTTTTTTTTTTGTTTTGCTCTGCCCATATCCCCTTCAACCATGAAAACATCCTCTCTTTTATTGGTTTTTTTTTTTTCCCTCTCTTTCATTGACAAACACAAAGCCCTATACTTAACACCCGCAGCCCCCACCACCAAAACTACAGTCAACTCCCTTCGTCTCTCCTTCTCTCCCTACCCAAACAAATCCTCCTCTGTCATTAGACTTTTTTTGTGATATCCCCCATCCCACATCGGAAATATGTGGGAATTGAGTGTGCTATATAGAAGGCCCATACACTCCTACTAAGCATCAAATCATCCATTGGACTTTTGGAGGCCCGTGATGGGCTGTGGTTGACCCAATTGAGGAGATGCTTGGTGGGCTAGTGTATAGTACCTATGTGGCGGGTCGGGTCTGCGGACTCGGGTCGTTACAAATGGTATCAGAGCGGAACCCCGGCCTTAAGGCTTGCGAGCTAGCCCGGGGGTACGATCTGGGTATTGATTGACCTTGCCAGGGACGGCAAGGGTTTGAGTAGGGGAGATTGTGATATCCCCATCGGAAATATGTGGGAATTGAGTGTGCTATATAGAAGGCCCATACACTCCTACTAAGCATCAAATCATCCATTGGACTTTTGGAGGCCTATGATGGGCTGTGGTTGACCCAATTGAGGAGATGCTTGGTGGGCTAGTGTATGGTACCTATGTGGCGGGTCGGGTCTGCGGACTCGGGTCGTTACAAATGGTATCAGAGCGGAACCCCGGCCTTAAGGCTTGCGAGCTAGCCCGGGGGTACGATCTGGGTATTGATTGACCTTGCCAGGGACGGCAAGGGTTTGAGTGGGGGAGATTGTGATATCCCCCATCCCACATCGGAAATATGTGGGAATTGAGTGTGCTATATAGAAGGCCCATACACTCCTACTAAGCATCAAATCATCCATTGGACTTTTGGAGGCCTGTGATGGGCTGTGGTTGACCCAATTGAGGAGATGCTTGGTAGGCTAGTGTATGGTACCTATGTGGCGGGTCGGGTCTGCGGACTCGGGTCGTTACAAATGGCATCAGACCGGAACCCCGGCCTTAAGGCTTGCGAGTTAGCCCGGGGGTACGATCTGGGTATTGATTGACCTTGCCAGGGACGGCAAGGGTTTGAGTGGGGGAGATTGTGATATCCCCCTACACCACAACTTCACAAACACCCCGCCACAAAGCTACTCCCACAAACACCAAAACCTAAACTTTTTTTTTGAATACCCGACCGAACATACCCCTATACCCGACCGAACATACCCCTACACCCGGCCGAACCACACCCCTTCACCCGTCCGAACGTATAACCCCTCAGAACCCATCTCGCGACGTAAAAGCTGAACCCGCCTGGCAACGTAAAAGCCTTACCCACCGTCTCGCGACGTAAAAGCCTCACCCCCCGTCTTGCGACGTAAAAGCCTGAACCGTCTAGCGACGTAAAAGCCCTACCCCCCGTCTCGCGACGTAAAAGCCAAGCCCGTCTTGTAACGTAAAAGCCCAAAGCCCGTCTCGCGATGTAAAAGCCGAACGCCCGTCATTACGACGTCAACTTCATCTCCCATATGAGAAGTGCAAACCTTACTTACTTGTACAAATATAAAAAGGATCATGGCAACATCATCCACGGGATCACGTCAACTCAACTCGCTTCATCAACCCGGTTCATCTCATTACTTTCAAGATTGGACTCTCCTATCGGTTGTCCATCTTGCAGGGGCATATTAAGGAATATTATAGCATATATTGTAAATATCATGTTACCAAACATAGAGATTGTATCTTGTAAACCAAGCTAGATTATTCTAGAACATTAGTTTCCTTGTATTAGTTTTCCTAATTAAATTAGGACTCTAGAATACTCTTTGTAACCCTATAAATATGTATTGCTAGTATCAATAATATTTGAGTCTCTTATATCAATTATCTCTCTCCATGTATGATTGGCTCCGACTATCTCTTTCTCTAATCCTTAACAGTTACTCCCTCTGTCCTAGACTAAGGTTCTTACTTTCCTTTTTGGTTTGTCCCAAACTAAGGTTCTTAGTTGCTTTATTACTTAAAATGGACAATGGGACCCACTTGTCATTCTCACAACAAAAACTCCCTACCCACTTTATCTCTCTTACTTTCTCTTACTTACTTTTTCATACTCACAACATTTATTTATTTTTAATCTACTTGTAAAGTCAAACTAAGAAACTTAGTCCGGGATGGAGGGAGTATAAAGGATCAGAAAAGATGAACGGAAAAATCGACAATAAACGTTAAATCATGAAGACAAAGATTAATATGGTTCATTAACGATGTGTTAACTACATTAACGAACTGATTTTATTATATGAAGGAACTAGAATACAACATACATATTACAGACTAGACTACAAGCTACATACTACAAACTATAGACTATATACTATAGACTACAGGCTATAGACAACAAATTCCATACTACAGATGACACACGACAGACTGCAAATGATACAGATCTCATATTTTGTACCAGATTCTTAGAACCATATAGCAGATTGTCAGAATACACTATTAACTGGTATATCTAATCATTTCTCAAACCACAAAGCTCCCCGATGAACATGTAGTGCGGCTGCGCTATGTGGTCATATTTTCCTCATATGGGTATTTGTCCGCATAGTGCGGTCGCATAGCCCCGCTATTCAGTTTACGGAGCTTGGCTCCCAGATTTAAGGTATCTAACAAATGTTCACCTTGACTTGAATCCTCCATAACATATAACTGATGAACATTGTTGGAGATCAATGCCTTGAATCTGAGATTGGAGGTTTGTGTGGACATGCGCCAAAGCTGTGCAGCTGCATTGCTTGGCATGTGCCCACATGATGCGCACGGATAACAAGGCAAAAGATTGGGAAATATTGGCAAAATGTACTTTGATGTAGCAAGAAGTCCTTCGCAGCAGCAACAACAGTCCGGGCGGATCACAGGAGCAACCCGGGTGGACCAAGTTTAGCTCAGCCTTGCAAAGCTGGTGACTCGGCCGTGCAGAATAAGTATTGAAAGACGGAGGCCTGCGCTATAATCCGCACGATCGTGCTGATTTCTAAGCACGGTCGTGCCCGGCAATTTTCAGAAAACAGGATTCCGTTTTGTTCCAGTTTTTGGTTTTAAAAACAATTCCTTATTTAATTTTGTTTTTGATTTCCTTCTTAGAATAGGATTTTATTATTACTCTAGTATAAGTATTCTTTGTAGTCTTTTATTTTGGACAAGTTTATTATTATTATTTTCTCTCAATTGCAATTGCAATATTAGTTAAGCCTTTGGGTTTTTCCAAGATTTCTTGTTGATTTCTTGTTTGAGATTCCTTAATCCTTGCAGAAGAATTATTCGTAGATCAATTCTTGTTTACTATTCCGCTGCGTTTACATCAGTTGGTATCAGAAAAGGGAACGATCCTTAGACGATGACCAATTCCGGTAGAGACGACGGAGCCATGCAACCCACTCTTGCAATTATCCTAGAGCGCATAGCAACTCAAGATCGCGAATCTAGGGAACGTTCGGAGCGTCAAGCACATGAAGCTATAGAAGCTAGGGAAACGGCTTTAGCTCTCCAACGCGAACAACATACCCAATTATTAGCGTCCTTGGCGGGATTGCGAGTTGGTGGCGGTGGTGGCAACCCTAATAATCAACATGGTCCTCGTGGGGATAATCTCCATCATGATGAACCGGTTACAAGGGGATTTCGAGCTAATGGTGGTGGCGAGGACATGGGAGCTCCTCCGATGGCACAACAACCCAAAATTCGAGCGAATATTCTGTTCTTCTCGGGTGAGTTATCAATTGAAGATTTTATGGACTGGCTTAATGAGGTTGAAATTTTTTTCACCTTAATGTGTGTTGAAGATGATAGAAAAGTCCCTTATGTGGCCTACAAGTTGCGTGGCGGTGCCTCCGCTTGGTGGGAACAATTTTGTAGACATAGGGCGCGTTCTTATCAACCCCAAATTGTTGAATGGAGGGATATGAAGAGGGAATTGAGAACTCAATTTCTACCATATGATTATGAGCATTACATGTATAAAAAATTCTTGGATTGTCGGCAAGGTAATCGAACGATTGATGAGTACGTTCGTGATTTTCATTCCCAATCCGCAAGAGTGGATCTGTATGAGACGGAGTTCCAACGGGTCGCACGGTTTACAAAGGGCCTCCGGGTTAATATCAAGAATCAAGTGGAGCTGTTTACTTCTTACTCGGTGAATGATGTGATCACAAGGGCTCGTAAAGTAGAAAAACAATTGGATTCTTCGTCTCGTGCCCCATCTACTTTTAGGAAGTTTGGAGAGGGCTTTTCTTCGAATGATAAAACTATTTTCGATAATGATACTGGGAAAGCACAACTCGCGGGGTCCACAAATGATGGCGGATCGCAACCGACAGCTCCTCGGACTAACCCACCTCGTCGGAATCAAAATAATAGTGGCCAACCCAATACAAACCCTTATGCTAAGAATTATGGAGATAAGTGCTATAAATGTGGTAAACCGGGGCATATCTCCAATAATTGTCCTAATGGGAGAGGTGTTACTATGGTGGCCCGTGCTGATTTTAAGGAGGATACGGACGAAGATTGTGAAGAGGTTTATGTGGATCCTAACATTGAAGACAACGATGATGATGAGCAGCACACATCCTTGATGATTTGCAAACTCATGTTGACAACCCCGGCGGTGGTTGATGATCCACAACGTTGATAGTGGTAGTAGCAAAAACTTGGTGTCCCGTAGCCTCGTTGATAGATTGAAGCTCGACATTCGGAAACATCCTAGCCCTTACTCCGTAGGGTGGATTACTAGTGGCGGCAATCACAAGGTACATGAGCAATGTTCTATTCCATTCTCTATTGGTGGGTATAAGGATGTAGTTTTGTGTGATATCGTTGATATGGATGCATGTGATATTTTATTGGGTAGACCTTGGCAATTTGATCATGGCGTTATGTATGATGGGAAAGAAAACGCTGTGAGCTTTAAAAAGGATGAAATTCGTTTTCGTTTGGGCGCTTTGAAGGATGTTCCTCCTCCCACTCAAAAGAAAGCGACATCTATCATCTCTCTTTGTACTTCTAAGGAATTTGCAAGAGATTTAAAAGAGACGCCTTTTGTACTTGCGGTGGTTCACCAAGGAGTCGGTGGTCCAGTTAGTTTGGTTCCTCAAACTATGGAATCATTGTTGAAGGAATTTCTTGATATTATGCCCGATGATTTGCCCCCAAGATTGCCTCCTTTGCGTGATATTCAACACAACATTGATTTAGTACCGGGTGCTTCGTTGCCTAATATCGCTCATTATCGGATGAGTCCGGCAGAACATGATATTTTGAGAGAACAAGTGGAGGATTTGCTAAAAAAGGGGTACATCCAAGAGAGTATGAGTCCTTGTGCGGTGCCGGCATTGCTCGTTCCTAAGAAGGATGGTACATGGCGTATGTGCATTGATAGTCGGGCCATCAACAAAATCACTGTCAAGTATCGATTTCCTATTCCTCGTTTGGATGATATGTTGGACATGCTTCGTGGTTCCAAGGTATTCTCCAAGATTCACTTGAAGAGTGGTTATCATCAAGTTCGTGTCCGTGGAGGGGATGAGTGGAAGACCGCGTTCAAGACTAAAGAAGGGTTATATGAATGGTTGGTAATGCCTTTTGGGTTGTCTAATGCTCCGAGTACTTTTATGAGATTAATGACCCAAGTGTTGAAACCTTTAATGGGTAAATTTCTGATTATGTATTTTGATGACATCTTGATTTATAGGAAGACAAATGAGGAGCATCTTGGGCATGTGCGGGACGTATTGCAAGCCTTAAAGGAGAATAAGTTGTATGTGAATCTCAAGAAGTGTAGCTTCATGCTTGACAAATTGTTGTTCTTGGGATATGTGGTTTCTTCTAACGGGATTCAAGTGGACGAGGATAAAGTGCGTGCCATACGTGATTGGCCTTTACCTACGACAGTTAGTGAGGTACGTAGTTTTCATGGTCTTACTACTTTTTATCATCGTTTCATTCGAAATTTTAGCACTATTATGGCTCCTATAACTGAATGTATGAAGAAAGGCAAGTTTTCTTGGGGTGATGAAGCAACCGCCAGTTTTGCCTTAATTAAGGAGAAATTGTCGAGTGCGCCGTTGTTGGTGTTACCCGATTTTTCTAAACCTTTTGAACTTGAGACGGATGCTAGTGTGGTTGGTACTGGGGCTATTTTGCTTCAAGGGAAGAAACCGGTGGCTTTTATAAGTTAAAAGTTGGAAGAATCTAAGAGGAAGTGGACTACGTATGAGCTGTAATTTTATGCGGTCGTACAAGCCATTAAACATTGGGAGCAATACTTATTACATCGTGAGTTCATTCTTCACACCGATCATGAGGCCTTGAAATACATGAATGGTACGAAACCCCTTAATCGAATGCATGCTCGTTGGGTGGCATATTTACAACAGTTTACTTTTGTCATTAAACACAAGAGTGGGCATAATAATAAAGTGGCGGATGCATTGAGTCGAAGGGAAACTTTATTGGTTACCATGCATAATATTGTGGTGGGGTTTGATTGTTTGAAGGATTTGTATAAGCATGATGAGGATTTTGCGCAAGAATGGGCTAAATGTAGAGATGGCACTCCTGTTGGTCTCTTTCTTTTACAGGATGGTTATTTGTTTTACAAAGACAAGCTGTGCATTCCATGTGGGTCGGTTCGTGAAAGCCTTATTGCTGAGATTCATTCGAAAGGACATTATGGTCAGGACAAGACGGTCGAGTTGGTTGCCCATAAGTATTATTGGCCGCGACTTCGTAGGAATGATCATAAGTTTGTTCAAAAGTGTATGGTTTGTCAAGAACACAAGGGTACATCCCAGAACACAGATTTGTACACTCCTTTACCGATTCTGGAGAGTCAGTGGGTTGATATTTCTATAGATTTCGTGCTTGGTTTGCCTCGAACTCAAAGGGCGAATGATTCAGTTTTTGTGGTAGTGGATCATTTTTCTAAAATGGCTCACTTCATTCCTTGTCGTAAGACTCATGATGCTTGCCATATTGCGGGTTTGTTTTTCAAGGAGGTGGTTCGTCTTCATGGGGTGCCCAAAACTATTACTTCTGATCATGATACTAAATTCCTCAGTCACTTTTGGCGTACTCTTTGGCTTATCTTTGAGACTGAGCTACATTTTATTAGTTCGTTTCGCCCTCAGACAGATGGGCAAATGGAGGTGGTTAATAGGACGTTGGGTTCTATGATTCGCTGTTTGTGCGGTAAGTTTCCTAAGAAGTGGGACCTTGCTTTGTCTACCGCTGAATTTCCTTTTAATAATATGACAAATCGGACAACAAAGAAGTCTCCGTTTGAGTGGTTTATCAACGGCCTCCAACGCACACTCTTGATTTGGTTCCTTTACCAAAAATTCCAGGTTATAGTATTGCGGCTGAACATTTGGCGGAATTGGTGGAAGAATTTCAAAAAGAGGTCAAGCAAAACATCGCGGTGTAAAACGCTACGTACACGGAACATGCGGACAAGCGGCGTCGTGTGAAAGTGTTTTCCGTTGGTGACTTGGTGATGGTACATTTGCGAAAAGAACGGATCCCTTAAGGTACGTATCATAAGCTTCATCCCAAGAGAATTGGTCCGTGCAAGGTTTTGAAGAAGATCAATGACAATGCTTATGTGGTTGACTTGCTGGATGGGTGGAATATCTCTCTCTCCTACTTTTAATGTCTCGGATTTGGTTGATTTTCACCCGGATGATCCTCTTTATGTTGATGAGGATTTGGGGACGAATCCATTTAAAGTGGGGGTGTATGATGTAGCAAGAAGTCCTTCGCAGCAGCAACAACAGTCCGGGCGGATCACAGGAGCAACCTGGGCGGACCAAGTTTAGGTCGGCCGTGCAAAGATGCTGACTCGGCCGTGCAGAATAAGTATTGAAAGACGGAGGCCTGTGCTATAATCCGCACGATCGTGCTGATTTCTAAGCACGGTCGTGCCCGGCAATTTTCAGAAAACAGGATTCCGTTTATTTCCAGTTTTTGGTTTTAAAAACAATTCCTTATTTAATTTTGTTTTTTTGAGTTCCTTCTTAGAATAAGATTTTATTATTACTCTAGTATAAGTATTCTTTGTAGTCTTTTATTTTGGACAAGTTTATTATTATTATTTTCTCTCAATTGCAATTGCAATATTAGTTAAGCCTTTGGGTTTTTCCAAGATTTCTTATTGATTTCTTGTTTGGGATTTCTTAATCCTTGCAGAAGAATTGTTCGTAGATCAATTCTTGTTTACTATTCCGTTGCGTTTACATCATACTTGGATCTCCATCAATAATATAGGTTCTCTCTCCACCCTAGGAAGTAACTATTAGGATTAGGAGTGTCTAGGGATTTCTGCTGAAAGAAGAAGATGGATTGTATGATGGACACGAATTTTAAAAATTACAATGAGCAGAACAATTTAGTTTATGGCAGATCTAGATAAAGGCCATGTTAAGAAGAAAAGGCTTCTATAAGAAAATGCGAGTGGTACAAACACAGAGTCTCAGAAGTAAGGGTTGGTTTCAGTTGTTAGTAGTAAGAACTGCAGGAAGAAGAACAATAGTCCTTGTTTCCAATGGTCCTAAGCCTGAAGATGTTTGTAGATATTACAAGGAAAAAGGACATTGGAAGGCTGGTTGTCCCAAGAAGAAGAGCGACCAAGTTGGTAGATCTTGTGCTACTGTTGCTGTTGTAGCATGTTGCAACATTTTTTAAAAGCAAGATTGCATATTAGCTTATGTAGAAAACACTCGTCTCACTGATACATGTATTCTAGATTCTAGGGAAACCTATCATATTTATCCAACAAGGGAGTGGTGTATAACCTATAACAACAGGTAAATTGTGGCAATATTCATATGGGCAACGGGAGTGGTGTATAACCTATCATATTTATCCAACAAGGGAGTGGTGTATAACCTATAACAACAGGTAAAGCAAGATCCTACCTTTTTATTCCTTTTCTCATCTGTTACACGTCTGACTTCTAGTATGAAGAGCTGAGTATTTGGCGGGCTTCTAGAATGTGTTATGGTAAGAAAGATATTCTCATTTTAACCGAGTAGGAGATGTTGGACTTGGAGTATTATAGTCCCATATAGATACGATCCAATTATGGTATAAGACTGAGTTCGTTGAATAAGATGACGAGATGCGATCCAAATGGGTCTATGAATATGTGACATCATCCAACACTATATTTTAGTTTTATTGTAGACTAAAATACGGTCAGTTATGTAAACCTAAAAACGACGATATATTTTCTATCCATATACAATCTCAGCCAATATACTATCACTAGGCTACCCCCAAAAGCCGTGGATGATGAGAGTGTAAATATAGTTAGATGCCCAAGACTGTGGTATTGGCTCGACCAGAGAAACACACTGATTGCACGCGTAATCGTTCGTAGGTCATGCAAAAGGGTTTCACTGGCACAGTTCGGACTGATTTGTTGAGAGTTATTTTGATGTACTCATTTATTATTAGTCCTCCAATAATGTTTGTTTGGGGATAAAAACTGCACTGTTTTTTCAACATGATGGAGAGTTCTACTTGCCTTGAATCATCCTGAAGAGTTCTGCTTGTCTTAAGAACATCCTGCATCCTGAACCTACAAGTTGCCGTTATATGACTTGCAGGTATCTTTACTTAATAATCGTGTTTATTTGGATCATGTTTCATCTCCTATTTTTCAGGAACACAAAACAAATAGTGGGACACGACTCACAAAGAACATGTGACCAAATTGAGACTCAAAGACCAAGTCAAAGGATGACTCTTATCAAACGGGAATAGACTAACTAACTGTCCGAGAATCAAGGACTCGTCATCCTCACTAGTTTGTGATTTATTTAGTATAAATAGCACACATCGGTTGTAATGCACATACACAATTTTTGAGATCTACTTAGCTCATATTTTTGCTCATTGTACCCTTTATCACAATTACTAATAAAATATCATCTTTGAGGTTTATGCCGGCAAACAAGTTTTTCAAGGGCTTTCCTCGTTAATTATCGTGTCTTTAATTTCTTGGATTCTTTATAATTTCATTCCATTGTACCCGATTCCATTTCACAAAGTTAGATTATAAAATTTGACCAAAACAATTTGGCGCCGTCCGTGGGAAACTTTGGTCTTATAATTGTCAAAGGAATTCGAGATGTCGACTGCATTGTCTTCAACCATGACATCAGTTGGTTTGATGGCAACTGTGGAGACAATCCCAGCCTCATCAGCCGTGATATCTTTAACTCAGAGCATTGGAGGTGTCTCAAGACCAATCCATATTCAGGATGGATCATCCACTGCCGCAAATCAAGATATCCCTATTGACATCGCTTCCAACTTGACGTCCATGCTGCGTGAAGTAAGGAACCAGATTCAAGTTCAGAATGATACCTCCACCATGCTGATGAATCAAGTTTCCAGGTTGCAGCGCGAGGTGACTTCTCTTCAAGGTGGTATATGGGCGGTGCAGCAGACCAGCTTGCCTAGCATTTTCCAGTCTGTTGCTCCAACTGCACCTTCCAATCTGTACTCTCCATATCAACCCAGAAGGCTTACTTTCAGGAGTGACATTGCTGGATCATCTGGATTTGGTGGGATCACGCCAACTACCAACCTGACCACCAACAGCACGATAGTCAATCCTGAAACTATTACTCCAACCTCAGCAATATTTGTGACTCCTACTTTGATGGCGACAGGGAGTCTTAACCCTCAATTTGAATTCGATTATCTTAATAATTATCAATTTACTACTGCTAACAATGATGCAGGTAGCTTGCTTAGCCGTCAAATGCAGGAGTTGAAAGAATTAGTCATGAGTGTACCAGGAATGACTATGCCACACAACAAGGCGTCTCCAACATGTTACAATGAATCTCGCTTCACTCCATCCATAGCCAACGTGGTCATACCAAAGAAGTTCAGTCCACCCCACATGAAGCAATACGATGGGACAACAGACCCAGCTGAAAATGTTGCATTGTATCAGGAGAAGATGGATGTGGTCCACATTCCACCCCAGTTCAAGGAAGCATGCTTTTGCAGGGATTTTAGTTCAACTCTTACAGGAGAAGCTTTGAGATGGCTCATTAGCCAACCTTTGGGTTCCATTTGATCATATGCTCAACTTATCAACCCGTTCACTAATCAGTTTTCATGTAACAGGGTGTTCGAGAAACTGATAAGTGATCTATACAGGGTGGTCCAGCAACCTGACGAGCCACTTAAAGACTACCTGAGCAGGTTCAACAGGGAGGCGGTGAACATCTCCAACCTAGACACTGTAACTGCAATTGAAGCCTTCAGGATGGGACTCAAGAAGGACTCTCCTTATTATGATGACCTAGTGATGACACCATGCAAGAGGCTGGATGAGATCAGAACCAGAGCTTCCAAATTCATCAGGATGGAAGAAGACAAGTTGCTCCAAGATAAAGCAACCAAGAAGAATGCGACCCCAGAACATTCTAGTGGCAGAACAGATTCATCCCATTCTGGTGGCAAGATGGAAACATCTCATGCCAGATCTAATAGGGGCAAACCCTACTCTAAACCCGACTCTTCTAGAATTCATGTTGTTGATGATAATGATAAGGATGATGATTCTTCCTATCCTAGAATTGATGACTATTGTTTCTCTGTTGATATTGCAGGATTGATCAATGCCATGGACAACCTGGGTGAGAAATCAAGATGGCCCAAGAAGGCAGACAAGCCTTCGATTTGGAAAGACAAGTCCAAGTGGTGCGCCTATCATGAAGACTTTGGGCACACTACTGAGAATTGTATTACACTCAGGAAGGAGATCAACTATTGTTGTCCAAAAGTCTCCTCAAAGAACTACTTGGTAGAAGGCGTGGATGCACTGAAGATCATGATGGCAACCAGGAGAAACAACCTGAGAATCCACCACCTCATCCACCTCCAACCAGAGTGGTCAACATGATTAGTGGCGGCTCAGATATCTATGGTACCACCACAGGAAATCTCTTTTGATGAGGATGATAGGGTCAGCATCCAGGATCCATATCATGATGCCTTGGTAGTGAGTCTTCAAGTTGCAAACTGTTTGGTGAGACGCATCTTGATTGATAATGGAAGTTCAGTTAACATCTTGACAACTGATGGTTTTAAAGGAATGTGAATCCCACTTGAGAATGTGACTAAGAATTCAGCTATCTTGGTTGGATTCAGTGGTGAGACAAAGCACACGTTTGGGGAGATTACTTTCCCAGTATATGTTGAAGGGATTAATTCTATGGAGAAGTTCTGTGTGATAGAATGTCAGTCATCTTATAACATCATCTTGGGTAGGCCATGGATTCATAACGTGAAAGCTGTACCTTTAACTTGCCATCATTGCCTTAAGTTGCCAACACCTTGGGGAGTAGTCACGGTGTCAGGAGATCAGCAGACTGCTAAGGAATGTTACAAGGTGTCCATGAAGGCAGCAAGCAGTCCTAGGCAAGCATAGCAATTACAGAGAAAGGCATGGGATGTACTTGAAGCTGCAGAGTTTGATATTAAGGAGGTGCAACTTGATCCTTCTAATTCCGATGTCAAAGTTCTTATAGGCACAGACTTACCTCCTGATATAGAAGGAGAGATCATTGAGTTTCTGAGGAGCAGGATGAAGTGCTTTGCTTGGAAGCATGAAGATATGACTGGAATCAGCAAGGATGTTATCACCCACAAATTGAACATTGGCCCAAATGCCAAGCCTGTCCACCAGAAAAGAAGGAAATTTGCTCATGAACGCAATCAGATTATCAGAGAAGAAGTAGAGAGGTTGCTAAAGTCCAAGATGATTAGAGAGGTTGACTATCCTAAATGGTTGGCCAACGTAGTGGTTGTAGAGAAGAATAATGGGAAATGGCGAGTCTGTGTGGACTTTACAGACTTGAATAAGGCGTGCCCTAAGGATCCGTTTCCCTTGCCTGACATTGATTCCCTAGTTGATGCAACAGCTGGCCATGAGGTCTTGACGTTTATGGATGCTTCTTCAGGATTTCAACAGATTCAGATGGAACCTTCAGATCAAGAAGACACGGCGTTCATTACTCCAGATGGTATATATTGCTTTATTGCCATGCCTTTTGGATTGAGGAATGCAGGGGCAACCTACCAGAGACTAGTCAACATGATGTTCAAGAACCAGCTTGGAAAGACTATGGAAGTATACATTGATGACATGGTGGTGAAGTCTAAGTGTATTAAAGATCATGCTCGAGATCTAAAGGAAGCTTTTGACATCCTGGAGGCGTTCAACATGAAGCTGAACCCATTAAAATGCAACTTTGGTGTTAAGGCTGGAAAGTTCCTTGGCTACATGGTGACCAAGAGGGGCATTGAAGCAAGTCCAGAACAGATCAAAGCCATCATCAACTTAGATTCTACAAAGAGTATTAAAGAAGTGCAGAGGGTCACAGGAAAAGTTGCTACTCTAACCAGGTTCATCTCCAAGTCGTCTGACAGATGCAAGTTATTCTATGACGTACTGAGGAAAAACAAGTTGTTCCAATGGACAGAAGAACATGAAGCAGCCTTCAACCAGCTTAAAGATTACTTGGCGACTCCACCTCTACTTTCTAAACCAAAAACAGGTGAAGCTTTGTACCTGTATCTCTCAGTATCAGAAAATGCAGTCAGCGCAGTCTTGGCGAGAGAATAAGATGGTACACAACTCCCTGTTTATTATGTAAGTAAGTCTCTTTTAGATGCGAAAACCAGGTACTCCCATCTTGAGAAACTTGTTCTTGCTTTAATAACTGCTTCTATTAAGTTGCGCCATTATTTTGAAGTTCATCCTATTATTGTGAGGACTAACTATCCTGTCAGGAACGTGATGAGAAAACTTGAGATGTCAGGAAGGATGGCAAAATGGTCTGTGCAACTTAGTACATATGATATTCAGTATGAAGCAAGGACTGCGATCAAGTCACAAGCCCTAGCTGACTTTGTGGCAGATTTCAGTCCCAACCTTCAACCTGAAGTTGAACTCGAAGTCCAACAACTTGAAGGTTCAGACTCTCCTAGATTTTGGACACTTTTTACAGATGGAGCATCAAATACAAGGGGCACAGGTTTAGGCATAGTCTTGATATCCCCCCCAAGGAGAACTAATTCCTCAAGCTATAGCTTGTGAGTTCAAGGCGACCAATAATGAGGCTGAATATGAAGCCCTCATCATGGGTTTGGTTACTGCTTTAAGTTTGAATGTTAAATGTCTTAATGTTTATAGTGATTCCTTGTTATTGGTTAACCACTTCAATGGATCTTATACAGCAAAGCATAGCAGGATGTCGAGTTATCAGCAACATGTTAAATCCTTAGATGGACAATTTGAAGAATTTACTTTCCAACAGATCCCAAGGGATGAGAATGCTGAAGCTGACGCATTAGCCAACCTTGGATCAAGTTGCAGGAGCATGTTGAACAATTTCGTACCTATAATCCACGTCTTGCACCCTGCAATTGATCAACCTGAAACAAACCAAGTTGATGACCGATCAGATACATTGAATAACTCCTCAAATGAAGAGACATCTTGGACACTACCCATAATAACATTTCTGCAGGATAGAACAGTGCCACAAGGTGTCAAAAATGCAAAAGCTTTCAGGATAAAGGTATCCAGATTTATATTAATCGATAATGTACTATTTCGTAAGTCATTTACAGGTTTGTACATGAGGTGCCTAGAGCCACAACAAGCTGAACAAGTCTTAAGAGAGCTACATGAAGGTGAATGTGGTAATCATTCTGGGGGCAAGTCGCTATCCTCCAAGGCATTGAGAACAGGATATTATTGGCCAACTATGCGCCAGGATGCAATTAATTATGTTCAGAAATGTGATTCTTGTCAGAGACATAGCAACATCCTGCACCAACCTGCCGAATCACTTCATCCTATACTATCACCTTGGCCCTTCACGCAGTGGGGAATGGACATCGTTGGAAAGTTTCCTAAGGCACCTGGGGGCAAAGTATTTATGTTAGCCTTGACTGATTACTTCTCAAAGTGGATCGAAGCTGAAGCCTTCATCCAAGTTAGAGATAAAGAAGTGATTTCATTCTTGAAGAGAAATATCATCAGCAGGTTTGGAGTTCCTTCAGAAATTGTCTGTGATAATGGTTCTCAATTCATCAGCAAGAAGACCCGAGACTTCTGTACAAGATGGGGAATCAAGCTGATTACTTCTACACCGGTACATCCTCAAGCTAATGGTCAAGCAGAATCAAGCAACAAGTTGATTGTGAACAACTTGAAGAAACGTTTAGATCAAAAGAAAGGAAGATGGGCTAAAGAGTTGCCACTAGTACTATGGGCAGATAGGACAACTCCTAAGAATGCAACCGGCCAAACTCCTTTCTCCTTGGTTTATGGGACTGAAGCTGTAATTCCAGTAGAATTTTCTATCCCAACAGCTAGATATGGTTTAATAACTCCAGGGGACAACCAGATAATACTTGCAGAAGATCTTGATACTATTGATGAACTAAGAGATTTGGCCAAGATCAGGATGGCAGCCTATCAACAGAGAATTGCCAAGTCTTACAACAAAAATGTGCGCATTAGGAGATTTCAAGTTGGAGACATGGTGCTCAGAAAAGTTTTTCAGAACATAAGGGAACTGAATGCAGGCAAACTTGCAGCCACGTGGGAAGGTCCCTACCTTGTTGATGCAGAAGCTGGTAAAGGTGCATATTGGCTCTCCACCTTGGATGGCATTAGAATACCAAGGAGTTGGAATGCAGTCAATCTTAAAGCTTATTACATGTAAGTTGTAGCTTGTCCATTCAATTCCAAAGATCAGGTATGATTTATTTGAGCTTTATTTCAATTTTGTTATTTCAAATTATTAATCTTTCTTGAACACTTACTGACTTAAGCATCGGAGGGGTGTTAGCCAAGCTAACACCCACCCCTAACATGTGTTTTTGTTTTTGCAAGGCAATTCAAAATTCCAACACAAGTCAACTTGGTCAATATGTTCAGACGAATTGCCAGAGACAACAACTTGGACCGTTCAAGATGAAATTAGTCAAACTTGGTGACATCATGCTGGATGAAAGCCTAACTTATACGAATGTTCAAGTAAGCATCTTAATGTTAAATCTTATGCTTCATTTTCTAAAGTTTTTACTAAGGTTCTAAAGGTTTTCACTTTTCAAAGGTTTAAAGATTATATGTCTTTCTTAAAGTTTAAGGTTCATACACCTTCGCCCGTGCGCACGTTTTTCACATTTGTCTAAGTTGTAAGTTAGCCAGTGTATTTATTACATATTGATTACCATCTCGCACTTATACAAATTGTGAACTCAAGTCATTTACAATTGGTTGTAACATTAACGTGTTACCAAAGACAAAAGTTTAAAAGATTCAAACATCTTTTCATTCCTACTGTTAGCATTAACATGTTACATCTTGCATTTTAAAAGTCAACTTCAACAAGTTGCATCTCTATTTCTACCTTACCTACGTTACCAAAATGTAGTGTCCTGGGAGGTCAATCATTTTTACAACCATGGTAACCAAAGAAAGTTCAACAAACTGGACTATTTTAAACTAAACCATCCAAAAAGTCTAACCCATGCTATCACAAGACATGAGTTGACCACAATACAACATGAAACTTTTCCAAACAAAAACCATTACATACTAAATTATCTAATTGTTTACGAGGACATCCCCCTTGTTGATAAAACCAAAAACATAAAAAAAATTGTTTTAACATCTTACCCTGCAGGACAAACGCAAATAGAGAATTACCTTTCAGGTGGCTCCATCAACCTTTTTCTCCTGGTTCTAGCCAACCTGTTCTCCCTGGTCAGCAACGGGCACCTTGGAAGTAACCTCTTCTCCATCAACTGCTTCTCCAGTAATCTTCCTCAAGGATTCATACTCATCATCCAAGTTCTATTCAGAATGCTTGCCAGCCTGGTGTTCTTTGATCATCTGTATCCTCATCTCGATTAAGGACTTGGCACCATCATTCATACATTGGCTTTGAAGGATCTCCATCTCCTTGGAATGATCTTGATTCACCTTCACAAGCCTCAGTGTCATATCTCTAACCTCCTTCTCCTTTTCATCTAATTCTTTCTCAGCAGCCTTAGCCCTCTCCTCAGCCTCATACATCTTCTTAAAAGAAGCCTCTGCCTTCTCCTTCCATACTTGAACCTCAGTGACCAGGAGCCCAACTGCCTTCACAACCTGAAAACAAACCCAAGTTAGAATCGAAGCTAAACAGGAATCAAGTCCAAGTTAGACAGAGTCAAAAATTACCTTCTTCTCATACTTTTTTTCAACCGGCACCGCAGTTTCCACATCTACAATCTCTTTGGCCTTCCTCTTCTTGTTCAACTTGTCTTCACCTACATCCAACATAGGCACTGGAGTCTTACTACCCTCAACCTTCACCCTACCACGGACCATTTCCATCAAATCCTTAGCACCAAACCCAGATTGAGAACGGGTAACTGCAAAAATTGAGAAAAATTAACATCTCGGAGCTACAAAGCTGAAATGCAAGTTGAACTGATAAATACCTGAAGACATCTTGTGAGCACAACCTGAAGCCTCCTGTATATCCTCTGGGTTCTCCTCTTCACCACTTAAGCTTTCTACAGCCTTAACAAACCTACGCCTAGCAGGTGGCAGTGCACAAATCTTCTCCACAATTACCAATGTGTCCGCCTTTTTTGGGAACAACTCCTCCAACTTAGTGACTGGAAGATGAAAGAAATGTTATAAACTCTTGAAATCCAGCAAAACTCAGAAAAGAAGCAAAGGCACAACTACCTTTACTATTCCATTCTGAAACCAGACCTTCACCTCATTCCAGGCTACTTTTCTTAACATAGAAAAACCTATTTTTCCAACGCCTATCTTTATCAACAGATTCTATTACCAAACTATACGCCATGTTCTTAACCCTAAACCCATACCTAGAGTTTCCATGATCCCTCAAAACATAGCAGAAATCCAACTCCTCTAAACCAACCTCTAAACCAGTCTCCTCGCTTAATCTGCCTAAAGCAATTAGCAGCCTCCAACCAACAGGCATCAATTGGGTATAAGCCAGGCTAGATAGTTCGAAAAAACGAGTAATGACAGGGGGAAAAGGGAATTTCAGACCTAGGGCGAAAGGGTACTCGAAAAAGCCTACCCATTCATCGGAGACAAAATCAGAAGAAAACAGAGGGTTCGGGTCCAAGAATTCAGCATTAGCAGGGAAGTCTTTCTTTAGGGTTTCAACCTCAGATAATGCTAACTGGCATCTCTCCTCATCAGGATGGGTGATTAATCCTAGACATCTAAATCCACCAAGAATTTCTGCGGTTTTCTTACCCCTAGCCATTCGAAACCTAGAAATCAAGAAGAAAAAGAAAAGAAGAACTCACCAGGAAGAAATTGGGGGAAAATCCTTTTTGCTGCGTAATTGAAGAGAGTGGATGAATTAGACGTCTTAAAGGAAACGACGTAGACGGTTCCAGACTCCTAGCCCCACTCAAATACCTAGACCCTAGATTCCTACAAATTCGCCCCTCACCGTCCACGTTTAAGCTGCCAAAATCAATTTTCGACTTTAAATATTCTCTTTTAAATTCAAAAATTGGGGGCAATTGTTTGGGGATAAAAACTGCACTGTTTTTTCAACATGATGGAGAGTTCTGCTTGCCTTGAATCATCCTGAAGAGTTCTGCTTGTCTTAAGAACATCCTGCATCCTGAACCTACAAGTTTCCGTTATATGACTTGCAGGTATCTTTACTTAATAATCGTGTTTTATTTGGATAATGTTTCATCTCCTATTTTTCAGGAACAAAAAACAAATAGTGGGACACGACTCACAAAGAACATGTGACCAATTGAGACTCAAAGACCAAGTCAAAGGATGACTCTTATCAAACGGGAATAGACTAACTAACTGTCCGAGAATCAAGGACTCGTCATCCTCACTAGTTTGTGATTTATTTAGTATAAATAGCACACATCGGTTGTAATGCACACACACACTTTTTGAGATCTACTTAGCTCATATTTTTGCTCATTGTACCCTTTATCACCATTAGTAATAAAATATCATCTTTGAGGTTTTATTCCGGCGAACAAGTTGTTCAAGAGCTTTCCTCGTTAATTATCGTGTCTTTACTTTCTTGGATTCTTTACAATTTCATTCCATTGTACCCGATTCCATTTCACAAAGTTAGATTATAAAATTTGACCAAAACAAATTTAAAATATCGTTTGCGTAATTAGTTTTCATAAATTTCTAGTCAATAACCAGCATTGTAACAATGAAAAATGAGTCTTTATTTACGGAATACTATAATCATTGATGTCGATGTAATCATTTCTAGTGAATTTCTAAAAATTGCAATTGACAAATCATTAGTGACTTATCAATAAAAAAAATTAAGATTTCATTGTGATAATTATAATGACACTAGTGATTGATCAAAGTTCAATTATGTTGATCACAAGTCAAATAGGACAAACGTTCGGTGACATGGAGTATTTCGTTGTTTTTATATGAGAATTTATCAACAAGACGTATACCATATGTCTGTAACTCAACTAGCTAGCATCTAATTTTATCAACAAGACGTATACCATATGTCTGTAGACTGTAACTCAACTAGCTAGCTTCTTGAAGTAGAAAACAAGTGAACATGAAAAAAAATAATACCGCTCATATTAAGTTTACGCAATATAGTGTTGGAAATGGGTTTGCAAAAATAGATTTGACCTATCTTTGACCCATTTTTCAAGTGGGTGTCATTTATTAGAAATTGAAACAAGTTACAAAATTGTAATCTACTATGTGAGTAGATTAAGAAAATGTATTTACTTTCTCAAAACCATTTCCGAGTGAATGAGAAATTAATGCTCAAAGTGTGTAACTTAGTAATGAGATTTGAAGAGTTATGAATATGGAAAGTCATGTATCCCACATTGGTTGGAAAATGAAAAAGATGGGTGTATTTATTATAGCTCATCTAAGGAGATACCAATCAAGTGTGAACTTGGGCTTCCAAGCTAAGTGGTCCATTGGGCCAACCATACTAATCTAGTGGGCAAGTGAGTTAATTTTGGGCTAGCCCAAAATCAACCCATGACCCGCGAATGGCGGTTTAGGGCGCACTTCGCTAGGAGCTGTGGAGCCTTAAATTTTTTACCAGGGTGGAGGTGGTGTGGTTCGGTTTGGTTTATGGTTGGAGCGGTCAGACCGCGGGTCGGAATCTGGGGCGCATGGGTTCAGTGTATCTGGACATACCCGTTGGATCGGTCACTGATCGGTTCGGAGCACCAGTTGGGGTGGTTCACTGAATCTGCTCCCTCCATCAGGTGCGATCAGACGGCCCAGATTCACCCGATCTGAATAACACTTATTCCCAGAATGGACACCAGGACTCTTCGAAATCTATATAAAGCCCCCTAGTCTGCCATTCATTTCACACCAAGCATTCTAGCTTTCTATAATCTTTTAAAAGAGCATATTGTAGTATTCTCTCCTTCCTTCCAAAGTTCAGAAGTGTCAAACACTCTTAGTTCGTATATTTTTTGATTTGTAGTGCTACTATCAGAAATTAAAAATTCGTTTTATCTTAAAGAGGATTGCCAGCAACCGTAAGCACCGTAGCGGGGCAAAATCTTCTTGCGAAATTGTGCCATTACAAGACTCGACTTCCGTCCCCATTTTCGTTTTATTTATTTCCGCATTTTCGAGAAAAAAATTCTATATCTCTAACAATCGCAAGAAGATTTTACTATTTTCTTGAGAATGGCGAAAGATACCTCCCAAACCTCTGGATCTACTCCCTCCCGTACCGTTGATCAAGTTGTTACACCCCCTCTTGCTCCGACTCACCCGGCACTTGGTGAGAACCAGCCAAATTCATCGGGGTGGATTTCAAAAGATGCTATTCTATTTGACCACCCTAAGCTTGCACAAGTTCTTGAAAGAGGACCCCCCCTGCAATCCCGATTGATGATCCAGACCCGCAAAGGCGGGTAGCCAAAGAGGCATGGGATCATGGTAATTTCTTATGCAGAAATTACATTTTGAATGGGCTTGATGATAGCCTATATGGTGTGTACAATCTCGTGGAGACGGGCAAAGAATTGTGGAATTCTTTAGAGCAAAAGTACAAAATTGAGGACGCCAATTCAAAGAAATTTGTAGTCGGTAAGTACCTTGATTTCAAGATGGTCGACTCCAAATCAGTGTCCACATTGATGAATTTCAGTTAATTCTTCATGGATTAACTGCTAAAGGAATGGTTATGAATGAACCATTTTAGGTGGCATCAATCATTGAAAAGTTGCCACCAGCCTGGAAGGACATCAAGAATTATCTCAATCACAAGCGCAAGGAGATGACTCTGGAAGACCTAGTTATCCGTCTTCAAATAGAAGAGAAGAACAGGAACGATGAAGCCAAGGCTAACAAAGGCAAGATGGAAGCAAAGGTCCACCTTGCTGAAACCAGTACTAGAAACAAGCGGAAGCTCTCTGGGAATGCTAGTAAGAAACCGGCCAAGAAGTTCAAAGGGGACTGCTACAACTGTGGTAAGCTCGGTTACTTAGCGAAGGATTGCCGGTTCCCTAAAAAGGAAAAGAAGAATCAAGCGAACATGGTTGATGACATGGACCTTGATTTAGCTGTTTTGGTGTTCGAAGCCAACATAGCAAAGCTGGATGACAACCTAAGGGAGTGGTGGATAGATACTGGAGCTACTCGCCACATCTGTGCTGACAAGGAGAGTTTCTCATCCTACACCCCCATCAATGGTAGAAAGCTATATATGGGAAACTCCACTACTTCCGAGGTCGTGGGACTTGGAAAAGTTGTACTGAAGATGACATCAGACAAAGAAGTGACTCTGGTGGATGTGCTGCATGTTCCGGACATCCGCAAGAATTTGGTTTCTTGCTCTTTGTTAAGTAAGGCTGGATTTAGACTAGTGTTTGAGTCTGATAAATTTGTATTCACCAAAAATGGTTTGTTTATTGGAAAGGGTTACCTTGACAAAGGCCTTTTCAAAATGAATGTTATGAATGTTTACCGCCCAGATGCGAAGAATAAAAGTATTGTTTCTTATGTTTACTTGTTGGATAGTCCTAACTTATGGCATGATAGATTAGGACACGTAAATTTCAAGACAATTAAGAAGTTAGTGAATCAAGAATCAATATCTATATCTAAATCAGATTCAACTGACAAGTGTGAAATTTTCGTTGAAGCAAAAATGGCTAAAGCACCATTTCATTCAGTCATAAGAAACACAACACCTCTTGAATTAGTTCACACATATATTTGTGATCTAAAATTTGTGCAAACTCGAGGTGGGAAAAAGTACTTTATTACATTTATAGATGATCGCACAAAATATTGTTATGTATATCTATTGAGAAGTAAGGATGAAGCCTTAGAAGCTTTCCGAACTTATAAAAATGAAGTTGAGAATTAACTTAATGTAAAAATTAAGAAGATTCGAAGTGATAGAGGAGGTGAATATGTTGCTCTGTTTGAAGATATATGCTGGGAATTTGGCATTATTCATCAAACAACAGCTCCTTATATACCTCAGTCTAATGGGGTTGCTAAACGCAAGAATTGTACTCTTAAAGAGATGATGAATGCAATGATTATAAGCTCTGGTGTACCACAGAATTTGTGGGGGGAAGCCATACTCTCAGCAAACTATATTCTGAATAAGATACCTCAGAAAGGTAAGGATGAGACTCCTTATGAATTATTCCATAAACATAAGACGTCTTATAAACACCTAACAGTGTGGGGGTGTTTGGCTAAGGTTAAAGTACCTAAGCCAAAGCAAGTCAAAATCGGACCTAAAACTATTGACTGCATCTTCATTAGATATGCAAGTAATAGTAGTGCATATCGGTTTATTGTGCACAAGTCAGAAATTCCAGATATGAATGAAGGAATGACAATAGAATCAAGGAATGCTGTATTCTTTGAAAATATATTTCCTTCTAAGGAACGGAAAGAAACAAGTTCAAGTAAGAGAACTTATGAAACTACAAACGGTCCATCTCAAGAAGAGGAGGAAGAAGAAGGAACTAGACGTAGTAAAAGGGCAAGAGTGGAAAAGTCTTTTGGTCCTGATTTTCTATCATTTATGTTAGAAAACGAACCCGCAACTGTTAAAGAGGCTTTAACCAGTCCGGATGCTCCGTTCTGGAAAAAAGAAATTAACAGTGAGATAGAGTCCATTATGCATAATAATACTTGGGAGTTGGTTGATCTTCCACCAAGATGTAAACCGTTAGGTTGCAAATGGATCCTTAAGAGGAAGTATAAGGCTGATGGATCCATTGATAAGTTCAAGGCCCGGTTGGTAGCCAAAAGGTTTAGACAAAAGGAGGGATATGATTTCTTTGATACATATTCTCCGGTGACAAGGATCACGTCTATTCGTGTTCTCATCGCTATCGCTGTTGTGCATAACCTTGAGATACATCAAATGGATGTGAAGACAGTTTTCTTGAATGGAGAGCTAGATGAAGAAATCAACATGGAACAACCAGAAGGGTTTGTTGTTCCTGGTCAAGAGAAAAAGGTGTGTAAACTTGTAAAGTCACTGTATGGACTAAAACAAGCACCTAAGTAATGGCATGAGAAGTTTGACCGAATGATGTTGTCAAACGGTTTCAAAATCAATGAATGTGACAAGTGTGTCTACATTAAAGGAACATCGAAATCATTTGTGATAGTATGTCTGTATGTAGATGGCATATTAATAATGGGTAGTACTCATGAATTGATCATTAATACTAAAAGCATGTTAAAGAAGCATTTTGATATGAAAGATATGGGACTAGCTGATGTGATCTTAGGAATCAAGATCTCTAGAACATCAGATGGAATAGTCTTGTCACAATCCCATTATATAGAAATTTTTCTTCGAAAATTCAATGCATTTGATGACCCTCCGGCTAAGGTACCGGTAGACTTGAGTCTACACCTAGTCAAGAATAAAGGGGAACCGGTTTCTCAACTGGAATATGCAAGAATAATTGGTAGTCTAATGTACTTTACGAATTGTACTCGTCCAGACATTGCATATTCAGTGAGCAAACTAAGTAGGTTCACAAGTAATCCCAGTAAGGATCACTGGAAAGCCCTGACAAGGGTATTAAGATATTTAAAGTATACATTAAATTATGGTATACTTTATAATAGATATCCAGCAGTATTAGAAGGATACTGTGATAAAAATTGGATATCTGACACTAAGGACTCCAAATCCACAAGTGGATATGTTTTCACAATAGGTGGAGGAGCGGTGTCATGGAAATCTTCCAAACAAACATGTATAGCTTGATCAACAATGGAATCTGAGTTTATAGCCTTAGACAAAGCTGGAGATGAAGCTGAATGGCTAAAGAATTTCCTAGAAGATATCCCTTGTTGGAGTGAACCTGTGCCAGCAGTTCCAATTCATTGTGACAGTCAATCAGCAATTGGAAGGGCACAAATCAGCATGTATAATGGTAAGTCGAGACACATTCTTCGAAGACATAATACCATTAGACAGTTGATCTCAAACGGTGTTATCGCAGTTGACTATGTGAAGTCAAAAGATAACTTAGCAGATCCTTTTACAAAAGGAATAAACAGAGATCAACTGATCAAGTTGTTAAGAGGAATGGGTTTAAAATCCACAACAAAAAAAACTCATAGCGGACACTCAACCTTGATAATTAGAGATCCCAAAACCCTGGTTCAATGAGACAACCAAGTTATGATGTTTAGTTGAAACACTTGGAACCTGTTTCATACTCATTCCTAGAACGTCCAAGTGTAAGTACCTGCAACAATGGTGGGTTAAGTTGAGAAAACTTTTAATGATTCCTATACCTAAATAGGTGGAGTACAGTAGGATATTCTTTATAGGAGAATCACCTATATAACTGAGAAGTAATAAGGTCGCTTCTAAAAAGAATGCTTGTAAATAAGATACGGTCCAGGGCCAAAATGGACAAAAACGTGAGAAGAAAAAAGTGTTAGAGTTGTTATTGTGTAAGTACTATTGTCTTGGTATACATTATACAGTGATTAGTTCAAAGCATCACGCTACTAAGGGGCTAGTATATCCTATAGTATTTTACTAAGGGAGGTTCAAGGCCACAAGCTACCGATCCTGATGCAATAATGGTTCGCCGGAACTTCTGAACGAACTGCATACATACATTAATTGTCATTCATGTGGGAGATTGTTGGAAATGGGTTTGCAAAAATAGGTTTGACCTATCTATGACCCATTTTTCAAGTGGGTGTCATTTATTAGAAAATGAAACAAGTTACAAAACTGTAATCTACTATGTGAGTAGATTAAGAAAATGTATTTACTTTCTCAAAACCATTTCCGGGTGAATGAGAAATTAATGCTCAAAGTGTGTAACTTAGTAATGAGATTTGAAGAGTTATGAATATGGAAAGTCATGTATCCCACATTGGTTGGAAAATGAAAAAGATGAGTATATTTATTATAGCTCATCTAAGGAGGTACCAATCAAGTGTGGACTTGGGCTTCCAAGCTAAGTGGAGGTGGTGTGGCTCGGTTTAGGGCGCACTTTGCACTTCGGTATGTATGCATCGGTCGCTGGGAGCTGTGGAGCCTTAAATTTTTTACCATCTCAACCAGATGGTTGGTTCAGCCCATGGGTCGGACCGACCGGTTCGGGTGGAGGTGGTGTGGCTCAGTTTGGTTTATGGTTGGAGCGGTCAGACCGCGGGTCGGAATCTGGGGCGCATGGGTTCAGTGTATCTGGACATACCCGTTGGAGCTGTCACTGATCGGTTTGGAGCACCCGTTGGGGCGGTTCGCTGAATCTGCTCCCTCCATCAGGTGCGATCAGACGGCCCAGATTCACCCGATCTGAATAACACCTATTCCAAGAAAGGACACCAGGACTCTTCGAAATCTATATAACGCCCCCCAGTCTGCCATTCAATTCACACCAAGCATTCTAGCTTTCTATAATCTGTTAAAAGAGCATATTGTAGCATTCTCTCCTTCCTTCCAAAGTTCAGAAGTGTCAAACACTCTTTGTTCGTAGATTTTCTGATTTGTAGTGCTACTATCAGAAATAAAAAGTCATTTTATCTTAAAGAGGATTGCCAGCAACCGTAAGCACCGTAGCGGGGCAAAATCTTCTTGCGGAAATTGTGCCATCACAAGACTCGACTTCCGTCCCCATTTTCGTTTTATTTATTTCCTCATTTTCGAGAAAACCTTTCTGTGTCTCCAAAGGAGTGGCCCAGTGGTAAAGCCAAGCCTCACCCTTGGTGAGTGCTAGGGTTCGATCCCTCTCCTCGCTTCCTTATGGCGTGGACATCGTCAAAAAAACATATAGTATATAGTTGAAAATTTGAAATCATACAAATGCAATCGGTTTTTTTATTGAGCTTCTATGGCAGCAAAATGTTACGGAGTATGAATTTAGTGCTACATCGAAAAAAATTATCACCCTCTTCCGAACTTAAAATCCCTAACCTATAACTGGAACCCTTGTAACATAGTGCATTTCATTAATCCAAACGCGAACCCTATCACACCGGAAGTCAGTAGTCACAAACGATCCTTCCATCACCAATTCAACTGTGAGTGAGGGATCGTCCTCCCGGATGATGGACACGACATTAGCTCCTTTCCACCCGCGAAGTTCTGGCCATGCACTCTTTTCAACACCTAAACAAAAAAAACCTTATTAGAACGAGATGAGTAAGAACTACATTCTAACGTAATCAATTATTCTGCCAAATGAATATAGAAAACCCTATTACCTTGACAGAAGGGTGCCATATTCACTCCTTGATGATTTATAGTATATACTTTTCTTCAAATATATGATGAAGCTTTTAGTTTATTTCGAGTTGTTGTGATTCAATTGCTGCAGTGAAATGGGTGTTTATAGGCTGCAATTTTGAGATAGGATAGTTTGTGAAGGGGTGATTTGGTCTTTGCTTGACCTTTAATTTTAGCCATATGAATTATGAAATAGTACTTTGTACGCGCACGCGCAGAAGATAGTAGGTGATAGTTGACATTTGAAAATTTTGTATGTTACAAGTACAACGACTAGTCAAAATTCTTAATCTGAAGTTTTCCTTACTTTATATTTAGTGTTTAAAATGAAGAGTTCTTTAACCAATTTTCCTTTTAAGGCACAACAAAATTAAAAAATAAAAACACCTTTACATATTTACCCCGAGGTAGACACTCTCAACCATAATGGCCCACTGACGGAGCAACGAATAATATTATGTTCCGTTGATTATCGCAACAATGATGAATTATTATTCTTCGAGATCCTATTAATTCAACAATGAATTAAAGGAAATCGAAAAAGAAGTCAAACAATCATAAAAATAACCATAATCTATATATTAACCTAATAGACCTTTAATTCAACAAAATAAAGTCCGTCCTAATATACTTTTAACGGTACCAATCTCACTTATCTAATATTAAATCCGAAATTTACAATAAAAATAAAAATTATAAATAAAATTAACACTTAAACTTTGTTTCCATATTGATCTCCATCATATACACTAGGGAATTACAGATGGGAAGCTTCTCTGATCAGCACATCAGTCTGGTGGAGCATTTATCCCACATCGGGAATTAACTAGCCAAAGCCTGACTATATAAAGATCCAGGGTCACTTCTCCCATTGCCAATTGGTTTTGGGATGGAACCTCAGACTTTATCATGGTATTAAAGCTGACCCTTTACACGTGAGAGCCCAAAGTCCGGCCCACGATGATCCAGCCCCACGTCACCCAATTATATGTCCGGCCCACGATGATCTGGCCCACGTCACCCAATTATATGTCCACTACGCGTGAGGGGACACTATATAAAGATACAGGGTCACTCCTCCCATTGCCATGGAACCTCAGATTTTATCACGTTCATCAAACATTATTTCTTCTCCCTATGTTTCAGTATCCAAGAAATATTCCGTCAATGACTTTTGGATTTAATATATCAAGATTTAATTTTTTCAGTCAAAGCATTTGGTTCTTTAAGGCAAATGCTTTCTGCAATTTATAAGGTGTCTTCGATCATGTGATACTTATTGATTGGTGAGAGTTGTGTTTTGGAAAGGGTTTCAAATTTCTCATCCAATCCCAAATCCGAAGCTTAAGATTAACTTACCAAACACAACCTAAATTGCTTAAATCTTTCTTTCTATGTGCGATTCAGAATTCCTATTCTTAGGTATATTCATATGTTCTTGCAGTGATATTAATAAGATTCTCATTATTCCTTCAGATGTTGAAAATTTATTTTTATTACTAGCATTCTACCCAAAAAAAAAAAAAAATCACAAAATTCCTCAGGCTCTAAGAAATAAAATACTCCTCCCTCTGTCTCGCCCGACTTAGGATTCTTGGTCAAGCAATTTATACTTTGACCAACAATTTGAACAAAAATAATTATCTTAATGAAAATCTAAAAATAGTTATTTAGTTTATTATTAATCGTGATACAATTACAAGTTTTAAATTTTTATTAGCATCGTTATATTTCTTCAAATAATTGGTCAAAGTATAAATTGTTTGACCAAGAATCCTAAGTCGGGTGGGACGGAGGGAGTATAACTTAGTGAGACTTTCACATTCTGTTATCATGCAGACATAATCTTTAGAATGCACCCCTTGTCTGCTTGGAAAAGGGATGCTACGACACTTAATGTGCTCTTTTCCTTACATGACAAGATCGAGTTGATATAACACATAAACATACTTTGTTGTAACGCAACGAAAGACAAACAGATATATAAGACAGAAAGTAAAACAAGAACACATAGATATATATGGTTCACTATTGCCAAATAGTTGTGTCCACGAGTGGACGGAAAACAAATTTATTATTATGAAGATCAAGTACAAATTAGAACACTAAGTCAGAAACAGAATACATAAAAAAAAGGCTCGCATAACTTGATGTAGAACACAACAGTTGGTTAAGAGTAGAAACCTAGGGTTTCAGGAAACCCTAGAACATAAGCCGACCCAATACCAAAAGCTTGCGGACTCATGCGTATGCATAGGTTAGACGCATAGCCCTATGTGTGCACTTATCTTGCGCGCATGCCTGGTCAGAAGGGTTTCCTCAAAACCAATGTTAATGTCCACTTATGCACTCGGGAGATGCGGGCGCATGCCCTACCTATGTGGCCGCATAGCTTAGGCGCATTCCCCCGCCATAATGTCTTGCAAAGTCAGAATCAAGGCAATGATCCCAATGTACTTTAATTATTCCAACAATAGACTTTCAAATAGTAGATATTATACTCCCTCCGTCCCACTCGAATTAGGATTTTTTGGTTGGACACGGGGATTAAGGAGACAGTGTTAGTGGAGTAGGTGTTGTGAGTATGAAAACTGAAGTATGAGAGAGAAAGTGTGGTAGAGAATAATGAGTTGAAAGTTGTTGTAAGTGTGACTGTGGGTCCATTAAATAAAACACTTCCTTTTTTGGGTTGTACTAATTCAAATGGGACACCCAAAATAAAAAATTGTCCTAATTCGAGTGGGATGGAAGGAGTATTGTAATTAAAGTGCAAAATCATACATTCAGAAATGAAAATTGATCTAGTAAAAGAAAAGGGAAAACATAAGTTATTAACCAATAATTAAACTGTCTTTCTTTCTCAAATTTATATAGATTTTACACTTCTATATATTTGCATCTTTTTACATTTTGTACAAGATAAGCAGGAACATGACATGAAGTCAAACAAAAAAATCATTTATTCCTTCAAAGAGGCATGTACATGACATAAAGTCAAACCAACGCAATGGCAAAATAATAAGTTTGACCAGTCTTGGTAATTCTAGCAAGCTAGCTGGTTTTCGAATCTTGGCACTATAGCTCCTATCTTTTCACGCGCAGAGAATACTTCAAATGGTTACAAAGTCATTCAACGACCAACTCATTCTTTCACAAGCGATCCTATTATCTTAAAATTTTACCCTATAAATACTCATCTCATCGCAACTAATAAATCACAAATCAAAAACTGAGCAGAAACTTCATTATATTTTAGACGAACCGCATAATATAAATTGCAAAGCAAGTGAAAATGGCATCATTTTGTCAAGGTAATGTGGTAGAACGTAATAGTTTTTCTTCTTTAAATTTAGGCAATTCTCAGTCAAGACTTTATATGAATTCCACAGAATTTCTCTTATTAACATTTTTTTTTTTTTTTTTTTTTGTTTACAGATGTTGGAAAGAGTTCATGGCCGGAGCTTCGTGGGTGGAAGGGGCAAAATGTTGTGTCCATCATCAGGGAGGACAATCCTTCACTTACTGTTGAAATGGTGTTGGAAGGATCGTTCGTGACTGCTGATATTCGCTGTGATAGGGTCCGTGTTTGGGTTAATGAATTTCACTATGTTACAAGGGTTCCAACTATTGGATAGGGATTTGGAAATGAGGAGATCGTTTTACCCTATCCAATTTAGTTCTTCTATTCCATTGCCAAATAAAAGTTACCCAATAAAGATACTCAATAAAAGTTCAGATTGCATTTGTACTGTGAAGTGTATGTTGTGATAATCCTTAGTGAAAGTTCCAATATTAAGCAAAACAAATCAAAAAATAAAAAGTTAATTTGAACCGTGCATGTTGCCAACATATTTCACAGAATGCGAAACCATAGTTTATATTAAATTCGAAAAATTAATGCAGCCGACCTTAAAATATACTCCCTCCGGCCCAAAATATCTGTCTTTTTTTACATTTGCACAATTCTTAAGAAATAGTGTCAAATACCAATATTACCCTTCTATTTATTGACTCTTAAATGTCACTAATACTGCCCAACAAATCAATATACCCCCATTAACTTTTTGATCCTCTCTCTCTCTCTCTCTCTCTTTCTCTTTCTTCTACCCACTAACTCATCTATCTATTCCCCTCCCAAACCCACCCTCTTCCCCCTCCATGAACGCCAACTGCAAATCTCATCCCTTCCACGGCTTACTCACTATCAATATTTTCACCAAAACCCCAATTCAAGACTTAATCCCATTAAACAAAGGCTCTGATTTACCACTTATTCTCAAGAACCCACTTGTATGTACGTCTCCAACAATATGCAATATCTTCAACAGTGAGAGTCATCGCCGCCACCATCTACAATTGCCTTCTTAAAGTCTGCCTTAGATTTTTTATTTTTTTCGGGGGGTGGTTGTCTTGATTGTTTCTGCAAAACTTCAACTATTTGATTAAAAAAAAAAAAAAAAACGCTTTAGAATTTTGGATGAATAAGTAAGGATGAGTTGGTTGAATTTTGATCTTTCCCTTGAGAAATGAGAGATGATGAAAAGTTTATGGGAAACTGAAGAGAGAGAGAGAGAGGTGGAAGGGAGTTGGAGTCTTAATCAATGAGAGAAGGAAAGAGACGGCTGAGACAAGGGTATAGTTGGAACATATGTAATTTTAGGCTAAGAACGTCAGTTAATTTGGACCAATTTTTTGGCCCAAAAACGACAGATAAACTGGACCAGAGGGAGTACTCACAAAATGACAAATGATTAAGTATCAATACTAGAATTACACAATACTAACTGAAAAAAAATGTTGACAAATACAAAAAATGTCGGTAATTTGAGAGAAATCGATGATGAAAAAAGTAGTTGAAAATTCCCATCGGTAATTAATGTCAATGAACTCAAGGTCGGCGGTTATGCTGACGACTTTTTCTCTTGGTGCCTTCGAAAACTGATCATGCTAAAACATTAATGTCAACACTATAAACCAGAGACTCTACACGTAGATATTAATTAATCTTGTCCATTTAAGGAAAACGAGGAATGGGATCATTGACAATGTTTGACGGATCACACTATGGATTCTGGTGGATACAAATAAATGTATTCTTATACTGTAAGGATCTCTATAAACCTTTTACTGAAATTAAGTCTTAGAGAGATAAGGATGATGAAAGGAAATTGTTGCATAGGAAAACGACAAATGATTTGGTCAACTCTTTCTTGGTGGATTCCAAGGTTTTGTGTTTGAGGTTTCATCGCTAGATGAGATCTTGTGATTAGTGCGCTAAATCACGAAACTTATCGCTTCCGTCCTGCGTCAGTTGGCATCAGAGCAGGCCATATCCTGTCTTTTGCATCATACTGAAATATAATGGGGGATCGGGAAATAAAGGCTGGTATCGATGGTGTAACCACCGCTATCAATTCCTTGGCAACGCAGATTGCAGCGTTGGTTGCCGCTCAACAAAATCAAAACTGTCATGGTGAGAGAGACAGGGTTGATCCAAGACGACGTCCTCAAGGGACAGAAAATCGGGATGAAGGGATTTCCAGTTCCAGATCTGATGACGAGGTTATTCGTGAAATCGATCTTCGATTGGATCGTGCTCGACAACAGGAACAGTATTTCCTAGCGTTAGAGGACGAAGAACTCGACGAAGCTGACAAGCATGACCGACGTGTGCAGAAATATAAATCAATTAGAGATCTGAATCGAGCAGCAAGGGAACGAGTGCTTAGAAAGCGACATAGGATGGAAGCCAAAATTTTTGCTGACAAAGCCGATCATTATACTGCCAAAATTAAGAGACTGGAAGCGCGCAGATCTGCTGTTTTTGAACGTGATGAAGAAGAACGTCGGGCTCAGTTCGAGGTGTTGTTGCAGAATAACAAGACTATTGCTGAAGAAGAAAGTCGCGAAGAAAACATCCACCGCGTCGATCCGATTGAAGAGAAAGAGTCAGATTGAAACGGAAAAGATTTAATAGCAGTCAAATCCGCGAATCAGGATCTACAAATAATGAATGAAGATTTCAAAGGAGAGAAAATTAGTAATAATTTTCTGTCCATGGTTGAAGATCCCGTTTCAAAGGCAATAGTTCGAGAAAAAAATATTGAAGGTTTGATTAATTTTTTTGAAAATTTTGTTTTGCGTCAAATTGTGCTTAAGGAGCGGATCTATTCAAAATATTTATTCAAGTGGGACGGAAATTTCCAAACATCAGAGATGAACTTGGGGTCGAGTTCTTTGGAAGAAGAGGTGACTGATGTAGGAGCGAAGACGGCAGAATCCCAGCGCAGCAGCCACCGAGCGCCTGCCCGCTAGGCACCAGGCGCCCGCCTGGAATTAAGTTCAAAACGGCTGAAGCTACTGGCATGTTCGAGCGCCCTCTTGGGCTAAGGCAGGCGTCCGCTCGCTATGTCGGGCAGAATAGTACCAGTAGCATTTTATTGTTTTACGCGCAGGAGAATTAGGGTTTGTTTTGGTATTATTTGTTTAGTTTAGGTGTTTTATTAGACTAGGGTTTGTTAGTTATTAGTAGTATAAATACTCTTTAGTTCATTGTGTGGGAAAAACAACTTTTGCTATCAATTGAACTTTTGTTCTTGGAGATTTATTTCTCTTTCTTGGTGGATTCCAAGGTTTTGTGTTTGAGGTTTCATCGTTGGATGAGATCTTGTGATTAGTGCGCTAAATCATGAAAATAACCCAAGTTTGTAACAAAAACGATATAAAACGCGAAACAGTAATTTTCTGCCGCAAACCGAGCGGGCGCTCGCCTTCATGCAAGGGAGCGCTCTAGTCGCCAGAACGATCGGCCAGTTTGGGATTTAAATTCAAGCGGGCGCTTGGGCATATGTGGGCGGGCGCTCGTTAACCTGCTGTGCTGGAAATCGCCTTGTTGCTCCTACATCAGTCTCCTCCACCTCTAAAGAACTCGACCCCGAGTTCACTCTAGGATAGAGGACTCCATCTGCATGGTACTCATAAATATCCGCAACATTGAAAGTATTGGAGATATTCAAATCACCAGGACGTGCCACCACGTAAGCATTATCATTAATCTTGCGAGTCACTTTAAACGGTCCACACTTGCGAGGCTGTAACTTCTTGTAAGTTCCCACGGGAAAACGCTCCTTACGAAGAAACACCATCACCTCATTACCAACCTTGAACACCTTGACCCGCTTCTTCTTGTCAGCAGCAGCCTTATTCTTCAAACCCGTTGCCTCCAATCTTGCCTTGACCGCCTCCTTGACAGCTTGCACATCACTAGCCATATTTTCAGCCGCTTGACTCACACCCCGACCCTTAGGTAATGGTACCAAATCCACCACATGCCTAGGAGTAGAAGTATAAACCAGAGAAAAAGGTGATTTACCCGTGGCCGAATGCACTGCACTGTTGTAAGCAAACTCCACCTGCGGTAAAGCTAAATCCCACTGCTTCGGTTTGTCCCCACAAACACTTCTGATCATATTCTTCAATGTCCTGTTAGTAACCTCTGTCTGACCGCCCGTCTGCGGATGAGCTGTAGAACTCCGATTAAGCGCTGTACCAAACATGCACCACAAAGTAACCCAGAAGTGACTCAAAAATTTGGTATCCCTGTCCGAAGTGATGGATTTAAGAACCCCATGTAGTCGGACAACCTCTCGAAAGAAAAACTTCGCAATATTAGTTGCATCCGCAGTCTTCTTGCAAGCAATGAAATGAGACATTTTGGAAAATCGATCCACTACTACAAACACAGAATCTACACCTCGTTGTGTACGCAGTAAACCCAACACAAAATCCATAAACAAATCTAGCCATATATCATCAGGAATAGGTAAAGGTAAATAAAGACCAGTATTTTGAGACTGACCTTTAGAAACCTGACAGACATAACAACGCCTGACAATAGAACCAGCATCCTTCCTCAGTTGAGGCCAGAAATATCGCTCCTCCAAGCTAGCAATAGTCTTGTCTCGTCCCAAATTCCCACTAAGACCTCCACCGTGTAAGTCTCGAATCAGCTTCTCTCGTAGAGACGAAAAAGGAACACATAAACGATCCCCCTTAAACAGAAAACCATCCCGAATATGAAAATCTGCACTAGGATGTTTACCCGCACACTTATACCACAACTCCTTGAAATATGCATCCTCCTCATAAAGATCCTTCAGCAAGTCAAAGCCCAAAATTTCCTAAGACAACGTGAGCAACAAAGAAGCCCTTCTACTCAAAGCATCGGCAACCTTGTTCTGAACACCTGATTTATACTGAATAATAAAATGAAATTTTTGCAGATAACTAACCCAACGAGCATGCATCTTATTTATCATTTTCTGACTATGCAAAAATTTTAAAGCAAGATGGTCAGAAAATAGAATAAACTCCCTCTGAACAAGATAATGCTCCCACTGTTGCAAAGCCCGATATACTGCATAAAACTCCTGATCATATGTACTCCATTTCTGTCGAGCCTCACTCAACTTCTCACTAAAGAAAGCCACTGGTCGTTTTTCTTGTGAGAGAACAGCCCCAATCCCTACACCACTAGCATCACACTCCACCTGAAATATCTTGTCAAAATCTGGTAGTGCAAAAATTTTCCTTGATGAGAGCAAAATTCTGCTCTTGCTCAAAACCTCACTGAAATTTACCCTTCTTCAAACACTCGGTGATAGGTGCAGTAATGGTGATAAAATTACGTACAAACCTCCTGTAAAATGTAGCTAGACCATGAAAACTACGCACCTCGGTGACCGATGTGGGGGCTGGCCAATCCCGGATTGCCCTCACTTTATCTTCATCAACCTGAATCCCATCCTCACCAACAACAAAGCCTATGAAAAGCAATTTGTTGGTGCAAAATGTGCACTTCTTAAGATTGATATACAACTGATTATCTTTTAAAACCTGCAACACTTGTCTAAGGTGTTCCAAATGTGCAGTTCTATCTTTTACTATAAATCAGGATATCATCAAAATAGACTACCACAAATGAGCCAATAAAAGGACGGAATACCTGGTTCATCAACCTCATAAAAGTGCTAGGGGCATTAGATAGCCCGAATGGCATGACAAGCCACTCATACAGTCCATCCTTGCTCTTGAAAGCTGTCTCCCACTCATCCCCAGGCCTGATCCGAATCTGATGGTACCCACTGCGTAAATCCAGTTTTGTAAACACCTTAGAACCAGATAACTCATCAAGCATGTCTTCCAAATGAGGGATAGGAAATCTATACTTGATGGTGATCTTGTTGATGGCTCTGCTATCAACACACATACGCCACTGATTACCCTTCTTTAGCACAAGAAGGACCGGTACTGCATATGGGCTCATACTCTCCCTGATAAACCCCTTCCGCAGAAATTCCTCAATCTGCTCTTGGATTATTTCATTCTCCTTGGGACTCATGCGATAATGTGGGAAGTTTGGCAAACTAGCTCCCAGAATCAAGTCAATCTGATGCTGAATGTCCCTCATAGGAGGGAGGTCATTGGGTAATTCATCAGAAACCAATTCTTGAAAACCCGCAAGAAGTTCTTCAATATCCCTTGGTAACCCAATCTCCACACTGACAGAACCCAACAGCCCTTTTATGATTATCGAACAAAAATACTCTGCCTCTTCAATAGCTGCGGTAAGATCTTTCTTGTTCTGTGTAAGCATCAAGACCGGTTCATTTTTCTCAACCTGCTTATCAAAACGCAGAACAGGAGCTATAGCAATTTTATGATTATCCCATTTAAACATCACTACATTATCCTTACCCCGATAAGTAATGTTGTGGTCATATTGCCATGGGCGACCAAGCAAAATATGACAGACATCCATAGTTAAAATATCACACAAAACCTCCTCCTTGTAGTACTTGCCAATAGAAATAGGGACCCTGCAAATCCGTGTCACCCTAAGTTAGAATCCCTTATTCAGCCATCCCAAATTATAAGGTTTCTCATGAGGTTCAGTTTTTAATCCCAGGAAATCAACCAATTTCTGCGACAATAGATTTTCAGTGCAACCATTATCAATAATCAAATTACATACCTTGTTCTTTACAGAACAGTGTGCTCGAAACAAATTCTTCTGTTGTCCCTCATCCTTGGAAGTTAGTAGCATCTGTTGAAGCACCAATCCAACTCACTCCTCAGATTCCTCTTCAGTGAATTCAACCCCTTCATACTCATTATCATTATCCTCGTCGCCTTCCTCCTCACTTCCATCTTCCAGAATTGCAGCAGTTCGCCTAGAGGGGCAAACATTGAATCTGTGACCCTATCTATTGCAAAAAAAAAACACTTATCCCCTGTTGGTTTAGCATAAGGATTAGCTGTTTTCTGTGCTGGTGCCTTGCTTCCCATGGAACTGCTAGTATTGTTAGTAACTTTAGTCTGCGAGGTTGAGTCCTTACTCGTAGTCCCTTTCTCCTTATCAGTCCCTGCTTCAGAACTACTCTGTGGATCCCATTTGCGAAAAGGAGGGTTAAAATTCCTCGTACTCGACTTTTCCATGAGTTCGGCTTTCAAAGCCAGCGTGGAAGCATCCATCAAATTCCACACCTGATGCAATCCCATCTTCTCATGTATGGAACTTTTCAGGCCATTAATATAACGAGCAACTTTCTGATCCTCAGACTCCTCAATCTCAACCCATGCAGTATATGTTTGAAATTCCGTAGTATACTCATCAACTGTTCTCTTGCCCTGCACACAATTGAGATACAGTTTGTACAAGATCTGCTCATAATCCGCCGGTAAAAACCTCTCAGAAATTAGCTATTTCATACGCCTCCAAGTTTTAACTGGCCCCTTTTTTTGCTGTCGTCTCTGTACTGCTAGTTTATCCCACCAAACTGTAGCAGTATTCTTCAATCGGATCGCCACCATCTTTACCTGTTTATTTGCAGGTACTTCCATAACATCGAAAAAACGATCTACCTCATTCTGCCAATCTAAGAAATTTTCAATCCCCATGGTTCCATAGAACAAAGGAATATCAGTCTTACATCTATAATCATGGCAGTTTCGATTATTACCTTCAATTGGTTCTTCATCATCAACAACCTCTTCTTCAGAACTGGACTCTTCGTCATCCTGATTCTCTGCCCGTTGAGGACGTCGAACTGGATTTCGAACTGGATCAACCCTGTCTCTCTCACCCCTATGGTCTTGATTAACGTTTTGACCCTGTTGAGCAGCCACCAATGCTGCAATCTGTGTTGTTAAGGCAACGATAGCGTTGGTAATCCCATCAATATCCGCCTTTGTAGCCTGATCTCCCATAATGATTCAGTATGATGCAAAAGACAGGATATGGCCTACTCTAATACCAACTGATGTAGCCAAAAGCAATAAGTTTCGTGAGTAGTGTACTACACACAAGATTTCACAAGCGATGAAACCTCAAACACATAAACCTTGGAATCCACCAAGAAAGAGAAGAAATTCTCCAAGAACAAAGTTCAATTGATAGTAAAAGTTGTTAACCCTAAAACAATAAATCCTGAGGTGCGTAGTTTTCATGGTCTATCTACATTTTACAGGAGGTTTGTACATAATTTTAGCACCATTACTGCACATATCACCGAGTGTTTGAAGAAGGGTAAATTTCAGTGAGGTTTTGAGCAAGAGCTGAGTTTTGCTCTCATAAAGGAAAAACTTTGCACCGCACCAGTTCTTGCACTACCAGATTTTGACAAGATATTTCAGGTTGAGTGTGATGCTAGTGGTGTAGGGATTGGGGCTGTTCTCTCACAAGAAAAACGACCAGTGGCTTTCTTTAGTGAGAAGTTGAGTGAGGTTCGACAGAAATTGAGTACATATGATCAGGAGTTTTATGCAGTATATCGGGCTTTGCGACAGTGGGAGCATTATCTTGTTCAGAGGGAGTTTATTCTATTTTCTGACCATCTTGCTTTAAAATTTTTGCATAGTCAGAAAATGATAAATAATATGCATGCTCGTTGGGTTAGTTATCTGCAGAAATTTCCTTTTATTATTCAGCATAAATCAGGTGTTCAGAACAAGGTTGTCGATGCTTTGAGTAGAATGGCTTCTTTGTTGCTCACGCTGTCTCAGGAAATTGTGGGCTTTGACTTGCTGAAGGATCTTTATGAGGAGGATGTAGATTTCAAGGAGTTGTGGTATAAGTGTGCGGGTAAATATCCTAGTGCAGATTTTCATATTCGGGATGGTTTTCTGTTTAAGGGGGATCGTTTATGTGTTCCTGTTTCGTCTCTACGAGAGAAGCTGATTCGAGACTTACACGGTGGAGGTCTTAGTGGGCATTTGGGACGAGACAAGACTATTGCTAGCTTGGAGGAGCGATATTTCTGGCCTCAACTGAGGAAGGATGCTGGTTCTATTGTCAGGCGTTGTTATGTCTGTCAGGTTTCTAAAGGTCAGTCTCAAAATACTGGTCTTTATTTACCTTTACCTATTCCTGATGATATATGGCTAGATTTGTCTATGGATTTTGTGTTGGGTTTACCGCGTACACAGCGAGGTGTAGATTCTGTGTTTGTAGTAGTGGATCGATTTTCCAAAATGTCTCATTTCATTGCTTGCAAGAAGACTGCGGATGCAACTAATATTTCGAAGTTGTTCTTTCGAGAGGTTGTCCGACTACATGGGGTTCCTAAATCCATCACTTCGGACAGAGATACCAAATTTTTGAGTCACTTCTGGGTTACTTTGTGGCGCATGTTTGGTACAGCGCTTAATCGGAGTTCTACAGCTCATCCGCAGACGGGCGGTCAGACAGAGGTTGCTAACAGGACATTGGGGAATATGATCAGAAGTGTTTGTGGGGACAAACCGAAGCAGTGGGATTTAGCTTTACCGCAGGTGGAGTTTTTTTACAACAGTGCAGTGCATTCGGTCACGGGTAAATCACCTTTTTCTCTGGTTTATACTTCTACTCCTAGGCATGTGGTGGATTTGGTACCGTTACCTAAGGGTCGGGGTGTGAGTCAAGCGGCTGAAAATATGGCTAGTGATGTGCAAGCTGTCAAGGAGGCGGTCAAGGCTAGATTGGAGGCAACGCGTTTGAAGAATAAGGATGCTGCTGACAAGAATAAGCGGGTCAAGGTGTTCAAGGTTGGTGATGACGTGATGGTGTTTCTTCGTAAGGAGCGTTTTCCCGTGGGTACTTACAATAAGTTACAGCCTCGCAAGTATGGACCGTTTAAAGTGACTCGCAAGATTAATGATAATGCTTACGTGGTGGCACTTCCTGATGATTTGAATATCTCCAATACTTTCAATGTTGCGGATATTTATGAGTACCATGCAGATGGAATCCTTTATCCTGGAGTGAACTCGGGGTCGAGTTCTTTAGAGGTGGAGGAAACTGATGTAGGAGCAACAAGGCGATTTCCAGCACAGTAGGTTAACGAGCGCCCGCCCGCATATGCCCAAGAGCCCGCTTGAATTTAAATCCCAAACTGGCCGATCGTTCTGGCGACTAGAGCGCTCGCTTGCATGAAGGCGAGCGCCCGCTCGGTTTGCGGCAGAAAATTACTGTTTCGCGTTTTTATCGTTTTTGTTACAAACTTGGGTTATTTTCGTGATTTAGCGCACTAATCACAAGATCTCATCCAACGATGAAACCTCAAACACAAAACCTTGGTATCCACCAAGAAAGAGAAATAAATCTCCAAGAACAAAAGTTCAATTGATAGTAAAAGTTGTTTTTCCCACACAATGAACTAAAGAGTATTTATACTACTAATAACTAACAAACCCTAGTCTAATAAAATACCTAAACTAAACAAATAATACCAAAACTAACCCTAATTCTCCTGCGCGTAAAACAATAAAACGCTACTGGTACTATTCTGCCCGACATAGCGAGCTGACGACTGCCTTAGCCCAAGCGGGCGCTCGAACATGCCAGTAGCTTCAGCCGTTATGAACTTAATTCCAGGCGGGCGCCTGGTGCCTAGCGGGCGGGCGCTCGGTGCCTGCTGCGCTGGGATTCTGCCGTCTTCGCTCCTATATCAGTCACCTCTTCTTCAAAATAACTCGACCCCGAGTTCATCTCCGATGTTTGGAAATTTCCGTCCCACTTGAATAAATATTTTGAATAGATCCGCTCCTTAAGCACAATTTGACGCAGAACGAATTTTTCAAAAAAATTAATCAAACCTTCAATATTTTTTTCTCGAACTATTGCCTTTGAAACGGGATCTTCAACCATGGACAGAAAATTATTACTAATTTTCTCTCCTTTGAAATCTTCATTCATTATTTGTAGATCCTGATTCGCGGATTTGACTGCTATTAAATCTTCTCCGTTTGAATCTTACTCTTTCTCTTCAATCGGATCGACGCGGTGGATATTTTCCTCGCGACTTTCTTCTTCAGCAATAGTCTTGTTATTCTGCAACAACACCTCGAACTGAGCCCGACGTTCTTCTTCAGCACGTTCAAAAACAGCAGATCTGCGCGCTTCCAGTCTCTGAATTTTGGCAGTATAATGATCGGCTTTGTCAGCAAAAAAATTGGCTTCCATCCTATGTCGCTTCCTAAGCACTCGTTCCCTTGCTGCTCGATTCAGATCTCTGATTGATTTATATTTCTGCACACGTCGAGCATGCTTGTTCGCTTCGCCGAGTTCTTCGTCCTCTAACGCTAGGAAATACTGTTCCTGTTGTCGAGCACGATCCAATCGAAGATCGATTTCACGAATAACCTCGTCATCAGATCTGGAACTGGAAATCCCTTCATTCCGATTTTCTGTCCCTTAAGGACGTCGTCTTGGATCAACCATGTCTCTCTCACCATGACAGTTTTGATTTTGTTGAGCGGCAACCAACGCTGCAATCTGCGTTGCCAAGGAATTGATAGCGGTGGTTATGTTGGAGTAGAGATCCTCAAAGGAACAGAAAGGAGAATTCCAGGCAGAGGGAGCGAGCAGGCGCTCGGTGACCAGCAGACGGGCACTCATTTGGACAGAAGGTTGGTCCTTCAGAAAATCCATATCGAGCGGGCGCTTGGGGTAGTCCAGGCGGGCGCCTGGTCCGCTGACGGGATTTCGGGATTCTTTTCTGTTTAGGTTTAGATCTTATTCCAGGGCATGTATTTAAGCAATGTTCCGCCCCCAAACTCATTGTAACTTCAGAATAACATATTATAGTGCAAGATCCTGGCTTGGTAGTGCCCCCAGACGTAGTCAAACATATTGACGAACTGGGTAAACAATTTCTCTGTCTTTTGCTCTGTTATTTTCTTGTGCTTTGTTTGTGTGCCATTATTTTCTTGGGGTTACTGCTTGGGTTGTGAGGGTCTAATCCACAACAACTGGTATCAAGAGCTCTGGTTGGAGATCAAGGTTAATCGATCGATTGGTTTATCGGACGATTGGGGTTTGTCAAGCAATCAAGAATGGGCAAGGATAAACAAGCGGTGAAGAAATTCGATGGGTCTGACTACGGGTTTTGGAGGATGCAAATAGAGGATCTCTTGTATAACAAAGATCTCTATAAGCCTTTAAATGGAGTCAAGCCGGAAGGAGAAAAGCAGGAAGATTGGGATCTCATGGATCGGAAAGCCCTAGGGGTGGTTAGATCTACTTTGTCGAAGTGGATCGCAAAGACTACCAAGAGGCGAAGACCACAAAGGAGCTATTGGATTATCTTACTGAGAGATTTGAAACTCCATCTGCTGCAAACAAGGTTGATTTGATACGCAAGATGGGTAATCTCAAGATGCAAGAGGGAGGATCCTTAGCTAAACACATCGATGAGTTTATGGATGTTATAGACTCATTAACTGCGTTGGATATTACGTTTGATGATGAGTTCATGCGTGCTTGTTGTTAGCGTCTTTACCAGGAAGTTGGAGCGGGACGGTGACAGCGATCAATGCTTCGGCGGGTAAGAACAAATTTAAGTATGATGATGTTAAAGACTTCTTGTTGGGCGAGGAAAATCGTTTGAAGAAATTGGGGACATCATCTACTTCGGGATCGGCCTTACCTACTACTAGCAGGGGAAGGTCGGGTACTAGCAATAAAGGGAGAACTGAATCAAGGGAAACGTAGTGGGTGGTAAGGGCAAGGCCGTGGAGATCAGAGATAAACCAAGGGTCGTGAAAGGATCGGTGCAGTGTTATCATTGCAAGGAGTTAGGACACTACAAGAAGGATTGTCCCAATCGTGGGGGCAATTCGGTGAATGTGACAGTCGAAGGTGATGATGTACTGGTTCTGAGTGTTAGTAGTGCACTAGAACCATGGGTGCTGGATTCGGGGGCATCATTCCACTCTTGCGGGCATGCAGAAGAGATGGAGAATTATACTTCCGGTGATTTCGGTAAGGTCTATCTGGCGGATGGCGAGCCTTTGGAAATCAAGGGGAAGGGGGATGTCAGAATAGGAGCATCGGACGGGAAGGTCCTACATCTACACGGGTCAGACACATTCCGGGTTTGAAAAAGAACCTGCTTTCAGTTGGGCAGCTGGATGAAGAAGGTTACAAGGTAACTTTTGGCTGCAGGAACTGGGTTATTACCAAGGAGGATTCTGAGATCGCTCGGGGTAATAAAGAAGGGACATTGTATTTGGCGAATAACACCAAGGACAGTATCGCGGTGGCGTCAGCCAAGGGTGATACAGATTTGTGGCACTGTCGATTGGGTCACATGAGTGAGAAGGGGATGAAAGTACTTTGCTCAAAGGGAAAACTACCGGGTTTGAAGACAGTCGACGTGGGGATCTGCGAAGATTGTGTGTTTGACAAACAGGCGAGGAGTAATTTCTCGAGGACATGTAGGGCTTTGAGGGAAGCAAAGTTGGATTTGGTCCACACGGATTTGTGGGGGCCGGCCCCGGTAACTTCTCTAGGTGGTGCGTCATATTACATGACCTTTATTGATGATTCGACAAGGAAATTCTGGGTTTATTTCTTGAAACACAAAGATGAGGCATTCGAGGTGTTTAAGAAATGGAAGGCTTTGGTGGAGAATCAGACGGGACTTAAGCTTAAATGCTTGAGATCAGATAATGGTGGGGAGTATGAGCTCGGGGAGTTCAAGGAATATTGTGCAGCGAATGGCATTCGCATGGAGAAGACTCCAAAAGGCACACCACAACACAATGGGGTTGCAGAGAGGATGAACAGGACATTGAACGAGCGGGCTAGAAGTATGAGGTTGAAGTGTGGACTTCCGAAGACGTTCTGGGCATATGCGGTTGACACGGCTGCTTTCTTGATCAATAGGGGACCATCGGTACCATTGGGGAATGGAATTCCAGAGGAAGCATGGAGTGGCAAGCAGGTAAATCTGTCCTTTCTTCGTATATTTGGCTGCGTTTCATATGTTCATATTGATTCTGCTGATAGAACTAAGTTAGATGCAAAATTTGTAAAATGTATGTTTATTGGGTATGGCGGGGATGACTTCGGGTATAAGTTTTGGGATGACCAAAACCATAAAATTATTCGTAGTCGAGATGTGGTATTCAATTAACAGGTATTGTACAAGGACAGAAAGGGGGCATCTGATGATATTAGTTCGGAACCGGAGGTTGTAGAGGTGGATATTCCAGATTCGGGTGGGAGCAGGACGGTTCATGATGACCAAGGTCAGGGGGTCACTGAAGATGAACCACATACTCCAGAACCGGATATTCCGCTGCGTAGATCCAGCAGATTGCGTGGATCACCTGACAGGTATACTTCTTCGAATTACTATTTGTTGCTAACATATAGTGGTGAGCCGGAATGTTATGCGGAGGCTGTTCGTAGTGCACTTTGTGATAAGTGGAAAGCTGCGATGGATGATGAGATAGACTCATTAAAGGCCAACAAAACTTGGGAGTTGATTAAACTGCCTAAGGGGAAGAAGGCATTGCATAACAAGTGGGTTTACAGGATCAAGGAGTAAGCAAACGGCAGTAAGCGTTACAAGGCAAGGTTGGTTGTAAAAGGGTTTCAGCAAAAGTACGGTATTGACTACACCGAGGTATTCACTCCTGTTGTGAAAATGACCACTATCAGAATGGTTCTGGGGATAGTAGTGGCGGATAACTTGTTGCTGGAACAAATGGATGTAAAGACGGCCTTTCTTCATGGGGATTAGGAGGAAGAAATTTACATGGTACAACCAGAGGGTTACTTGTCTAAGGGTAGCGAAGAACTGGTTTGCAGATTGACTAAGAGTTTGTATGGCCTTAAACAAGCTCCTAAGCAGTGGTACAGGAAGTTCGATGGATTCATGCACGATATTGATTTTATCAGATGCGAGGCGGATCATTGTTGCTACTTCAAGAACACGGACAACGGGTACGTAATCTTGATGTTCTATGTGGATGACATGCTAATAGCGGGCTCTAGCAGTAGAGAGGTAAACAGATTGAAGGCTCAGTTGTCAGAACGGTTCGAGATGAAGGATTTGGGGGAGGCCAGAAAAATCTTGGGCATGCGGATTGACCGGAATAGGGAGTTGGGTAAGTTGGTTCTTTCACAGGCAGAGTATGTCGAGAAGGTCTTGGCTAGATTTTTCATGGAAGAGGCGAAGCCAACGGGCACACCACTGGGTATGCACTTCAAGCTATCCGAGAAGGACTCACCTAAGGGCAAGGAGGAGCGTGACAAGATGGCAAGGACTCCATATGCTTCGGCAGTGGGGAGTCTAATGTATGCAATGGTGTGTACAAGGCCGGACATTGCACATGCGGTGGGAGTAGTCAGCCGGTACATGGGCAATCCAGGGAAGCAACATTGGAAAGCGGTTAAATGGATCCTGCGTTACTTGAAGGGTACTGCTGGTAAGGCTCTGTGTTTCTCAAGCAAGGATGTCGTGTTAGCGGGCTATGTGGATGCGGATTTGGCATCAAGTGAGACAAGAGGAGAAGTACCACGAGTTATGTTTTCACATTGGGTGGTACGGCAATCTCCTGGGCTTCTAAATTGCAGAAGATCGTAGCTCAGTCTACTGCAGAAGCAGAATATGTGGCAGTAACCAAGGCAAGTAAAGAGATGGTATGGTTGCAGAACTTCTTGGGTGAACTTGGGAAGACGCGAAGTGGTAATGCTCTCTACAGTGACAGTCAGAGTGCAATACATTTGGCAAGGAATCCGGCGTTTCATTCTAGGACGAAGCACATTGAACTGAGGTTTCACTACATCAGGCATCTCTTGGAAAGGAATATCTTAAGGCTAGAGAAGATATTGGGATCGGAGAACCCGGCTGACATGTTGACAAAGGTTGTAAACCTTGATAAATTGAAGCTATGTATAGCTTCAATGGGGCTTGGAGAATAGGAGAGGAGGAAGGCATTACCATGATCGAGGTGAGCAATAGGACGACACCATGGATGAGTTGAAGACGGATACGGGGTTTGTATATGCGGTTGATCTCTAGGTGGGAGATTGTTGGAGTAGAGATCCTCAAAGGAACAAAAAGGAGAATTCCAGGCGGAGGGAGCGAGCGGGCGCTCGGTGACCAGCAGGCGGGCGCTCATTTGGACAGAAGGTTGGTCCTTCGGAAAATCCATATCGAGCGGGCGCTTGGGGTAGTCCAGGCGGGCGCCTGGTCCGCTGACGGGATTTCGGGATTCTTTTCTGTTTAGGTTTAGATCTTATTCCAGGGCATGTATTTAAGCAATGTTCCGCCCCCAAACTCATTGTAACTTCAGAATAACATATTATAGTGCAAGATCCTGGCTTGGTAGTGCCCCCAAACGTAGTCAAACATATTGACGAACTGGGTAAACAATTTCTGTGTCTTTTGCTCTGTTATTTTCTTGTGCTTTGTTTGTGTGCCATTATTTTCTTGGGGTTATTGCTTGGGTTGTGAGGGTCTAATCCACAACAGGTTACACTATCGATACCAGCCTTTATTGCCTGATCCCCCCATTATACTTCAGTATGATGCAAAAGACAGGATATAACCAGGCTCTGATACCAACTGACGCAGCACGGAAGAGATAAGTTTCGTAATTTAGCGCACTAATCACATGATCTCATCCAGCGATGAAACCTCAACACAAAACCTTGGAATCCACCAAGAAAGAGAAATAAATCTCCAAGAACAAAAGTTCAATTGATAGTAAAAGTTGTTTTTCCCACACAATGAACTAAAGAGTATTTATACTACTAATAACTAACAAACCCTAGTCTAATAAAATATCTAAACTAAACCAATAATACCAAAACTAACCCTAATTCTCATGTGCGTAAAACAATAAAACGCTACCGGTACTATTCTGCCCGACATAGCGAGCAGACGCCTGCCTTAGCCCAAGCGGGAGCTCGAACATGCCAGTAGCTTCAGCCGTTTTGAACTTAATTCCAGGCGGGCGCCTGATGCCTAGCGGGCGGGCGCTCGGTGGCTGCTGCGCTGTGATTCTGCCGTCTTCGCTCCTACATCAAACATGAAGGCTGTGGTGGTTCATTTATGATCTTTGGCACACATATACTCCCCCCGTTTCATGTGAATTGAGACAAAAGAAAATGGGCACAATAATTAAGAGAAAGTAGTGAATGTGTGCTGGAAAATGAAGAGAGTGAATGAGTGGGGTAAATAGTAGTGTTGGTTGGATAAAATGAGTGGTGGAAAATGAAGAGAGAGTATTAGTGGGGTTAAATGGGTGGGGTTGGGTGAATATAAAATATTAAAAAGTTTGCCATTTTGTGCAGTCTCAATTGAGGTGAAACGGACGAAAAGGGAAATAAGTCTCAATTCACACGAAAAGGAGGGAGTATGGACCTAACGGATAATTTTTCTGCAAATATCTGATCTTTGACTTTTTAACGAAAATCTTCTTGAGGCTTTTACTTTCTGTAAATTTGTAATATCATTTTTTTCTGCCAATTTTGGTTGTTCATTAAGAAAACCACCAAGCAGTCAGGCGTAAATTTTCTCATTTGAGATTAAGTCACTTTTTCTGAATATTGACAAGTCAAACCAAAGCCACTACACATGGTCTATGAAACAAGTAACAAGAGCAGCAACCAAAAGAGAAAACTCTCAAAACTTTTCCATCTTTTAGCTGTTTTTTAAAGACATTCATGCTTATATATAGCCGTCCAAAAACTAACTATGGCCTCAACACTCAAGCCCTCTCTCTCTCTCTCTCTCTTTCTCTCAAGATTTCCTATCAACTTATTAACATAGAGATGGTACATGTAAGAGAAATCTCAGCTTTCTTGCTCTTTTCATCGATTTTATTCTCGATCATTTCATTGCATTTTGTACAAGCTACGAGACCTTTAAATGGGGAGATGGACAAACTGAAGAAACAAGTTTCGTTACAAGAGGCACTTCCAAGGGGTCCAGTGCCACCCTCGGGTCCTTCTCCGTGCACTTACACCCCAGGACTAGGCTCCGGCACTTGCCCTTTAATTCACGGAATGCACTTTGCCGGTCATATCTTTCGCTCACCACCAGATTTCCCTAGACATTTAAACAGTTAGCAGCTTCTTTGGTTCCATGATCAAACATGAGATTTATGTGGATAAAAGATCTTGCTCTGATTACGTTAAGTCACCATACATTTAATTTGGATGTAAAATGTAAAAGTACCATTTTTTGTTCTTTTACTTGATCAATTATTTTTGTGGGGAAACTAAGTTAGTTTTGTGGTTTCCTTTTTTTCTTGCTCTGATGGTATCATTTTTCTACCTTCAGGTGGTGCATATTTGCTAACTTCGTAGTTTTACAATTCGGTTGTAAATATTAATCATCTGAACGTATGTCAAAATAATTAAGTCAAAATCATTTATCATCACCATCATTTTAAGAATGAAATATGGTTTAAGAAAATATAATCATAAATTTACATTAATCAGTTCTCTATGATAGTTAAAACGTACTCCTTTGTGTACAAAGTATGCCGCTAAATTTCCGGCACTTTTTCGTAAGTGCCGCTAATTTCCGGCACTTGTTAAAAAGTGCCAGAAATTAGCGGCACTTTTAAAAGTGCCGCAAATATACGGCACTTATGAAAGTGCCGGGAAAAGCCATTTTTGTTGTAGTGGCTTGAGATCCCTTTTGAATCTCTAAGTAGTCATACTATCACAATAAATGACTATTTGATATTCACATTATATTTCTATCTAGGTGTTACAAGAATTTTTATAAACCATATAGTATCTTGATAAATAGGGAGTACATTCACAAACTTCTTGCTAAGCCTAGAACTTACTCCACCAAAGAGGAAAGTATCCTAATAAGTAGATTTCCGCATATCTATAAATCATCCTTAGTCCATATCAGTCTAATGTCTTAGGTTAAAACCCTCACCTTGGAAAACCAATAAATTAGATTTTGAGTACCACATAGGTAGCCAACAACCTTTATAACCACTTGCTCACTAGTTAGGTCAAGGTCATTAAATAAATGATATATTATCCCAATAGCAAATCTAAAAGGTTAGGTCGAGTAAGCACATATTAAAAACATCATATGACTAACGACATTTGCATATAGAATTGTAGTCACAATTCTCTTTTTATCTTTATTCTTTACTATGCCATTTAATTATGTAGTATGTTGGAATGATTATGAGTTATTAAGAAGATCATTTTAAAACATTCAATAACCTCTGAAAGGTGAGTCTTCAAAACTAAGAAGTCTCTAATTTTAATGACATTGACTTTTTACACACTATATGCTTCACTCAAGATTTGAATCTAAATAGAATCATGTTAATCTTTAGCAGCATCAATCATCTCTATACTACTCATAACTAGTAGGTAATGACATCGTTCACAAATAACGAAAGACTTAAAATTTATGTTATCGGACTATTTATATACAGTGATTCTCATTAAACATCACAAAGTTTATTAACGTTATCGTCTGATCTAACGAACTTATCACTATCTAGATTTGAGATCATAAATAAATAGGCATATGAATCAGCACATATTGCGCTCATATCCCTTGACTTCTAGGCTTTTGACTGACTCATCAAGATCTCGTTATCTAGTCCTCCATACTCTAGGAAAACTATACACAAAACTCATACTTCCTCCGTACCATTTTAAACTTCAAAAAAAAAAAAAAATTGATGTGTTGTGAGTGTAGATGGTTAGGTAGGAGAGAGAAAGTGGGGTAGGGAATAGCTAGTGGATGATTGTTGTGAGTATGACATGTGGGGTCCACAAATAAATAAGTATAAAAAACTTTTTTTTTAGGTTTTGAGGTTTAATATAGAACAACCAAATGCAAATTTTGGAAGTTTAAAATGGGATGGAGGGAGTACACTACAAGACAAGGACTTTTTCTTAAAAAAGGCATTTTGATTCTCTTTGAAGAAGTCTAGGTATCTCATCCTCCATCTCTCTTTCTATCTTCAGCCCTTTCTTTTATTTATTTTAAGTTCTAAAGTATGCAATCTCTATAAACATGTTATGGTTTTAGCCATCGCATCATATATGTCGTCGCATATTCGTACATTATATGATGGCTTCATATATTACAATGGGGTGGACTAGGGTGCGACGGTCGCATGGCGTGCGACCGTTCCCGCCATATTCTATTTTTATTTATTTTTTCGTTTTTTTTTCAGCCATTTCTTTCTGCCAACAAAAGTAACACTTTTTATAAAGGAAATGTAACACTTTTTTCTCATATGTAACACTTTTTTCTCTTCATAAATTTACCACAATTTTGCTGAAATAAATGAAAGATAACATAAGATTAACACCTAAAACTAATTTAACATTTTATAATAATGAATGTAACTTTTTTTTTTCTCAATTGTAACACTTTTCTAGGGGTTTACATTAAAATTGAAATGCAAAACCGATTATATACATGATTTTTTACTTTTTTTAAAAAAAAATGTAACATTTAACCTATAAACTGTTACATTCATCTATATAACATGTTACAATCATATATACACTGTGTTACATTCAATTATTACTTTTCCTAACCACAAAAACTATTTATATTATTTTGCAAAACTGCTGTTATAGCATACAATAAAGTGTTACTTTTTTAAGACCAAACTGTTATTTTCTTCATAAGAACGTGTTACTTCTCAGGAGACGAGTAGCCCAATTTTTTTTTGTGTTAAAAATTATGTTTTTTTTAAAAAAAAATCAAAATATATCATGACCTATCTATTTTTGTTCGTCTCGTCGAGACGAACACACCGGTATTTTTAGATTTTTTTTTTCGACTTCAAAATCACAAGATATTGCATTTTAAAATTATGGGAGGTTTTTTTTTTAATGAGTGCCACGTGTCGCGCGCTGGGAGGAGGAGGGGGCTGCTGGGCGGGTGGGGCGCTGGATCTGGGCGGGTGAGGCGGGTTTTGACCCATGGAGGATCCGTCTCACATGGTGAGACGGTCTCACATGAGTATTTGTCTATTACAATTGATTTTCTTTTAAAAAAGTATCACGCGTATATGGGATTGAAATATTCGTCACAAAAATTACGATGGCAAAGTCATTCGTATACTCCCTCCGTCCCGTCCGACTTAGGATGATTTGCCATTTTGAGCGTCCCGCTCGACTTAGGACGGACCAAAATGAAAAGTTTATATTACTTTTATATTGAACCTACCCCACCCAATCTATCCTAATCATCCTAAATTAAACTTCACCCATTTAATATTTCCTAATTAACTACCCTTAACCCTCCTCTAGCCCAGCCCACATTTAATCTTTCCTAATTAAAGAGCTTATCGAACCGAGCTCGAAACGAGTTGCTGGAAGTAAAAAAAAAAATTAAATACTCTCTCTGTCCTAGAAAGATAGTCCTATTTTGACTTTTTATGGTCAACAAAACTAAACTTTGACCAAACATTGGTGTCAATTTAATGATCACAATGAAATTCTAAAAATTGTTATTGATAAACCACTTAATGATTTATCAATTACCAATTTTAAAATTTCACTAGAATGATTAGATTGACACTAATGTTTGGTCAAAATTTATTTTTGATGACCATTAAAAATCAAGATGAGACTATCTTTCTGGGACAGATGGAGTAATATTTTCTGTCTCAAAAATTTTGAGTTTTTAAAGAGCTTATCGAACCGAGTACGAAACGAGTTGCATGAAATAAAAAAAAACAATTAAATACTTTTTTTGTCTCAAAATCAAAATAAGTATCAAAAATGAGTTGCTTGTATGAATGATATAATACTTTTCAGCAACATCTTATTCAAGATAAATTTATGCGCATAACAATTTTAAAATGACTTCTTAAGGGGGGGACAAAGAAATTTTGTGTTAGACAAATGGCGTCACTCATACTGTTAAACCTTCAAAACAATTAAATAATATTTTTTGTCTCAAAATCAAAATGAGTATCAAAAACATTGTTCATATTAAATAAGGTTTTTATTAACAAAATGTCTTAATCTATTACTTCCTGCGATAAAAATATTTGTCGCTAATAAATATTTCACAAGTTTTAAAAAACACAATTATATACTCTCTTTGTCTTATTTAAATTGGTCATGTTTGATTTATTAGGTCAACACAAGTGAACGTTGACCAAACATTATTATCAATATAGTCATTTTAGTGAAATTCTAACAATTGTTATTGATAAAAAAAATTATGATTTATCAATAACAACTTTTAGAGTTTCACTTGGATGGTAAGATTGAGATTAATGTTTAGTCAAAGTGCACTCGTGTTGACTAAAATAGTCAAACTTGACCAATATAAATAGAACGAATGGAATGGAGTACAATTTAATAATAAAATGTAGAAAATCTACCTTTATAACCTTACCTGCTACTCATATCTCCTAAATTGTTTCACTCAATAAACTAATTAGTAAAATGAAAAGAGATCCAAAGTAAAAATAAATTAGGAGTTTGAATGTTTTTTAATCAAAATAGACATAGACCAAAAATTATACTACCTCCGTCCCAGTTTAAGGTTCTTAGTTTTTTTACCGTTTGTCTCAAGGATTTTTTAGCAATAATTGAAGGTTAATCTAACTATCCAGATGAAAAATCTAAAACTAGTTATTGATAGACCATCATATATACTATCAATAACAAAAGTTTTAGATTTTCATTTGGAAAGTTAGATAAGCATTTAATTATTGCTCAAAGATCATTCAAACAAGACAAAAACTTCCATGAGACCGTCTCACCATGTGAGACGGATCCTCCATGGGTCAAAACCCGCCCATCCATGGATGCTCCAGCGCCCCACCCGCCCAGCAACCCCCTTCCTCCACCCAGCACGCGACACGTCGCACTCACTTAAAAAAAACCTCTCATAATTTTAAAATGCAATATATTGTGATTTTGAAGTCGAAAAAAAAATCTAAAAATACCGGTGTGTTCGTCTCGACGAGACGAATAAAACTAGATAGGTCATGATATATTTTGATTTTTTTTTTTAAAAAAAAAAACATAATTTTTAACCCACAAAAAAAATTGGGCTGCTCGTCTGCTGAAATGTAACACGTTCTTATGAAGAAAGTAACATTTTGGTTTTAAAAAAGTAACACTTTATTGTAAGCTGTAACAGCAGTTTTGCAAAATAATACAAATAGTTTTTGTGGTTAGAAAAAGTAATAATTGAATGTAACACAATGCATATATGATTGTAACATATTATATATATGAATGTAACAGTTTATAGGTTAAATGTAGTACATTTTTTTTTCAAAAAAAAGAGTAACAAATCATGTATATAATCGGATTTGCATTTCAATTGAATGTAAAACCCTAGAAAAGTGTTACAATTGAGAAAAAAAAGATTACATTGATTTATTATAAAATGTTACATTAGTTTAGTTGTTAATTTTATGTTATGTTTAATTTATTTCAGCAAAATTGTGGTAAAATTTTGAAAGAAAAAAAGTGTTACATATGAGAAAAAAGTGTTACATATTGTTATAACAGGTGTTACTTTTGTTGGGAGGAAAAAAAGTTTGGGTGGAAAAAAATAAAATAAAATAGGCCGGCTGCCTGTGAGCCGTCGCACAGCGTGAGACGGTCTCACAGGAGACCGCCTCTTCAAACAAACAGCAAAAAAAACTAAAAACCTTAAACTAAACCGGAACTGAAGGAGTATTAAAAATCGACAGCTATTTGAACTGAAAGGAGAATAAGGGTAATCGTTGAAAGCGCATTTTAGTGGGGTTGAACATGCCTCAAATCCAATGAGCTGAGTTTGAATTGTTCAAAACTTGCTAAGTCAATTCAATCTTAATTTTAAACCTTGGACCCTAAAGGTTTTTATGTTTTACTTTGTCCACAATATTTCTTCCATGTCACCGTTTGGGTGCTAAACCAGACCTTTTTGCATGAACATAATCAATTTGTCAAAGTTTTCTTGTTGAAGGGGATAGGTAGTTTCATCTTGATTTTGGTGGTCTATATAATTGAATTTGCACAAAGCTCTGCAAATTGTTTTTGTTAGTGCAAAACAGCGGTGTTGCCAGTGGTGTTGCTCCTGATGTTACCAAGACATGGTTTGCAATAATTTCATCATTTATTCACAAAATTATTGGATATTAATGATGAATATTTGTTGCAAGTTTATTGTTAATTGTAGGTCTAAAGAATCATTCAATATTGATTAAAATGGTGGAGCTATAAACAAGGAAGGAATAAAGGATAGGAGTTACGCATAAATGAAAACTTATGGATCAAACTTGAAGAGAGAAAAACGTGGTTAAAGACTTGTTCAACCATTGCTTGCTGAGAACGTGGGTAGAATGTCTGTAAGCACAAGGGTACCAAGTGGTTATGCACGGGCACATGTGGAAAAAGGAAGTGGTTGCTACAAAGTAGGAAACACTACCTACTTGGAGCTAAAGAGTAGGAAACATGACCTCAACTAAACCAAGTGGAGGATTTCGTGCAACAAATGGTAGGCTCCAAGTTTTGGACGCTTATATATAGTGCATAGCTGGACCAAAGTGAAACACATTTCCCAAGCAAAAAACTGCACTTGTATAAAACACACACACGACATTGTTATCCGAAGTATTAACAATACTTAATCCAACACCAGCAAACTGATTTGTATTAGCCCACATCTTTTGAAGGTTTTCAGGTTGATGACTAGAGTGTTTTTAAACTTGTGTGTTTTCTAGAGAGAGACTATTCACTCATTGACTCATTTAGACTCAATCCTCCTATATCTTCATTTCCACGCTTAATAAATTTGTCCTTAAGTGTCTGTTTTTTTGCTAGGATAGAGTTTCATGTTTAGTCTCCATTCGTTCCATAGAGCATACATTGTAATGGCTATAAGGAACTCTCAGTCTTGTACGTATAACTCAAATTTATAGTTAAGGTCTCGCCTTTTGAGGCACCCTCTAGATATATATTTATATATCTTGAGAAACACAAATCTCATGTGTGGTTCAAATATCCGCAGCAAACTCTTTTTTAAAATGTTTTTATCATTAAGCTTGTGAAACTGTCGTCAAAGTGTTTTCGTAGTACTACCCAATACTGGGGATAACACTTGTGAGTTTTTACCCACAAACCCAAGGCCATTGACATTTTAAGTTTTCATGCATACTACGCATTATTAAAAATAAAACTAATAATAATTTTTCACATTTTAGTAAGGAGAAAATCTGGGAAAAAACGTGTTTTTATGTTTGGCGCGGTGACATTTTTGTAATTAACGGGAAGTTGTTTAGCGCTGATCGTAAGTGCCAGTGGTAGTGTAAAAAGTGTCAGCACATGTACACTGGCACTTATTGACACTACCACTGACACTTTTTAATAAGTGCCAGTATCAATGTTAAAAAGTGTCAGTGTAATGGCTGGCAATTATTAACACTATCACTGGCACTTTTAATAAGTGTCAGCAATGTAAAAAAGTGTCAGTGTACTTACTTGCAATTTTTAACATTATCACTGGCACTTAATAAAAGTGCCAGTTTCATGTATATAAACGCCAGTTTGAAATCACTGACTTTTTGTAATACTAACACTGGGCATTTACTATGGTTCCCAGTATTTACGAAAATGCCACCACTTGTTTCGAAGTATAATAGCCAGCGTCTTTGAAAACACGTTTTTCCTTTGCTTAAGGAAAAACGCGTTTTTCACAAGACTCAATCTTTAATAAGATAATTAAATTGTTTATCTCTTCTCACAAAAATGAATGTCAAATTTTCTTTTAAAACACATTATAAATATGTTTACGGAGTACTTTTTATAAAAAGTATCAGAACAATTAAAGCGACCGCAAAAGATGTATAGATATTCTTGACATCCATTTTCTTAAAAAAAAATTATGTAAATTTATATACAATGAATAATAGTGAAATAAATGATACTCCCTCCATCCCGGACTAAGGTTTTTAGTTTGGCTTTATACGGATATTAAAAAAAAATGTTGTGAGTATGAAAAGTAAAGTAGGAAATAGAAAGTGGGTAGAGAGTTTTTGTTGTGAGAATGACAAGTGTGTCTCTTTGTCCATTTCAGGTAATAAAGCAAATAAAAACCTTAGTCTTGGACATACAAAAAAGGAAAATAATAACATTAGTCTGGGACGGAAGGAGTAACTAAATATTTACGAACAAAGTTTTATTTTAGAATTAAACAATTATATTAGGTCAAAACTTTTACCCACGAAAATTAAATTGAGACTATTTTTCCAATACCCCTAAATTATATCCTTTCTTTATGCTCCTCTATGTAGGGTTTGTCCGGGATCAAGTAGTTCCGCTTGTGGGAATTTTGGTTTTAATAAAGTGGTGCTTGTGGGAATTTTGGTTTTAATAAAGTGGTGTTTGACCAACTTTTGATCAATAAATCAATTAGGTTCCATTTTATGTAAATAGAAATTAATTGCATATTTGTAATCTACATGTAATATGGTTTGATTATATGAAGAGTTTATAGGATATGAAGTGGTATCCCAAATTGCTTAAAGAATGAAATAATGAGTATATTTAATTGGATCCATCTACGGGGGAGTCATCAAGTTGTTCTCTACTTGGGTGCGAAGCACCATTCGCACCCGCATCCGCGTAGCCCGCATTGAGCGCTTTAGAGGCGCACTTTACACGTACGCATCGGTCGCTGGGAGTTGATGAGCCTAATACTTTAGACGAAGTCATCAGTGGTTCGGTTCTAGTCGGTCTGGTTCAGCTCAAGCGTGTAGGGGCAGCTCAATCCAGTTCGGCAGTGGGCTTGTGGCAGTTGGGCTTTGTTTGGATTGATGGGCCTTGGTCCGTCGTCTGGATGGATCCAGCGGATGCGATTGGAGTGGAGACGGTCGGCGGATCAGATTCGTGCCGATTTGCGTGGCCGCGGGTTGGTTTGCTATGGGTCGCGACCGATTAGTAAGGGTCAAATCGGGTGGGCGTATCCAATGTATCTTCCATCAGGTACGATCCGACGTCCATATTTTCCATATCAAAGTTTGTGCATATGTGACTCATATTTAACTATAAATAGCCCTTCAGATTGTCAAAGCAATTCACTCATTCAACACAATATTCACCTATTCACACAAGAAGCACATATTCACATATCTAACTGAATTAAAGAATTCAGTCTGATATTTAAGTGAATTACGAAATTATGTCATCAATTTCAAAGGAATTCTCACGGTTTCAGTTAGAAAACAAAATCATCTCGTTGCATAGAGTGTTCTTCAAGTCTGGAAGTGTCAAACTCAGCTATGTTCGCCGAAGTCCTTGATTTGAAGTGCTTCTAACAGACTGTAAAGTTGTTTCATCTTGAGAGAAGATTTCCATAAAACCATTACCACCAGTACGGGGCAATATCTTCTTGCAAAAATTGAGTTCAACACGAGACTCATCTTCCTTTATTTTTCTGGTTTGATTAATTTCCGCAATTCTACTTTATCCTAATTTCCTGCCCCGTTAGTTATATTTTGGTTCGTTTGTCATTTCTTGAAATTCAAAAAATCAAATTATTGTTATAATTTTCAAAACAATTGCAATAAGATATTTATGTTTCTTGAAATTTTGACAAATGTTCGCCAACGTTTATTATCGACAACCGAAAGACATTATCATTAGAAGACGAATGAAATTGAATTTCGGTTTCCAAAGAAGGACAACTAAAAAAGGATTGGGAGATGATAGCAAGAAGGGCAACAATAAGTGATTCAAATGAATTGTTGACAATATGGAAAGGGCTAGTAATGAAAGGTATATTTTTATTATCTGCTAGACCCACATAAAGAATACTCCCTCCGTCCCACCCGAATTAGGATTTTTGGGTTGGGCAGGGGGATTAAGGAAAAAATATTAGTGGAGTATGTGTTGTGAGTATGAAAAGTGAAGTAGGAGAGAGAAAGTGAGGTGAGAATAATGAGTGGAAAGTTGTTATGAGTGTGAATGTAGGTCCCACTAAATAAAACACTTCTATTTTTGGGTTGTCCTAATTCGAATGGGACACTCAAAATAAAAATTTGTCTTAATTCGAGTGGGACGAAGGGAGTATAAAATATGAATTCGAAGATTCATTAAATATTTTAGAAATACCTTAAAATGTGAGGGTATACCTTAAATGTGGAGGTATTCGACTTAAGTTGAAATACCAAGCCACAACAAGAAATAAAATATTTTTAAAAAATATAATCTTTTGAAATAAAAGGAAATACGTAAGTCCTAGTAATAGAACTATGAAATTGCAAATGGTTCATCTTGTGTAGAAGAACAAAAGACGCAATTAAAAAACAAAGTTGTTAACTTATTTAAGAGAAATTGTCAAAAAAAGCGATTAACAGTAAATAGAATTCATTGTTCATACAGTGCTTGAGAGTTGATAGATCTCTCTTCAGAATACGAATTGTTGGGTTACAAATGGATCTTTAAAAGAAAGACTCTTAAAAGGTTATAGAAAAAGATTCTTAAAAGAAGAATTTCAAGAGATAGAATCTTGAAAAATAGATTCTTGAAATAAGACTCTCGAAAAGTTAGACTCTTGAATGGTAGATTCTCAAAAGATAATTCTGAAGAGATAGAATATGGAAATTAGATTCGTAAGAGGTAGAATCTAGAATGATAGACTATTGAGTAGACTCAGGTAAGATAGACTTTTGATAGGTAGACTCTAGAAAGGTAGATTCAAAATATTTGGCCACTTAGAGATGCTGACTACTCAGACAGTCTGACTATTCAGAGATACTGAACACTCGAAAAGACTAATCGCTTAGAGAATTTGATTGTTCGAAGAGACTGACCATTTTATAGACAAATAGTAATTGTAATTAATCACTTAAAAGATATAATCAAAGTACTTGGGATACTAAAAGATATACTTGCGATTACGGATTACTATAAATGAGATATCTAATAGTATGAAAAGGATACATTGATCCACAAGTGAAAATGTATTTACGATAGGTGGAGGATTAGTGTCAATGAAATCTTCCAAGACAACTGGATAACTCGATTCAGTAAGGACTCTGAGTTGATAGCTTTAGATGTGGCATGTCTAATTAATTTTTGGAAGATATTCCTTGTTGGAATAAGTTTATGCCTATATGTCCTAATGCATTGTGATGATAATAAGAAATAGGAAAGGCATAGAAAAGTATGGTAAGTCTCAACATAATTGTCATAGACACAATATCATAAGAGAATTGATCTCAAATTGGACTATCACAGTCGGCTTTCTGAACTCAAAGCAGATCCGTCTACTAAACGGTATGAATATGAGATCAATTGATTATTAAAGGGAATGGGTTTTATAAAAATTATAGCAAAAGAACTCACAGTGGACACTCAACCTTGAGAATTGGAGATCTCAAAACCTTGGCACAATGATGTTCAATTGAAACACTTGGAAAATGTTTCACACTCATTCCTAAAACATCCAAATGTATGTACCTGTAACAAGTAGTGAAGGTAAGTTGTGAAAACTTTTAATGATTCCTATACCTACGTGACGGTGTCACATGATACTCTTTATAGGAGATCACATATCGAAGTGAAAAGTAATAAGGCTGCTTCTAATGAACATTTATGAAATTAAGCACGTTCTAGGGCCAAAATTGATGAAAACGTGGGAACAAAACATGTTAAAGTTATTAGTACGTAAGTGCTATTTTTTTGGTATACACTATACAGTCTCCATTTCAAAGCATCGCGCAACTAAATGACTAGTATATTCGATAGTATTTTACTAAGGAAGATTCACGGCCACAAGCTACTTATTCTGATGCAATAATAGTTCTGAAACTTCCAGACTAGTCTGCATTCATTCATGCATCAATTTGTCATTCATGTAGGAGATTGTTGGAATTTTAGTTTTTATAAAGTGGTGTTTGACCAACTTTTGACCAATAATTTTATTAGGTTCCATTTTATGTAAATGGAAATTACTTGCACAAAGTATGCAATATGAAATGGGTATATGAAGAGTTTATGGAATATGAAGTGGCTATCCCACATTGCTTTAAGAATGAAAGTAATAAGTGTATTTAATTGGCTTCATCTAAGGAGGAGTCATCAAGTTGTTCTCTCTTTGGGTCAACCTAGTGGCCCGTTGGGCTAGCTTTTAGCTAGCTCAATCCAAGCTACAAGGATGGTTCTTCGCACCAGCCGCACCCGCATCTGCATAACCCGCGAAGGGCGCATTGGGTGCTTTAGACACGTACTTTTTACAAAAATAAATGGTGGTCGGTTCTAGTGGGTTTAGTTCAAATCCTATTTTCCTCATGTGTGTAGGGCTCGGTCCAGTTCGGCAGTAGGCTTGTGGCAGTTGGGTTTGGTTTGGATAGATGGGCCTTGGCCCATCGTCTAGATGGATCCAGCAGTTATGGCTGGAGCAGAAAAGGTCCACGGATCGGATTCGTGTCAATTCACTTGGGTGTGGTTTGATTTGCTACGGGTCACGTCAGATCAACAAGGATTAAAGCGGGTGGGCCGATCCAATGTATCTCCCATCAAGTACGATCAGACGGTCCAGATTCGACAGATCAAAGTTTTTACCTATTCCCCAATAGGTATCTGCGACTCTTCATAAATTATAAATAGCCCCTAGATTGTCAAAGAAATTTACTCATTCAACACACAATTCACTCTCTTCACACCGGAAGCACAGATTCACATATCTAACTGAATTAACGAATTCAGTCTGATATTTAACAAAATTATTAAATTAAATCATTGAATCTCACCGCTTCTGTTAGAAGACGAAATCATCTCGTTGAATAGAGTCTTCTTCAAGTCTGGAAGTGTCAAACACAGTTATGTTCGCCGAAATCCTTGATTTAAAGTGCTTCTATTATGGACTGTAAAGTCGTTTTTTCTTGGGAGAAGATTTCTATAGAACCATTAGCACCAGTACGGGGCAATATCTTCTTGCGGAAATAGCGTTCAACACAAAACTCGACTTCCTTTATTAGCGCGGTTTGATTTAATTTCCGCAATTCTAATTTACTCTAATTTCCTGCCACATTAGTTATATTTTGGTTTATTTATCATTTCGTTAAATTCAAAAAAAAACATTTATTAATTTATAATCTTCCTAACACACATATGAATGTCCAAACCGTTATGAAGATACTTGCTTTTGTTTATGTAAATATCAAGCGAATAATTCAACTCTCCGTTAATTCTCTCAATCTTGAGTAAATATTGAGCGTAAATATAAAATAAAAAATTAAGTCACCAACTAATTTAATCATAGTATCCTTCAAAAAAAAAAAAAAATACCACTTTAATCATAGTATGAATGTAGCTTGCAGGGAAGGGATGCCGTTAACGCTTTAACCACTACAGCTAACAACATTTGTTATTGACTTTAATTGCATTTTTAATTTGAACTTGATTATACGATTTCTTGAATAAAATAATTTACTTTTCAAAGATCAATTTTATTTTTAATTAGATTTGACTACCTCACAACATTTTCCTAAAAAACTTTACAAATTCTATACTCCCTGCGTCTCATTTTAAGAGTCAAAAAATGGGTGGGTTCAAGAATTAAGGAAAAGGTGATGTGTTATGAGTGTTGATAGTTGGGTAGGAGAGGGAAAGTGGGGTAGAGAAGAGTTAGTGGATAATTATTGTGAGTATAACATGTAGGACCCACTTTTCATGTTAGGATTTTGACTCTTAAAATAAAACGCCCTTTAAAAAAAAAAGTGACTATTAAAATGGGACGGAGGGAGGAGTATGTTGCAGGTAGTAGTAATAAAATATGGAACAATTTCACCTACCTTTGTTTGTCAAAAAAAAAAAAACACCTACCTTAAAATACCTAACACCTGTATAGTAACACGCAATTATAAACCCATGTAATTATATCTCTGACGCAATGCCCTGTCAATTCATAATAGACAAAAACTTGTGTGAGACGATCTCACGTGTGAGACGGGTCTTATTGAGAGAGTAAATGGTTTGCCCCCTTATGGGTGGGGCGGGGTAAGCCCATTTTCTCTCTCAACAATAAGACCCGTCTTACATGTGAGACCGTCTCACACAAGACTTCCTCTTCATAATATACTTTCACTTCAAAAAACCGAAAGTTAATTCTAAAACAAAGAATTGTGAAACATAATTTCTCTTAATTACTCTTATACTTTTATGAATTTTGAAAAATATTATTGATGAACTAAAATACTATCAATAATAATTTTAAACATACTATTATTGTGAATAAATAAAAGTTTCATCATAAGATTTTAGACCATAACAATCAAAGTGAGCACCGAAAGGAAGAGTTCTACACTACATAGTTAAATATTGATCAATGAATAAGGTAACCGTACACTTATGCATGATAAAAAAAAATAGTGTAAGCTTTCAAAAAAGGGAGAGGTTATTGCCACTACAATTTACTCCTTCCGACCCACCTCACTTGAGACTTATTTCCATTTTGGTCCGTCCCACTTCACTTGAGACTCCCCAAAATGGTAATCTTTTTATAATTTTATATTCAATCTACATCACCCACTCATTCCCTCTCTTAATTTTCCACCACACAATTTATTCAACCAACCTACTATTAACCTCACTCATTCTCTATCTTCATTTTCTACCACACATTTTCTTTATTTTATTATTTTTCCTTAGTTATTGTGCTCACCTCTTGGGTCTCAAGTGAGGTGGGACGGAGGGAGTATACTTTTTCACTACATCCATTTAAGTATTAATGAATTAATCAACATCTTGACACAATTGCCCTTACATTCAACTTTCTTTAATTGAAAAGAACTTTCCAAAGTTAACATCTTTTATATTGTTTGATATTTCTTCTTATATCTATATTGTTCATAAAACATTTTTATGCAAAATATAAAGATAATTATAAAGTGCTAAACAAAATTATGCAGGGAGTAACTTTTTTTTTTGCCATTTTGCGGAGATATGAATTAAAAATAACAACTATTAATTGAAATAAAAAATATTGAATAATAAATTCACGAAAGGATTGTCTTTTTTTTCAAATATAACAAGCTTAAATTGAACAATTCTTATATGCGGCGGAGGCTTTGTGCCGCACGCCGTGCGACGCCTGGTCGGGATCCGCTGCTCCTCGCTCCAGCCAATTTTGTTACATCCTACTGTCCAGATCAAAGCCTCCTTCTCCCAGATTTTGACACGTGTCCCGCCTTTTAAAAAAAAACCCAAAAACTTTAAATGCTATATCTTGAGATTTATAACTCAGAAAAAAATTTAAAAATACCGTTGTGTTCGTCTCGACGAGACGAAGAAAACTACATTGGTCATGATATGGTTTGATTTTTTTTTAAAAAAACATACTTTTAAGACAAAAAAAAATTGATCTGCTTGTCATCTCAAATGTAACACTCTGTTCTGATAAAAGTAACACTTTCATCTTCAAAAAGTAACACATTTCTACTGTTAAATGTAACATCAGTTTTTATAAAAAAAAATTGGGTTTTGCATTTCAATTGTTACTTTCTCAATAAAAAATTGTTACATTTCATATATAATGTTACATTTAAGAATGTAAAGTGTTACAATTGAGAAAAAAAAATGTTACATTCATTTTTTATAAAATGTAACATTAGTTTAGTTGTCAATCCTATGTTAATGTTGGGGGAAAAAGTGTTACATTTGATAAACAAAAGTGTTACATTTCGTTATAAGAAGTGTTACTTTTGAAAAAAAAAGTGTTACATTTTGAATAAAAAAGTGTTACATTTTGTTATAATAAGTGTTACTTTTGTTGGGAGGAAAAAAAGTATGGGTGGTACATTTGAAAAAAAAGTGTTACATTTGAAAAAAGAATGTTACATTGCTTTATAAAAAGTGTTACATCAATTTAGTCGTTAATTTTTATGTTATCTTTAATCTATTGCATCAAAATTGTGGTACATTTTTGAAAAAAAAAGTGTTACATTTGAAAAACAAAAGTGTTACATTTCGTTATAAGAAGTGTTACTTTTATATTTATGATTGTCAAATATAAAATGTATTTGCAGAACTTTCCAAAATTAACATCTTTTAAAAATAAAAACTATTTAATTGCAACTAATAGTTTTTATTTTTCTACAACTCATCCATGTATTGTTAGTGGGAAACTTTTTTTTTACCCCCTGCATTGTTTTTTTTAAGCACCTTTTATTATTATTTATTTATTTCTGTGCATAAAAATGTTTTCTGAACATCATAAATATAAATACAGTATAAAAGAATATACTCTCTCCGTTTTAAAATGAATGTATTTTTTTCATATAAATAAATTGAAGAAATTCAACTTTTTGTAAATTTTAGTTGGGAAAAAATGCAAATATAGTACCTGAACTATTGGGGTTATTTTGGATTTGGTACCTGGACTCTTATTTTTTGCACCTGTCATACTGTATCCGTCATACCTACCACTAACGACATCCATTTTTTTCCGTTAAGTTAGTCATGTTCCATACATGTGACTTAATTTTAAGGGTAGAGATGTCAATTCTAAAATATCCTTAACCCCTTCTTCCCAAAAAAAAAAAAATCAAACCCAGATTCTGGTTCGCTCAAATCAAACCGAAACACCAAATCCAGAAACACTTAACCCAGAAACGCCAAATTCAGGTATGAACATCAATTTAGCGATGTTGATTGTGTGAACCAAATATCCTCTCATTCTCATATTTATGGAATCTCAACGAACACATGCACACACACACACACACAAAATGAATCAAAACAAAATCAACAGATCTGTAACAATGGGGATACGGAATGAGAGGGAGGGCTGATTTCGGGGGTTGGGAGGAAGGGGAAGGATGGTGTTTCAAATTTGAAAGGGGAATGGTGCGGAGGAGAAGTGGGGTTGTATATGGATCTTGCCGGCGTTGGAGTAGGGTGAGCCGGCGAGGATAGTGGTGGCGTTTTTCCGGTGGAAAGAGAGAAGAAAGGCGGGTTCAGATTAGGAGGTTTGGAGGCGGCGGGTCTTCAATCTGGGTTTCTCATTTCAGGGTTTGAGGGGTTAAGGAGCTTTAAATTGTTATAGAGCTTTAAATTGGTGGCAGAGATGAGACAGATTAGGTAATGAGCGAATTGGGGATTAAAGGGCTGAATTGGGGGAGGAGAGGGAATGCGGGTTGGGGGTACAACAACAACTGGGTCAGATTCAGTGAAGAATTCATAGGTTTTGGATTTGAAAGCAATGGCGAATTTCTGAAACATTTCAGGTATGAATTGCAGGTTGAAGGAGGGGTGCCATGGGAGAGGGTTTTGGGGAGAGAAGGGGGTGAGGATATTTTAGAATTGACATCTTTACCCTTAAAATTTAGTCACATGACTAACTTAACGGAAAAAAGTGGATGTCGTTAGTGATAGGTATGACGGATACAGTAAAAATTAGAGTTCGGGTATGACGGGTGCAAAAAAATGAGAGTCCAGGTACCAAATCCAAAATAACCTCAATAATTTAGGTACTATATTTGCAGTTTTTCCTTTTAGTTACAAAGGTGTACAAAAATATTTACTATCTACTTTCTAAACTTTTAGTTTTGCAAGTATAAAATGAATAGAGACAAAAAATTTAGAGACAAAAAATTTTTACAAATAAACCATTTATTTTGAGACAATTTTTTTCTTAAAATTGGTCATTCATTTTGGAATATAAAAAGTATAAAAATTGTGAAATAGATATTATGTTAGGAAAGTTTTCTTTAATCAAAGAAATTTAAATATAAGGGCAATTGTGTCAAGATATTAATTATTTTATTAATACATTAATGAATGTAGTGCAAACCCATAAATTGTAGTGGCAATAGTCCCTTCTGTTAAAAAAAAAAAATTAAAAAAAAATAGTGTACATTCAAAAGGGAGGAGATGGATGCTTGAGTTGGTTGACATACTCAATACACTCTGTCTGTCCCATTAATAAATAAGGGTTACTTATTTTCATTTTAAAAATTTCATTAAAAAAAAAAGTTACTAGTACTATTATAAATATTGAAACTTTTTTTTTTGAGAATAAATAATTGAAACTTAATAACATTTATTTATTCAATGAAATTTATATGTTCATTTTCAATAACAATCTATTTACTATATTTTACTTCATATTCTCTCTTATTTATTTTTCATACCCATTTTCTACTTACTTCACTATTAATATTATATTTATTTATTTTTTAATTCGGGCACATTTAATTTTAGTAGCTTTTGTTATGGCCGGATGACGAGTATATACAGATGTTTCCAATGCTGCAAGAATAATATTAGGGGCAAAAAAAATCATAAAATTTTGCTTACAAAATTCTAGGTGTAATTGTACGAGACAATAATCTCACATCTACTAAAGAAAGAAATATGGACCAATATATAGATTTGAGGAGTTACTTCCCTTAGCACCAATTGGTTTTAAGGTGGAACCTCCAACATAGTCTATTGCCGCCCAGTCCAACCCATGCTCACACTAAGGGCCCCTTTCTGCTTCAGACTAATCTATAATTCTAAGATGATATCAATCTCATATCCAGAAGGCACTATATCGATATCCAGAACCGTTGAGAAGTTTCAACTATTTACAAAAATGCCACTACGCGGTTTTTAAAAACACGTTTTTCCTAAGCGTTTCGTAAAACGCGTTTTATGCCAGATTTTGGCCTAACTAAATATGGACGAAGTCCAAACTTAGAAGTGTTCCAAAACTAGAGCCCAAACATAAAGAATGTTTTCAAATTGAGGCTCTAACTTAAGAAAATAATAATAAAATTAGGGTCCAAACCTACGGGAGAAGTTCTAAATTTGTTGGGGGGGGGGGGGGGGGGGGGGGGGGTGTAAAGAGGGCCGGTTACTACTACTACAAATTAATATTGTAGCAGATTTATAAATAAAAATAGCTAGTGTATAAATAGATATCCGGATAGGACATAATTTAGAGATTCACATAGATATCCAAGACAAAAAGTCTACCACTAAAGAGAGAAATATGGACCAGTATATAGATTTGAGGAGTTACTTCCCTTAGCATCAATTGATTTTAAGGTGGATGAACGACATAAACCGACTTGGTTAAATGGGATCCATAGACTGGGCCCATACACCTAAAAGGCCTATACCGAGAGACCCATTCACCAGAAGCCTATGCTATAGGCCGACATCAATCAGGCCGAGCAGGCAGACCTTGCCTAGGCCGAACTCGAGAAGCCCAATCCCTAGGCGGCCTCCATGACGAAGTCGAACTAGATGACGGGCTGAGATGTATCATAAGCCTCCCATTATCACAGGGAGTCCACTTACGGAGTTTGACTACAACTCTAATAGTGGAGATCATTATGTAAACAAGGATATCTCTTATACAAGATAACTGGGATACCACTCATCCTTATCCGGAGTCTATCTCCAAGGAATACGAGTCCCACAGTAATACGGGCTCCCTAGCTTCTCTAACAAGTTAGGACTCATTCATCCATGCCTATAAGAACAGGTCCTCTATACAGGAAACGGGTAATGAATTATTTGGCTCCAAACTAGTCAATTGATTTCTTTATTCACATATACCACCCGTATTCTTACTCTCACACCGGAGGGCCTTCGCCGGTGAAGCCCCGGCGTAGTTTACGTTTGTTTATTGTGCGCAGATCCAAACGGGGAAGATCTCATTGCTGGATTTGTTGTTCAAATAGATTCCTAGATCATAGAATTACTTAATCCCAATCATGTTTTGACACGCCCCAAGTCCCGGGATCCCCTAATAGAACCCCGAACCTGGTGCGCGTAACTAACAAGAAACAAGAAACTAACGGGAAACAGGAACAATACCTGTTAGAAACAAACTGACATGATATATATACTCAAGAGTAGGGAGCTAAGATAGCTCACACGAGTTCTAGACCAAGAAAATTAAAACCAAACAAGGTTACATACAGCGGAAGACATGCCTAGCAAATAAGCTGGCATCAAGAACTATCTAGGGACAACAAATACTACCCCAATACAAGCCCAGAGTTTATTAACTCATATAAGATCGTCCTTACCAAAATATAAAAGGACACTAACTTCGAACAAGAATATCCTGCTGAGTAAGTTCCCAGCTAAGTTGAGCCTCACTGCGTACTATCCCCTACTTTCCTGGGGGGGGGGGGAACAATTAAACAAATAAAGGGTGAGATAAATCTCAGTAAGCTATTAACATGCAACTATATGTCATGTTATCATGCAATACAAGTAGATACTCAACTAAACATATATCAAGTATCATCAAGTAACAAGTATAGGAGAGGCTAAGCCAACTCAACAAGTAATCAAGCTCAAGATATGATCATGTAACAAGTAGTCAAGTAGTGTGAGAGGCTAGACCAGCTCACCAAGATGCACATAGGCCTATCACGCATTTTTACCTGAATCCTTCCTTATTCCTCCCAAGAATACCATTTGTTGTCGATGCTTTTCTAGCTGAGGACAACCAAGAACAAGAACAAGAAACTGCTGTGCAGTATATAAGAAGACCTGGTAACCAGTGTCATCCACAAGAACAAGATCCATGAGGTGTACAGGACAAGAGTTAGCATTCACTTAGGTCAGGCTTATTGCTCCAACCAAGGAAGCTATGCCCTTACTATGGCCGGTAGTAAGGGGTCAGGCGGAAATACATAGGGACCCGATTGTCACTTAAGCCCCAGCTCTCGCGACAAGCGTGAACCTATATATTTTCGAACAAGCAAGGAGAACCAGCTGGACTCACACAAGAATGCACAAGTAGATGTTTACTTGAACTACGAGAATAGAACTAAGTCCCATAATAGTGGACCAGTTTTTATGCACCATGTAATCATGTATCATGTGCTCACGAGAATATGCACCATGTAGTCATGTATCATGTGCTCATGAGAATATACACCATGTAGTCATATATCATGTGCTCACGAGAATACAAGTACACGTACGCAATTATTGCGAATACAAACCAAGATAACAATGGCACATAAGATGTCCATGTAACACGATCAATCCAAGTAAGAGTCCATTAATAACAGACTTCAGTCAAGTAGTAGGGTATATCACTTTGTCACATGCCAAGTTTGCACGTACATATTCATATCACGTTTAACACATTAAAGTGTCTACCACGATACCCTTACTATCAAGTAGAGCCCAATACCTTAGACTCTAAACACGTAGTAGAATAGGTCACATTGTACCTAGACACAGTCATACTTCACTTATATGTATCGTTAATAATCGAATACATTTTCTAACACATATTGTGTTCTATAACCATTCTTATTAATTTAAATCGTAGTATTCACGATTATATGAATTATCTTCATATTACACTAGTCCCTATTTTCTTTAGGAACCCATTTCAAGACAAGATATCTTCTTCATTCTTTATATACTTCATTGAGTATATACACGATTAAAATCAATCACTAGCACTTTAGTGTTTGTTCATAACACTTACAATACACACGTATCAAATTCAAGTATGTAGTAGAGTTAATCATTCTCTATCTAGTTCCATAACCCAATTTTTTGGTTATTCATACCATGTACCAATCAATCAAGAAGCCACATTCTATCAAGTAAATATATGCAAGATTTGCCTATACACATCAAGACTCTTTCAAGTTTATTACCATACACATATATTGGTGTCAAGGCACGTACAAGATTTTATAATCTTATATTCAAGTCTTAATCCAATTATTTGGATGTTCAAGTCATGTACAAGATTTTATAGTCTTATACTTCAAGTTACTGTCTCAACTTAAGACATTCAAGACATTCAAGACATTCAGGACCTTCAAGACATTCAATACATATACAAGATTTTATCATCTTATATCCAAGTTCTCAATCCATTTCTTTGGATGGTTAAACATGTACAAGAGTTAAACATCTTATACTTCGAGTTCAAGCTAGGAAGATGAATTATACATCTTTCACGTATTATTTTCAAATCCTTTTCTTAGGACATTCAAGCTCAAGACATTAGTTGGTGCCCCTAAAGTACACAAACATTGACTTCAAAACACATAAAAGAGTTACTACTCTTATACTCAAGTTATCATTTAATTATGATTCAAGTCCACATTTCATTTGTTCACAAAGGGACTATTTTCCAGTACTAGAGTGTTCCACAACACTCATCTAGGCCATCTAGGGTAGTACCCTAAACCTAGACCAAGAATACTTCGAGTTCACATTAAGTAAATGAACTATACCACTCATACTTACAAGTTCATAACCCCCTACATAGGATATTCAAGCCAAGACACTAATTTGGTGCCCTCAAGGTGCACAAGCATAGGTTCCAAGACAAGCATAACACATAAGTGCTTGTTCATAGCACTTTCAAGACATAAAGAAGAGTTCTTCCTTTTATACTCAAGTTCTTATTTTAATTCAATGAGTATTCACGTTCAAGGCCAAGTTCTAATGCCCCAAAAGGTACATATACACTTGCTAGGACATCTTATCTTAAGGCTATATGCCTTAGGAGGGATAAGCTTTCAATTTAATTTGGATTTAAAACACTTTGGTTGGAACAGGGGACCGAGCGGGCGCTCAAGGAGGACCGGGCGGGCGCTCATTGAAACACTTTTGAAACCCAATATTTCTGTTGAAAAGGGCGGGCGCTTGGTGGGTAACCAGGCGGGCGCTCAGTACAATATTCAGCAACACTCAATTTTCTTTCCAGGCTTAGAATTCTCCGTCCCAAGCGTAGGAGTAACATTTAACTAACACTCCTAACATTCTCAGGAGTATACTAACAAGTTTAGAACTCCTATTTCAAGCCCAATTCATTTCTTTTACCATCCCATAAATAATAGGACAATTTCCTTTATTCCTATTTAATATTTCACCGTCCCCAAAAGTATAAGTACAATTTTCTAATATACTACTATAAACATTTAGAGATACTTCCATTCATTTTCCCGTACCACAAATAATGGTACAATTTTTCTAATAATATTTAAATCAAGTTACTATTTTACCGTCTCACGAATAGGAGTATAATTTTTCAATACTTTTCAATTCATTTCCAGGTGCAAGGCTTCAAATACTTTTTCATACGAATACTCCCTTCGTCCCAAATTAACAAGTATCACAAAAATTGCCCAAAACACAATTTTAACAAGAACAAGTATCGGGAATAACATATATGCATGTTATTACAAGTAAGGGGGAGTCAATAACTTACCTAGTCAAAAATCAAGTTGACCCAAATAAATTTCTGATCGGCAGGAAACGCTCTATTCAACGCCACGAATATTTATCCGGGACCAGAATCACGAACAGAGGGATAATTAAGCACGAGGAGTCGAGAATAGGAAGAATCCTAAACTTATCTTTTTACCCAGAGAGAGTGTACGAGAAAGTTTGAGAAAATAAGCTTTCTCAAAGAAAGCAACTGGAAGATATACTTGCAATTATCCAAGAATTGCAACTAGGCCCCTCAAATTCTAACTTTGTGTGAATACGGGTGTTTGAATTTGGGATATTCATAGCAACATTAAAATTATGAGAGTCGCCACGCCGTTTTAATTATAGCCAAAACATTGAAAAGGGCATTTTTAGTGGGTTCGGGGGTCAAATTACAACAAGAGAAGAATATTGAACGTTATCACTCCTATTGCCCGAATTGATCGGTCTTTCTATCATGATGCGGTTTATGTAGTGTGTTAGTGATTGAGACCAGATCCGAAGATTGCCTACGTTCCTCTCAATGTGAGAAGCTCAGGTCAGCGTAGTTCGAGAAGAATTTAGAATAGGCAGAAGAATCAAGATCATGCATAATGAGGGGGGAATTACCTAAAGATTAGGGTTTAGAAGTAGTTCCTAGATCATCCTCGGGTTGATGAACCCTAGATCATCATCGGCTATGAAATAACATGTTAACATGAAGATCGCAACCATAAATATAGCATAAATAAGGTTTTAATCTAAGAACATGATGAACATATGAAGAACATATTATGAACATATGAATGTCATGAAGGAAATATGAATAAAGATGTTAGGAATATGAATATTATGAAGAACACATGAATAAACATATTAAGAAATGTGAATATTATTGATCCAAACTAATAATATGACAAGAACATGAAGAAAAAGTTAGAAAACTTACCTTTGTTGGCAAGAAATAACCTTGGATCTTCTTGGGATTCTTGAGAGTGTTTTTGGAGGCTTGAATGACTTGATTTGGGAGCAAAATCGTCACTTGTGAGCTCTCAAATTTGGATCCTAAACCAATAGGCTGAGATTGGTTTATATAGTAAACAAAGGGGGAGATCCAACGGCTGAGATCTGAAGGAGCGAGGTTGGCCGCGTGGCCAAGATGGCTAGGTACGAAAGTGGCCGCGTGGACAAGATGGCTAGGTACGAAAGTGGCCGCGTGACCATCGTTGCGCGCTGACGTGAAATTCAAGCTAGGGTTTTACTGTTCATACAAGGCAACCCTAAATGTCCATATTTAATGTTTTCTAGAACATTGAGCTATTTTTGGGAATTCGGGACAAGTCTTTGTAAGGTTTTTTAATTACTATAAAGTCCTCGTAATTTGGGAAAACCCTAATAAACTCATTTTCAGGATCGGGTACTAACAGTAGCCCCTCGGCGACGCTTCTTGCAAGGCAAGGTGGGGTCGACGATAAAAATAGGGACCGTTCTGAAACATGAGTTTCAAAACAGATGAAAGGTAAGCGAACGGCTGAACCTTGGCAGGCGACCTACGTATCCGCGGGGGAATCAAGCCAAACGTAGTTCAAATCTGAATTGAGAATGATTCTTCTCAGATGGGGAGAAATCTAATCTGCGGGAAAATTCATCTATCGGGGAAAATGCAACTGCTGGGGATGAGAGATGACCACGTTGGTCGGGTGGCTGAACCTTTTCAGGCTTCCTACGTATCCTCGGAGGAATCAAGTCGGTCGTAGTTCGGATGTACTGGGGAAAGAAGGAAGAAAGAAACGAGACACCAGACTCCTGCTGGGGATAACAATCCTACGGATACTATCCTGTATGAAGACTGAACATTTGTAAGGGAAATGAGACATCAGGCTTCTGCTGGGGATAACAATCCTACGGATACTATCCTGTATGAAGACTGAACATTCGTAAGGGAAACGGGGCGAGACATAAAGACTACGACGTCTAAATGGCCTCAAGGTGGAAATGGTAACTGCCGGGGTAAACGCAATCAGAAACGGACGGGTTCCTGCCGATCGCGCTAAAATAATAGATGCTGGATCTCTCGCAATTAGAGATGAACGGGCCTCTGCCAATTACGATCGATCTAGGATGCGCATGACATAGAGGCGGACGGGTCTCTGCAATCATACGAATCCTAAGCAAATATTGGGGAAAGAAGGTAGGGGTGATAATGGTGCAAGACATAAAGACTACGTCGTCTAAATAATCTCAAGATGGGCTAAAATAATAAATGCTGGAACTCTCGCAATTAGAGACGGACGGGTCTCTGCCAATCACGATCGAACTAAAAAATATTGGGGAAAGAAGGTAAGGGTGACAATGGTGCGAGACATATAGACGGCGGGGTCTAAATAATCCCAAGATGGTAAAATGGTAATAGCCAGAGCTTATGCGATATAAAGATAGACGGGCCTCTGTCAATCGCAATTTATAAAATAACAAGTGCTGGATATTACGCAATATAGAGGTAGACGGGCCTCTGCAAATTGCAACAGAACGTACGCGAAGTAGAGATAACTCTCGGTCATCGCGATAATATAACAAAGCAATAACAAATGTACGTGCAGTAGGGATAACTCCTAGTCACCACGATAGTTTTTATAGAGATGAAACATTCGTGCAGTAGGGATAATTCCTGGTCACCACGATAGTTTTTAAAGAGACGAAACAGTCGTGCAGTAGGGATAACTCCTGGTCACAACGATAGTTTTTAAAGAGATGAAACATTCGTGCAGTAGGGATAACTCCCAGTCACCACGATAGTTTTTAAAGAGATGACACATTCGTGCAGTAGGGATAACTCCCGGTCACCACGATAGTTTTTAAAGAGATGAAACATTCGTGCAGTACGGATAACTCCCGGTCACCACGATAATTTTTAAAGGGGTGAAACATTCGTGCAGTAGGGATAACTCCCGGTCACCACGATAGTTTTTAAAGAGATGAAACATTCGTGCAGTAGGGATAACTCCCGGTCACCACGATAGTTTTTAAAGAGATGAAACATTCGTGCATTAGGGATAACTCCCGGTCACCACGATAGTTTTTAAAGAGATGAAACATTCGTGCAGTAGGGATAACTCCTGGTCACCACGATAGTTTTTAAAGAGATGAAACATTCGTGCAGTAGGGATAACTCCCGGTCACCACGATAGTTTTAAAGAGATGAAACATTCGTGCAGTAGGGATAACTCCCGGTCACCACGATAGTTTTAAAGAGATGAAACATTCGTGCAGTAGGGATAACTCCCGGTCACCACGATAGTTTTTAAAGAGATGAAACATTCGTGTAGTAGGGATAACTCCCGGTCACCACGATAGTTTTTAAACAAAGGATAATTTAGAGATTTTTTTAGGCTTTTTAAAACCAAATGATTTTCTAAAGGACAATAGACCCTTGCAGAGTCATAAAGCTGGGGAACTTATCATGAGTCGCGAAGATGACGGATTGTTATGAAGTTGCAAAAGGGATGAACTCTCATGGAGTCACAAAGGTGATAGACTCTTGGGGAGTCACAAAGGTGAGGACTCTCGGGGAGTCTCTAATATCTTGTGAGCAAGGATAATCATGGAGAGCATAGTGTTTGGGCTCCACTTGTCTTAAATTAGGAGGGAATGCATAAGACGAGGCTACAAGCCAAGGCATTAGGTAAGGAACCTTTTGGTTGGTTGCTTAGGGTAGGACCTAAGGCTTTTGAGGAATGAGGACCTAAAGATTAGGGTTTAGAAGTGTTCAGGAAAACTGGCGTTAAGGACCGCAAATTTGGGACTAGGGTTTTAGAAATATCCTAGGCTTCGAGGCTAGGGCTTAGAGTTGTGGTAGGCTCAGAGGTTGCAAAGGCGTTGGATTTTAGACATAAGTCTGGGAGTTAGAAAGGTTGTGACTTCCTAGGCTTGAGACTAGGGACCACTGGAAAGAGGGATTGATTTTGTGGAGGGTTTACTAAGCTTGATGTTAGGGTTCACCATTTTCTGGGATTGGTGACTATGGCTTGGAAATATTCATGGTAACCTAGGCTTTAGGCTAGGTTTTAAGGTTAAGGATTGTAAGCTCCCTATACTTTGAGACTAAGGTGAAGGAATTTCCTAGGTCTAGGACTAGGGTTTGAAGGGAATGCTGGATCCTAAGCTCGTCGCTAGGGTTGAGTGAGGATATGGTCTCCTAGGCCCGCGGCTAGGGTTTAGAAAGAGTGCGACTACCTAGGCTCGAGGCTAGGGTTTAGAGCGAATGCGACTACCTAGGCTTGAGGCTAAGGTTTGGAGATAATGGGACTACCTTAGCTCGAGGCTAGGGTTTAGAGTGAATACGGCTTCTTAGGCTTGAGGCTAGGGTTTGGAGAGAATGCGACTACCTAGGCTCGAGGCTAGGGTTTGGAGAGATTGCTGAATCCTAAGCTCGACGCTAGGGTATCATATCCTAGGCGTAAGACTAGGGTTCAATAAGATGGGGGATTGAGATTGTAAATTTCCTAGGTTTCGAGAATAGGGTTTCAGGAGTTTTGGAAAGGATGTTGCATACGGGGCTTTGGAAATTCCCTAGAACTTGGGGCTAGGGTTAAAGAGGATGCTGTGGTTTCCTAGGCTTAAGGCTAGGGTTTAGAGCGAATGTAACTACCTAGGCTTGAGGCCAGGGTTTGGAGCGAATGTAACTACCTAGGCTTGAGGCTACGGTTTGGAAGGAATGTAACTACCTAGGCTCGAGGCTACGGTTTGGAAGGAATGTAACTACCTAGGCTCGAGGCTAGGGTTTAGAAAGAATGTGACTACCTAAGCTCGAGGCTAGGGTTTGGAAGGAATGTGACTACCTAGGCTTGAGGCTAGGGTTTGGAAGGAATGCGACTACCTAGGCTTGAGGCTAGGGTTTGGAGGGAATGTAACTACCTAGGCTCGAGGCTAGGGTTTGGAAGGAATGCGACTACCTAGGCTTGAGGCTAGGGTTTGGAGGGAATGTAACTACCTAGGCTCGAGGCTAGGGTTTGGAAAGAATGTAACTACCTAAGCTCGAGGCTAGGGTTTGGAAGGAATGTGACTACCTAGGCTTGAGGCTAGGGTTTGGAAGGAATGCGACTACCTAGGCTTGAGGCTAGGGTTTAGAGGGAATGTCGACTACCTAGGCTTGAGGCTACCGTTTGGAAGGAATGTAACTACCTAGGCTTGAGGCTAGGGTTTGGAGGGAATATGACTACCTAGGATCAAGGCTAGGGTTTAGGAAGGATGGTGCGGCTACCTAGGCTTGAGGCCAGGGTTTGGAGAGAATGATGACTACCTAGGCTTGAGGCTAGGGTTTTGAGACCGGAAGTTTGAAGGTTGGTCTTTTTAGACTAAGCAAGTCTGAGGTCCATGAGTGTTATAGTTTGGGGCAGGTGAGCGTGATACCTCAAGGATGGGTAGGCTTGATAGGTTAGACCTAGGCTTAAGTAAACTATACCAAAGTATAAGGGTTTAGATAGAGTAAGACACAGATGGGTGCTAAGGAGATCGGGACCTAATGGAACGGTAGGTGTGAGATCTAGGAGATCGAAGGCTAGATAGGTTAGCCTTGGGACATAAAGTCTCGAAGCGGGTAAGTCTTTTGTCCTAAAGGGTCGTGCTATGGATCAAGACCAGGCAGGCTTGAGGTCGGGCCAAAGAGCGATGGATTGGGATTGGATGATCTTAGTACCTAATGGGTTAAGGGTTTAAAGCGGATATGTCGGGTTTAGGCCCTAAGGTGTGCTAGGTGTGAGCCATGTGCGAGAAATGGGTCTGGATATGTGACCATGTTGGCGCTTTAGGTAAATGGATTGAGTGTCCAAGACTTTGCTCGAGTACAATAGGTACCTAAGTTGGATTGGGTATGCTTAGGTCCTAATTTTGTCTCGGAGGTCATTGCGCATGGCCAAGCTCGTTCGGCGATTGCGAAGGTGGGTTTGGTATGGGACCAAAGGCGTTAAGCGCACGAGTCTTGACTGGATGGGTTTTGATATCTTTATGGCATATCACGGTACGCGGGAGGTCCTATGCGTTCGAGCACGTTTGAGGTTTGGACTCGTGGGGAGAAAGGTTTGAGATCCAAAGAGTTTAAGGAGAGGATCGCGTAGGTGGTGAGGTTTGGTCTCGACTTGGATTAAGTAGGTTAGAGTCCTTAAGGGTTGAAGGTCAGACTAGGAAGTTTTTTGAGGCTAATAGGTGACACTAGGTTGGTACTTGGTAGGTTTAAGTGTGGTAGGGTCATGACTTGGACATGACGGGAGTCGGGAGACGTAGATGTGTCGCTTTTAGTCGGACCAAGTAGGCTTGGGAATTAAAGAGTCCAAAGGGTGGAGATGTAAGGTGAGAGACCTAAAGGGTAGAAAGTCTTGTGACCTAAAGGTTTAGGGGTTGAGGCCTAAGGTATGGATCAGACATATTATGGACTTCAAGGATAAGTTTGGTAGACTCGAATGGTCTTGGGATCCAAGGGATCGCTCAACAGGTTAGACTGGGTAGACCTAAGAGGTTGGACCTAAGAGGATAAGGGAGACATAGTCTGGACAAGGTAAGGATGATTATATATTGGTAGGTTTGGGATCTAAGAGATCGGGTAGACTCGAGACCGGTAGGTTCAGGACCAATGGGTCATTCTAAGAATTTGGATTCGGTAGACTGGTTTAAGGCTTGAGGTTTTGGATAAGACTGGTTTGAAGCTTTAGGAGTCCCGCTACTAACTTGTGGAGGGTCGAGCTAAGGGGTTATGGTGTAACCCATGTAAGACTGACCGGGTAGGTGCGGGACCTAAAGTTTTGAATCAGGTAAGATTGGTACGTAGAGAGTTGAGGGTTTAGGCCTAGGGGTTCCCTAAAGTGTAGGAGATAGGGTAAAGGACCAAGTCAACTCAAGAATCACGGAGATGGGTCTCAGATGGATCGAGGATGTTTTTACAATTTTGTGGAGACCGAGAGTGCAGGTTTATAAACAAAGTGTCAGGGAAGAGAATACTTTTGAAAGTGTTATGATTTTATAAAGATGCCTTATAATTAGTTATGATTCTAACAAATTCAAAGTGTTCGTCATGTGCCGAGCTCGGCGATGAGGGATGTCCTTCCTTTTTGAAGCTCCGGTGTTCTCCGAGAAAACGCATAGTCGACCCATTTTGTTGGGGACGCTCTAGCTTGATGAACGGGTATCCTCCCTCGTTTGAGAAATCCTACGTCGAGCTTGATGATGAGCAATCCTCTTCTTCTAAGTATGTGCTTGATGAAGCCCCGACATTCTTTAAGAAACCTTATGGTCTGTCCTTTATTGTTAGGGAAGCCCCAGTTGCGTAGAGCGGGGTATCCTACCTCTTTTAAGACGCACCATTTTTTCTGCCTAGACCGCCCTTGCGGGTTTTCAATCTAGCGGGCATCTCTTTTGCGTCAATTTTTTTTTTTTTTTTTTTTTTTTTTTTTAAAGAAATCATTCAGTCGACTCCAAAAAAAGAAAAAGAATTGTATGAAAACATGCGGGGGCATTTTGGGGAGAGTAAGAGAGAGAGACAATACTCACATTTTGACTCTTTGGACAACTGAGTGTATATATGTACCAAAGGGAGGAAGCCCCTGCTTGACAGAAAGTAAGTGTTTAGCTCTTTCCTAGATTGTAGAACAGAAGACTTGTCGAGACATTTGAAAATTGTTTTATTCAAGATTCTCATTTGATTGCTCGAGAATGTATCTCGTTGATTAGTTAATGAGTTATGGTTATGTTTTAGACAAGTAGTCTCGAAATAATAAATGTTTTTGATCAATTGTGAGTGAAGAAGTCAGGACTAGAAATATGGGGCAAGAGAGAAGAGAAGGAAAATTGGCTACGAGGTGGGTTGTGTATATTTTGGACCGGACCCTAAGGTTGCCTACGTTCTCCTCAAGGTGAGAAGCTCAGGTCCGCGTAGTTCGGGGGTGGCCCGGATGATGATGAAGTTGGGGTTGAGTTTAGAGGTGTGAGGTTCGTTTAACTGAGGTGAGTTGTTCCTTGTCGAGGCGGGCTGCATCATTGTAGCTCATTGCCATGGCTTGCTCCATTCTAGATGTCATGGGCTGCTGCTGCCGTGTTAATCTTCTTTGTGGGGAAAGAAAGAAAAATAGAACATTTGAAGTGAAAAGAAAATGGGACTTTTATTTTTCTATGGTGATACCCCCTTCTATTTTTCTTTTATTTCTTTGTGCACACCCTTTTTTTGCCTAGGCCGCCCTTTCGGGTTTTCAACCTAGCGGGCTTCTTTTTTGTGCAATGCTCTAACTTTTGCGTAGGTCGCCCTTTTTGGGTTTCAACCTAGCGAGCCCTTTTTTTTTTTTAATATATATATATATACATTTGTACATGAAACATTGGGCAAGACGAGCCCCTAGTTTTATTTCGCCTCTCTCGATTGCGAGGTAGCCTCCTTATAGTTCAAGCGGCCTTTTGCTGGCGGCGGGCATCTTAGCCCCTTGATCTTCACCGGTAGAGCTCCATCGGATTATCACGTGCACCTATTAATGGCATGAATTACCTCGTACATTCCTTTTATATTTGCGATGGGATACGGACAGCCCCGGTGTATCGGCATGTAGTACTTATGAAGGGAACAAACAACCCCTTAAATTGTGGCAGCATGGATGTCTATTTGATGATGAGCAACCGCATTCCATTTCTTTGTCATGACCGTATGGAAAAGGGGTCTAATGGTGGGATGAGAGGCGTATGAGGATAGTGTATGGGAGAAGGTGTATATAAAGAGTATACATGAAGTGTGTACAAGGGGTGAGTGTATAGAGAGAGTGTATGGGGGTAGAATGTAGAGAGAAGAGAAAGTGATTCGTTCATCCCAATTGGTCAAAGCATTTGTTATCTTGAGACTAATTGTGTACTTATTTATGTGATTGGTTTGTGGGTCCATTTACCTTTTAATGAGTCGTCATTAATGAGTAAGATTAAGATTAATTCATCATATAAAGATATAGCAATCAAGTGAAGATGGTGAATAAGACAATTTTCATGGAATTGATTTATGCAAGATTATGTCTCAAGTCTAGAGAGAAAAGAAATAAAGACTCTTTTATGCTTTGAAAGAAAAACGACTAATCCGGGGTGGACTTTTACTAAAGAAACAAAAATAGTCCAAGGTGGACTTTTGACTAAAGACACTCTAGAACCTACGAAGACTGAATGACCCTTTTTATTTATTATTTAAAAGAGGTAGCCCCAGTTTGCTCTTTCTTGTTTGGACTTTGCTCACGCCCATGCATTCCTATCGCGGGTGATGGCTCCGCTATCAATGAGGCTTTGGATCTTCCTTTTCAATTGGAGGCAACCTTCAGTGTCATGCCCAATGTACTGGTGGTATTTGCAGTATTTGGAGGGATCCAAGTCTGGTCTTACCCTGTTTGGTTTATAGTTGAGTAGAGGAGCCAACTTGCCGGCTCGAACCAAACCTTTGAAGAATTTGGCTAACGGCATACCTAAGTCGTCGAATTCGCGCTCGTCCTTCCTTTCACGAACTGTCTTTGAGGGTGATTTAGGTACCGGTACCCTTGTTGATGAGTAGTCATAGGAGGCATCCCGACGGGGAAAGTCTGTGGCAGCCCGTACATTTGAGGAGCGTACGGGTGTTGACATTGAGCAAGAGGGAGAACTCTGCTGAGGTAATCATAAATGCCACGAATGTCAGACAAATGGCGCCTCTCGATATTTCTTAGGGTCTTATGCATCTTCTTCTGAAAGTGTGTTGCTTGCTCGTTGAGAATGGCCTTAAAGTGGATTGCTTGTTCATCGAGGATGGCTTCGAAGTGGGATGCTTGCTTACTGAGAGCAGTACCAGTGTAGAGGATTGTCTCGGGATCTTGGGTAGCAGCTTCAGTTGCAACTTCGATGTTCCTTGCAGCCGACATGATGCAGGATTCTAGTCATGAAAGAATTAAGCCTCTTAGTTGAATTAAATTAGATTCGTATTTAATGATAAGGCATCGTTATAAATCATTTTTTGGAAAAGAGTCGGTCTCCACATTTTGAAATGCATTTTGGTAAAAAATTGAAAGTTTGACTGGGCCGAAGTTGCCTACGTTCCCCTTATCATGAGGGAGAGGTCCCACACAATAAGAGGCTCAGGCCGCCGTAGTTCGAATCAAGTTAGACTTTTAAAAAGAGGTGAGAAATGACCATAGGGGTCAAAAAGAGGGAGATGACTCGGTCTGTAGTCAAGCATGGGTGAGGAAGACCTATAGGAATCGGGTAAGGTTTGACTTAAGGTTTGACCTAAGGTTTGAGACAAGAAATGGTTCAAGCTAGGATGCGACGATAATGGTGGGTTGACCTAGATGGGTAAAGGATAGGTGAATGAATCAAGATAGCGGGTTATAGCAGTTTTGCCTATCGGATGATCTAAGCGGGATAGACATGGTTTGACCTAAGCGGGTCTAAGGTTGACCTATTCGGGTTGGTGGACTAAGGAAGGTTGGAGATTGACCTAGATGGATCCAAGATAGGTAAGTCGACCTAAGCGGGTCACGGGGTGACCTTGACGGGTCAAAGGTGAAGGGGTAGTTTTAACCTAAGACGGACAAGTTGACCTAAATGGGTCAAGGATGGTGTGTGGACCTAAACGGGTTGACCTAGGTTGGTCTGGACGACGGTGGGTCAAATAATGACCTAGGTGGGTCAAGATGACGGTTTGACCTAAGCGGGTTAGGACCAAAGGTAATTGGGTTCACCTATGGAATCAAAGATTGACCTAAGAGGTCGAAAACGGATAAGGTTGACCTAGGAGTCCAAGTTTGACCTAAGAGGTCGAAGGTGATTGGGTTGACTTAGGAGGTCAAAGGTTGACCTAAGAGGTCAACGGGTGATAATGTTGACCGAGGGGGTCAAAGGTTGACCTAAGAGGTCAAAGGTGATAAGGTTGACCTAGGGGGTCAAAGGTTGACCTAAGAGGTCAAAGATGATTAAGTTGACCTAGGGGGTCAAAGGTTGACCTAAGAGGTCGAAGGCGGATGAGGTTGACCTAGGGGGTCAATGGTAGACCTAAGAGGTCAAAGATGATAAAGTTTACCTAGGGGGTTAAATGTGATAAGGTTGTCCTAGGAGGTCAAGGGTTGACCTAAGAGGTCGAAGGTAGATAAGTTTGACCTAGGGGGTCAAAGGTGATAAGGTTGACCTAAGGGGTCGGGGGTGATAAGGTTGACCTAGGTGGTCAAGGGTCGACCTAAGAGGTCGGAGGTGATAAGGTTGACCTAGGAGGTCAAGGGTTGACCTAAGAGGTCGGAGGCGGATAAAGTTGACCTAGGCGGTCAAGGGTTGACCTGAGAGGTCGAGGGTGGTAAGGTTGACCTAGGAGGTCAAGGGTAGACCTAAGAGGTCAAAGGCGGATAAAGTTGACCTAGGCGGTCAAGGGTAGACCTAAGAGGTCAAAGGCGGATGAGGTTGACCTAGGCAGTCAAGGGTTGACCTAAGAGGTCAAAAGTGGATGAGGTTGACCTAGGCGGTCAAGGGTTAACATAAGAGGTCAAAGGTGGATGAGGTTGACCTATGGGGTCAAAGGTTGACCTAAGAGGTCGAGGGGTGACCTAAGAGGTCGAAGGTGATAGGGTTGACCTAGGAGGTCAAGGGTAGACCTAAGAGGTCAAAGGCGGATAAAGTTGACCTAGGTGGCCAAGGGTAGACCTAAGAGGTCAAAGGCGGATGAGGTTGACCTATGGTGTCAAAGGTTGACCTAAGAGGTCGAGGGGTGACCTAAGAGGTCGAAGGTGATAAGGTTGACCTAGGAGGTCAAGGGTAGACCTAAGAGGTAAAAGGCGGATAAAGTTGACCTAGGCGGTCAAGGGTAGACCTAAGAGGTCAAAGACGATAAAGTTGACCTAGGGGGCAAAGGTGGTAAGGTTGACCTAGGAGGTCAAGGGTAGACCTAGGAGGTAAAAGGTAGATAAGGTTGACCTAGGGGGTCAAAGGTTGACCTAGGAGGTCAAAGGCGAATAAGGTTGACCTAGGAGGTCAAAGGTTGACCTAGGGGGGTCAAAGTTGCCCTAAGAGGTCAAAGGGTGGTAAGGCTGACCTAAGGGGTCAAAGTTTGACCTAGGAGGTCCAAGGTAGATAAGGTTGACCTAGGAGGTCAAAGGTTGGGAAGGTTGACCTAGGCGGTCAAAGGTTGACCTAGGAGGTCAAAGGTAGATAAAGTTGTCCTAAGAGGCCAAAGGATGGTGGGATTTTGACCAAAACGGGTCGAGATGAAGGGTAGACCCAAATGGATCGCAATGATGGGTAGGTAACCTAGATAGACCAAGATGAGGAATTTTGATAGATGGCCCAAGGGGTGAGCGATGGACCTTAGAGGTAGCCTAGATGCAATGCACATTTTATTTAACGAAAAGTTTTGCATTTATTTACATCCTAAATGGTTGGTCCAAGGAGTGTCCTAATCTCTATGTGTGGGTTGACACGGGTAGGATAAAGGTTCCCACCGCTCGTGGAACGTACACGGTGAGTGGAGTAGACGAGTGACTCGAAAAGAGTGCGACAGTAGCGCACAAATTCCTGCACATCGAATACTGCGGGTAATGGGGACTTGTGCAGTGCTGACACGGACTAGTGGTAGTGTGTGGCAAGAAACTAATTCTTTTTAGGGAGAAAAGAGAGAAGTTTTTGAATGCTTGAGTGATGCAATGTAATGCAAGAGAGAGAGAAGAGGGAGAGGATAAGAATGTACAAGGGATCATAGCAAAGTCTCGTTTGACCTTAGTACTATAGGGAAAGTACAAAAAATACATGTATTGAAAAAATACAAGGTACACATATTAACATGGCAAAAATACAAGGTGCATGTGTAAACATGGCAAAGTGTGAGGTGCATGTGCAAACATGGCAAAGTGTGAGGTGCATGTGCAAACATGGCAAACATCATGATGTAAACGAAAGTTAGACCCACTAAGTTTGAAAAAGTTTCAAAGCAGTCCCCAGCAGAGTCGCCACTGTGAATACGGGTGTTTGAATTTGGGATATTCATAGCAACATTAAAATTATGAGAGTCGCCACGCCGTTTTAATTATAGCCAAAACATTGAAAAAGGCATTTTTAGTGGGTTCGGGGGTCAAATTACAACAAGAGAAGAATATTGAACGTTATCACTCCTATTGCCCGAATTGATCGGTCTTTCTATCATGATGCAGTGTATGTAGTGTGTTAGTGATTGAGACCGGATCCGAAGATTGCCTACGTTCCTCTCAATGTGAGAAGCTCAGGTCAGCGTAGTTCGAGAAGAATTTAGAATAGGCAGAAGAATCAAGATCATGCATAATGAGGGGGGGAATTACCTAAAGATTAGGGTTTAGAAGTAGTTCCTAGATCATCCTCGGGTTGATGAACCCTAGATCATCATCGGCTATGAAATAACATGTTAACATGAAGATCGCAACCATAAATATAGCATAAATAAGGTTTTAATCTAAGAACATGATGAACATATGAAGAAAATATTATGAACATATGAATGTCATGAAGGAAATATGAATAAAGATGTTAAGAATATGAATATTATGAAGAACACATGAATAAACTGTTGGTGTTGTATGCTCTAGGCACGTTTTGTAAAACGATTAATGTTATTTATATATTAAAGATATTGAATGCTTGATTATTATATCCTTTGCATGTTTATTATAATAATCCCCGTCCCTGATAATTATGATTAATTGTTAGTATAAGTTTAATGGATAATCATATGATGATTATGGTGTATGGGATACAATTAAACTTATGGGTATTTGTTGGAGACCAAATACTGGACTGACCCATATGAGATTTATGTCATGGTCACAATGTCATAATTAAGTCTCATATAGTTATATTACTGGAATCTTTAGACCTGAGATTATCACAGTCTTCCACTCGATGAACATTACGTTTGACATATTCAAACGTTACCCCTAATCGGGTAGCTATAAAGAATATGATTGGCGTAATCGGATTCATGTAGGGAAATGTAATAAGTCTAGATGGGATTTGTTCCTCGTCAAGAGAGATGTCAAGCTCTGGCCACTCGATGAATAGTATTGATGAAATGCATGGCCGTGCTCAAATATGATTTGTACTATCAATACATTCGGGATCGAGAAAGCATTGAACATTGTAAGTTGACCATAGACCATGGCTTACGTTCAATAGACATCAAGAACAAAGAGATTGTAATATGTTCTATAAAGGATTCACGAACTTATACAAGTTATATTAATTGGGTAGTCATGATGGCTTGCTAGAGTCCGCTCATGATTTATGAGCACAAATGTGTTTGGGCTCATTGCCAACTTAATATAATCCTATGGGGTCACACACAAAAGGACGAATTGTTTAAAAGGCTAAAATCGGAATTCTGGTGGTGCTCGGCCGAGCACCTCATATGACTCGGCCGAGCATGGGAAATCAGAAGGTCAGATTTTCTGGAGCAAAGGTGCTCGGCCGAGCACCTTAAAGGACTCGGCCGAGCAGGCCCTGTTCGGGCCCAAAAACTGATTTCGTGTTGTGACGGGTTTTAACCTATTTCTCCTAAACGGTTTAGGACTAATAAGTATATAAACCTCTAACAACGACCTAATCAGTATGTATTGATTCCATATCAATTAGATAGCCTCCGAGAGAGAGAAAAACAAGTTCTTCTTCTTCCTCAAGAACAAGAACATTGATTTTCCATATAGCCTTCAAAGTAGAAAGAGTTTCTATTGGGTCTAGCAATCCGGTTCAAGAATCGTTCTTGAAATTCGTTCGCGTGTGGATAAACATAGAGGGTGTTGGCATCAACTCCTCCAAGTTCGTGATCCAAGCTTTGAGGTCGTGTTCCTGCGTTCGTGATTCAAAGAAGCGCGAAGAATAAAGATTCAAAGATCCGAAATTTTAAAGCTCCATCACGGTTAGTATTCTAAATTCATCTCCGTATTAATTTAATCATCTTGATCGGATCTAGGCTTTTGGGTTTATTCCGCTGCGCATGATTGCTCAAAACCCAACAGTGGTATCAGAGCCCCGTTCATCATGATTATTTTAATAATAACATGTTAATGATATAATTGGATTATATGTTTTGGCATGCTATGTGAATTTGGATTCAAGATGTTTATGTGATCTGAGTTTTATGTTTGTATATGAGATATATTGAAATCATAAAATCGCACCGTTTAAATACGTTATGTGGGATCTACGATTGCAATAATAATTTGATTATTATTTTAGATTATCAAAAATTAATTGGATTGATTTGTTGATGATCTTTGATTCATGAATAAATCGTTTATTCAAGGTTTTGATGAACATGATGATATGATCATTATGAACACCAAATCCTAAATGAATCGGGAAAGCAATCTTAGAATTAAAATTCGACAAGAAAATCTTTTCTGTTCGTGGTGCTCGGCCGAGCAGTCTATAAGACTCGGCCGAGCAGAGTCGGCAGAAGCAAAGGGTTTTCTGGAACACAGAGGCGCTCGGCCGAGCACCTTAAAGGACTCGGCCGAGCAGGCTGATTTTGGACAGAATTTGTTTTTCAGATGGCTGGTTTTAGAAACCGTGTTTCCTGAAATTAAATGGCTTGTTTAAAATCACTTTGGATTGAATTTGTTTGTCAGATGGCTGGTTTGAGAAACCGTGTTTCCTGAAAACAAATATCAAGGTCAAAGTAATGAATTGATGGGACAAAAGAATTTAGAATCGAGTTACTTTATGTAAGGGATTGTGGATGCCTATTGGCTTAGTTTCGACCTTACATAGTTGTTTTCTTCTAGTTTCTAAATTTGGTACGGGATTGTGGATGCCTTTTGGCTTAGTTTCGACCGTACAATCGTGCTCTCAATAATGTGTTAAAGAATTTATCCCCATAAATCAATCACATGAAATCTTAATTTAATTAATGAGATTAGTTAAATTATTAACCGTTGCTTTATGTGTTTATATTATGTGACTATAAACATTGACCATGCTATATGTCATGAACCTTCTTTAAAATTTAAGTTCCGTACCAATCTATGATTAAAACACTTGTGAGTACGTGGGTAGTTTTGTGTGGGTTACGCCCTAGCGTAGGTGCATTGATTCTATCCATTTATGAGCAAGATGAGGAAACAGTGATTCCTATACGTTTAAAATGGTTTAACTTAATTAGGCTATCAAAACAGTTTTGGGCCTAAGGCACAGATGAGATTAAAACATGTTAGATATACGATATCTAAAATCTCATAAAAGATCTAAGAGTCATATACGATATGATTGACAAGGAGTTGTCTACCTAAATAACTTATTTTGAGCAGTCGTGCCCTAGCCGACTCAAAGTTAAGTGAAATATGGATCTTAGCCCATTCAAATTATATTATACATTGGATGTATATGAAGGTTATATAATTTAGTGGGAGTATTTGTAAAATACTATTAATTTAATATCTTTAATTAAGTTGGTACTTATATTTAATTATATGTTTGCATAATTGTAGATAATGGCTCAGAATACAAATTTATCACTGCGATCTATCCTTGAGAAGGAGAAACTTCAAGAAGATGGAGCTAACTATACGGATTGGATCCGTAGCCTTAGAATTGTTCTAAAGCATGAGGATAAGCTCTATATTCTTGATGAGCCCGTTCCTGAAGAAGAACCTGCTTCTAATGCACCCAAGGATGAGAGAAACGCCTACAAGAAATATGTGAATGATTCTCGTGAGGTGGGTTGTCTTATGCTTGCGGCCATGTGTTCAGAACTTCAGAAGATTCTTGAACACTTGGAAGCATTTGACCTTGCTGCTACATTGAAAGATATGTTCCAAGAACAAGCAAGGCAAGAGAGGTTCGACACCATAGCTGCCCTAGTCTCATGCAAGATGAGCGAAGGACAGTCTGTGAGCCCTCATGTTTTGAAAATGAAGGCTTACTTTGAGAAACTAGAGAGGCTTGGCCATCCAATTGAGATTGAGTTGGCTACCGATTTTATTCTTAATTCATTGCCCAAAAGCTATAATCAGTTCGTCATGAACTTTAATATGCAAGGGATGGATAAGACTATGTCTGAATTGCATGGGATGCTTAAGCAGGCAGAAAAGAAAATCGGTAAAGAGACCGCTCCTGTACTCATTGTATCTAAGGAAGGAAAGGGGCCAAAAGGCAAAGGAAAGGGAAAGGTAAAAGTTGTCAAACCCAAGATTAGCAAGGCAATTGTTGCCAAAGCTAATGTGGCTAAACCTGCTTCCCAAAAGGATGCAATTTGTTTCCACTGCAATGAGATTGGACATTGGAAACGAAATTGCAAGGTTTACAAGGAAGAGTTAAAAAAGAAGAAGAGCGGTGGGACTGCATCTACTTCAGGTATCTATGTTATAGATATTCTACTTTCTACTTCTAGCTCCTGGGTATTAGATACTGGATGTGGATCTCACATTTGTTTAAATGTGCAGGGACTAAGGAATAGAAGGCTACTTAAAGATGGCGAAGTGGACCTACGCGTGGGGAATGGAGCAAGAGTTGCTTCATTAGCCGTAGGAACATATGATGTCATTTTACCTAGCGGATTAATTCTTGTTTTGAACAATTGTTATTACGTTCCGGATTTAAGTAGAAATATTATTTCAATTTCTTGTTTGGATAATGAAGGTTTTAAGTTTCTTATTGAAAATAAGAAGTTTTCTATTTATTTAAATGATATGCTTTATTGTACTGCATGTTCATTTAATGGCCTTTATGTTCTTGATGTTGAAAGTGGGAATAATAAGAATGTTTATAATGTAAATAAGAAATCCAAACCTAATGATGTAAATCATACTTATTTGTGGCATTGCCGTCTTGGTCATATTAATGAGAAGCGTATCTCAAAACTCCATGGGGACGGACTTCTAGATTCACATGATTTTGAATCATATGAAACTTGTGAGTCATGTTTACTTGGAAAGATGACTAAGGCACCTTTTACTAAGAGTAGCGAAAGGGCTAATGACTTATTGGCCCTCATACATACTGATGTGTGTGGACCAATGAGTTGCAATGCTAGGGGAGGATATCAATACTTCATAACTTTTACTGATGATTTTAGTAGATATGGGTATGTCTATTTAATGAAACATAAAAGTGAATCTTTTGAGATATTTAGAATATTTCAAAATGAAGTACAAAATCAACTTGGCAAAACTATTAAAGCACTTCGATCAGATCGTGGTGGAGAATATTTAAGCCAAGAATTTGACAATCATCTGAAAGATTGTGGAATTGTTTCACAATTAACTCCACCTGGGACACCACAATGGAATGGTGTGTCCGAACGGAGAAATAGGACTTTATTGGATATGGTCCGCTCCATGATGAGTCAAGTTGATCTTCCTTTAACCTTTTGGGGACATGCACTAGAAACTGCTGCACTAACACTAAATAATGTTCCAACAAAATCTATTCCAAAGACTCCACATGAGATGTGGACTGGAAGAAAACCTAGTTTGTCTTTCATGAAGATTTGGGGTTGTGAAGCATTTGTTAAAAAGCTCATATCTGACAAACTCACACCTAAATCTGATAAATGTATTTTCGTTGGTTATCCTAAGGAAACTAAGGGTTATTACTTTTACAACCGCGCGGAAAACAAAGTGTTTGTTGCCCGTCATGGTACCTTTCTAGAGAAAGAGTTTCTTTCCAAAGGAATTAGTGGGAGTAAAATTAATCTCGAAGAAATTCGAGAACCCGAAAATTACATGGAACAAAATGTTGGATCTGAACAAGTTTCACAAAGAGTTGTGGAACCTACTCAGAATACTCAAGTTCCTCGCAGAACTGGTAGGGTGCGATCTGAACCTGAGAGATATGGATTTCTCATGACGGATAACAATGAAGTAGAAGTCATAGTTGATGACGAACCTACTTCCTACCAAGAAGCGATGTCCGCTCCTGATTCAGATAAATGGCTTGGAGCCATGGAATATGAAATTAAATCCATGTATGATAATCAAGTTTGGAACTTGATTGATGCGCCTGAAGGTGTAAAAACCATAGGATGCAAATGGGTTTTCAAAAAGAAAACTGACATGGATGGAAAGGTGCATACTTATAAAGCTAGACTTGTAGCGAAAGGCTATAGGCAGATTCACGGTATCGACTATGATGAAACCTTTTCGCCCGTAGCAATGATCAAGTCTATAAGAATTTTACTTGCCATAGCCGCATATTTTGACTATGAGATATGGCAAATGGATGTCAAAACAGCGTTCCTTAACAGGAACTTACTTGAGGATGTTTACATGACACAACCAGAAGGTTTTGTAATTCCAGAAAATTCTAACAAAGTATGCAAATTGCAACGATCCATCTATGGATTGAAGCAAGCCTCTAGGAGTTGGAATCTTCGATTTGATGAATCGGTCAAAGAGTTTGGCTTCATCAAGAACGAAGATGAACCTTGCGTTTACAAGAAAATTAGTGGGAGCGTAGTATTATTTCTGGTACTATATGTTGATGACATATTGATCATAGGAAACGACATTCCCGCACTGCAGTCTGTAAAGACTTGGTTAGGAAAGTGTTTCTCTATGAAAGATATGGGAGAAGCCGCTTATATCCTTGGCATTAGGATCTATCGTGATAGATCCAAGAAATTGATTGGTTTAAGTCAAGATACATATATTGACAAAGTTCTTAAGAGATTCTGCATGGAAAACTCTAAGAGAGGAAATTTGCCAGTAGGACATGGCATAACTCTAAGCAAGAATCAGTGTCCTAAGACAACTGATGAGCGTAAGAGAATGATTGGGATGCCATATGCGTCCGCAATTGGATCAATCATGTATGCCATGATATGTACTAGACCCGATGTCTCGTATGCTTTAAGCATGACGAGTAGATATCAATCAAATCCTGGTGAAAATCATTGGATTGCAGTCAAGACGATTCTTAAGTACTTGCGAAGGACTAAAGATTCGTTCTTGGTGTATGGAGGTGTGGAAGGTGATCTTGTTGTAAGTGGTTACACAGATGCAAGCTTCCAAACCGACAAGGATGATTTTAGATCGCAATCTGGATTTGTATTTGTGCTTAATGGAGGTGCTGTTAGCTGGAAGAGTTCTAAGCAAAGTACTGTCGCTGATTCTACAACGGAAGCTGAGTATATTGCTGCATCCGATGCTGCTAAAGAAGCTGTTTGGATCAAGAAGTTCATAACTGAACTAGAGGTAGTTCCTAGCATTGCTGATCCAATAGACCTTTATTGTGATAATAATGGTGCTATTGCTCAAGCAAGGGAACCAAGAAACCATCAGAAGTCCAAACACATACTTAGGCGTTACCATGTCATTCGAGAAATCATTAACAGAGGTGACGTGAATATATGCAGAGTACCGACTGATGATAACATTGCCGACCCATTGACAAAGGGTCTTCCACAAGCAAAGCATGATGGTCATGTTAGGTCTATGGGTATTCGATACATTAATTAGGCCTAGTGCAAGTGGGAGATTGTTGGTGTTGTATGCTCTAGGCACGTTTTGTAAAACGATTAATGTTATTTATATATTAAAGATATTGAATGCTTGATTATTATATCCTTTGCATGTTTATTATAATAATCCCCGTCCCTGATAATTATGATTAATTGTTAGTATAAGTTTAATGGATAATCATATGATGATTATGGTGTATGGGATACAATTAAACTTATGGGTATTTGTTGGAGACCAAATACTGGACTGACCCATATGAGATTTATGTCATGGTCACAATGTCATAATTAAGTCTCATATAGTTATATTACTGGAATCTTTAGACCTGAGATTATCACAGTCTTCCACTCGATGAACATTACGTTTGACATATTCAAACGTTACCCCTAATCGGGTAGCTATAAAGAATATGATTGGCGTAATCGGATTCATGTAGGGAAATGTAATAAGTCTAGATGGGATTTGTTCCTCGTCAAGAGAGATGTCAAGCTCTGGCCACTCGATGAATAGTATTGATGAAATGCATGGCCGTGCTCAAATATGATTTGTACTATCAATACATTCGGGATCGAGAAAGCATTGAACATTGTAAGTTGACCATAGACCATGGCTTACGTTCAATAGACATCAAGAACAAAGAGATTGTAATATGTTCTATAAAGGATTCACGAACTTATACAAGTTATATTAATTGGGTAGTCATGATGGCTTGCTAGAGTCCGCTCATGATTTATGAGCACAAATGTGTTTGGGCTCATTTCCAACTTAATATAATCCTATGGGGTCACACACAAAAGGACGAATTGTTTAAAAGGCTAAAATCGGAATTCTGGTGGTGCTCGGCCGAGCACCTCATATGACTCGGCCGAGCATGGGAAATCAGAAGGTCAGATTTTCTGGAGCAAAGGTGCTCGGCCGAGCACCTTAAAGGACTCGGCCGAGCAGGCCCTGTTCGGGCCCAAAAACTGATTTCGTGTTGTGACGGGTTTTAACCTATTTCTCCTAAACGGTTTAGGACTAATAAGTATATAAACCTCTAACAACGACCTAATCAGTATGTATTGATTCCATATCAATTAGATAGCCTCCGAGAGAGAGAAAAACAAGTTCTTCTTCTTCCTCAAGAACAAGAACATTGATTTTCCATATAGCCTTCAAAGTAGAAGAGTTTCTATTGGGTCTAGCAATCCGGTTCAAGAATCGTTCTTGAAATTCGTTCGCGTGTGGATAAACATAGAGGGTGTTGGAATCAACTCCTCCAAGTTCGTGATCCAAGCTTTGAGGTCGTGTTCCTGCGTTCGTGATTCAAAGAAGCGCGAAGAATAAAGATTCAAAGATCCGAAATTTTAAAGCTCCGTCACGGTTAGTATTCTAAATTCATCTCCGTATTAATTTAATCATCTTGATCGGATCTAGGCTTTTGGGTTTATTCCGCTGCGCATGATTGCTCAAAACCCAACATAAACATATTAAGAAATGTGAATATTATTGATCCAAACTAATAATATGACAAGAACATGAAGAAAAAGTTAGAAAACTTACCTTTGTTGGCAAGAAATAACCTTGGATCTTCTTGGGATTCTTGAGAGTGTTTTTGGAGGCTTGAATGACTTGATTTGGGAGCAAAATCGTCACTTGTGAGCTCTCAAATTCGGATCCTAAACCAATAGGCTGAGATTGGTTTATATAGTAAACAAAGGGGGAGATCCAACGGCTGAGATCTGAAGGAGCGAGGTTGGCCGCGTGGCCAAGATGGCTAGGTACAAAAGTGGCCGCGTGGCCAAGATGGCTAGGTACGAAAGTGGCTGCGTGGCCATCGTTGCGCACTGACGTGAAATTCAAGCTAGGGTTTTACTGTTCATACAAGGCAACCCTAAATGTCCATATTTAATGTTTTCTAGAACATTGAGCTATTTTTGGGAATTCGGGACAAGTCTTTGTAAGGTTTTTTAATTACTATAAAGTCCTCGTAATTTGGGAAAACCCTAATAAACTCATTTTCAGGATCGGGTACTAACACTTTGACAAAAAGGCCCCTAAACTTTCAACTTTAACATTTAACCACCTTAACTTTCTAAAGTAGTTAAATAAATTAACTCAAATAAAATAGCATCTAAATATGCTAGCCAAGAATTTAACAAGCACGTTAAATATTTAACAAGAATAAAGATGGGCGTTACATCCTCCCCACCTTAAAGAAAATTCGCCCTCGAATTTTTACTAGATCAAGATTATAACATATCTAATCAACAAGTAGAACTCAAGAACATCACGACTATGCACAGATACTCACAAATATTCTATGCAATTTAGATGTATCAATTATAACATCAAAACACATAAAGTCAAGCAGACTCGATTAGTCAATCCACTATATTGGTGAAACTTGACATATCCACTAAAAATAATAGAACTGGTCATATCCTCCAGATCACTGTAATACTGGTCAAATCCACTAGGCAATCTCAAATACTGAAGTCGTGGTCATCCATCATTTCAATATTCAAAACTGACTTCGCGTATATCAATCCATCGAGAAAATCAATCGAAAAGGTGTAGCTCTCGGTGTCAAATAATTAACGATAGAGCTGCCCTCGAAATTCATTAATGAATCTCTAACTAGATCAAGAATATCAAGAACACACGTACCTTGGTTGTTTCCACTTATAGGTCAACACAGATACTCACTTCAGATATCCACTACAAGGTAGATATATCCTCTATCAAGAAATTCTCAAGTTGAATCTTCAACTCGTTTAACTCAATCGAGGTCAAGAACATAAATCCAGGTGTCAGCACTGTATTTGCACTGTAACCACTCAAGATAACCCAGGTTCTCATCAAGTAACATTCACTACTCAGTAGGAATTCCACTGTCAATCGCATAGGTTAAATACCCAGTACAATCTCAAGAACCCTTTCTAGACTTTCAATGTAGAACATAAAGGTTATGCATAAATCTATCATGCTCACATATATAGTCAAGCATACTAGCATAGAAATAATTACCATCTATTGTGGTAAACAAGAATGACCTAACATATAGAAAGTCAAATCATAACACGTAAGAGCCAAGCCATAACACGTATCACATCAATGTCCCATCTAGGTAACATGACCAAGTCAACATAGAACGTATAGGGTGTTATCACCCACACTTCTATAAAGCTCTTACACATAACTATATCAAGCATGTAGTCTCTTACTAGAGAATACACTTCCACGCAATTCACGAGATAAGGACAAGCATGCATATATAGCACGAAACAATGTCCACAAGACAAGATAGATACGCCTAAGTCTTTAAAGACTCGCGCTCTCGATTCTCAAACCATCTAATCCAATTGGATCAACACTACACACCAGTCCTATGCCTGGTATGACAACAAGTGACGAAGCACTCGGCGGCGAAAACACACCCAAGACTAACCCAACCTAGGCCATAGACCCTATCCAGGCTTAGAGCTAAACCATAGCTCTGATACCAAACTGACACGCCCCAAGTCCCGGGATCCCCTAATAGAACCTCGAACCTGGTGCGCGTAACTAACAAGAAACAAGAAACTAACGGGAAACAGGAACAATACCTGTTAGAAACAAACTGACATGATATATATACTCAAGAGTAGGGAGCTAAGATAGCTCACACGAGTTCTAGACCAAGAAAATTAAAACCAAACAAGGTTACATACAGCGAAAGACATGCCTAGCAAATAAGCTGGCATTAAGAACTGTCTAGGGACAACAAATACTACCCAATACAAGCCCAGAGTTTATTAACTCATACAAGATCGTCCTTACCAAATTATAAAAGGACACTAACTTCGAACAAGAATATCCTGCTGAGTAAGTTCCCAGCTAAGTCGAGCCTCACTGCGTACTATCCCCTACTTTCTGGGGGGGGGAACAATTAAACAAATAAAGGGTGAGATAAATCTCAGTAAGCTATTAACATGCAACTATATGTCATGTTATCTGCAATACAAGTAGATACTCAACTAAACATATATCAAGTATCATCAAGTAACAAGTATAGGAGAGGCTAAGCCAACTCAACAAGTAATCAAGCTCAAGATATGATCATGTAACAAGTAGTCAAGTAGTGTGAGAGGCTAGACCAGCTCACCAAGATGCACATAGGCCTATCACGCATTTTTACCTGAATCCTTCCTTATTCCTCCCAAGAATACCATTTGTTGTCGATGCTTTTCTAGCTGAGGACAACCAAGAACAAGAACAAGAAACTGCTGTGCAGTATATAAGAAGACCTGGTAACCAGTGTCATCCACAAGAACAAGATCCATGAGGTGTACAGGATAAGAGTTAGCATTCACTTAGGTCAGGCTTATTGATCCAACCAAGGAAGCTATGCCCTTACTATGGCCGGTAGTAAGGGGTCAGGCGGAAATACATAGGGACCCAATTGTCACTTAAGCCCCAGCTCTCGCGACAAGCGTGAACCTATATATTTTCGAACAAGCAAGGAGAACCAGCTGGACTCACACAAGAATGCACAAGTAGATGTTTACTTGAACTACGAGAATAGAACTAAGTCCCATAATAGTGGACCAGTTTTTATGCACCATGTAATCATGTATCATGTGCTCACGAGAATATGCACCATGTAGTCATGTATCATGTGCTCACGATAATATGCACCATGTAGTCATGTATCATGTGCTCACGAGAATACAAGTACACGTACGCAATTATTGCGAATACAAACCAAGATAAAAATGGCACATAAGGTGTCCATGTAACACGATCAATCCAAGTAAGAGTCCATTAATAACAGACTTCAGTCGAGTAATAGGGTATATCACTTTGTCACATGCCAAGTTTGCACGTACATATTCATATCACGTTTAACACATTAAAGTGTCTACCACGATATCCTTACTATCAAGTAGAGCCCAATACCTTAGACTCTAAACACGTAGTAGAATAGGTCACATTGTACCTAGACACAGTCATACTTCACTTATATGTATCGTTAATAATCGAATACATTTTCTAACACATATTGTGTTCTATAACCATTTTTATTAATTTAAATCGTAGTATTCACGATTATATGAATTATCTTCATATTACACTAGTCCCTATTTTCTTTAGGAACCCATTTCAAGACAAGATATCTTCTTCATTCTTTATATACTTCATTGAGTATATACACGATTAAAATCAATCACTAGCACTTTAGTGTTTGTTCATAACACTTACAATACACACGTATCAAATTCAAGTATGTAGTAGAGTTAATCATTATCTATCTAGTTCCATAACCCAATTCTTTGGTTATTCATACCATGTACCAATCAATCAAGAAGCCACATTCTATCAAGTAAATATATGCAAGAGTTGCCTATACACATCAAGACTCTTTCAAGTTTATTACCATACACATATATTGGTGTCAAGGCACATACAAGATTTTATAATCTTATATTCAAGTCTTAATCCAATTATTTGGATGTTCAAGTCATGTACAAGATTTTATAGTCTGATACTTCAAGTTACTGTCTCAACTTAAGACATTCAAGACATTCAAGACATTCAGGACCTTCAAGACATTCAATACATATACAAGATTTTATCATCTTATATCCAAGTTCTCAATCCATTTCTTTGGATGGTAAACATGTACAAGAGTTAAACATCTTATACTTCGAGTTCAAGCTAGGAAGATGAATTATACATCTTTCACGTATTATTTTCAAATCCTTTTCTTAGGACATTCAAGCTCAAGACATTAGTTGGTGCCCCTAAAGTACACAAACATTGACTTCAAGACACATAAAAGAGTTACTACTCTTATACTCAAGTTATCATTTAATTATGATTCAAGTCCACATTTCATTTGTTCACAAAGGGACTATTTTCCAGTACTAGAGTGTTCCACAACACTCATCTAGGCCATCTAGGGTAGTACCCTAAACCTAGACCAAGAATACTTCGAGTTCACATTAAGTAAATGAACAATACCACTCATACTTACAAGTTCATAACCCCCTACATAGGATATTCAAGCCAAGACACTAATTTGGTGCCCTCAAGGTGCACAAGCATAGGTTCCAAGACAAGCATAACACATAAGTGCTTGTTCATAGCACTTTCAAGACATAAAGAAGAGTTCTTCCTTTTATACTCAAGTTCTTATTTTAATTCAATGAGTATTCACGTTCAAGGCCAAGTTCTAATGCCCCAAAAGGTACATATACACTTGCTAGGACATCTTATCTTAAGGCTATATGCCTTAGGAGGGATAAGCTTTCAATTTAATTTGGATTTAAAACACTTTGGTTGGAACAGGGGACCGGGCGGGCGCTCAAGGAGGACCGGGCGGGCGCTCATTGAAACACTTTTGAAACCCAATATTTCTGTTGAAAAGGGCGGGCGCTTGGTGGGTAACCAGGCGGGCGCTCAGTACAATATTCAGCAACACTCAATTTTCTTTCCAGGCTTAGAATTCTCCGTCCCAAGCGTAGGAGTAACATTTAACTAACACTCCTAACATTCTCAGGAGTATACTAACAAGTTTAGAACTCCTATTTCAAGCCCAATTCATTTCTTTTACCATCCCATAAATAATAGGACAATTTCCTTTATTCCTATTTAATATTTCACCGTCCCAAAAAGTATAAGTACAATTTTCTAATATACTACTATAAACATTTAGAGATACTTCCATTCATTTTCCCGTACCACAAATAATGGTACAATTTTTCTAATAATATTTAAATCAAGTTACTATTTTACCGTCTCACGAATAGGAGTATAATTTTTCAATACTTTTCAATTCATTTCCAGGTGCAAGGCTTCAAATACTTTTTCATACGAATACTCCCTTCGTCCCAAATTAACAAGTATCACAAAAATTGCCCAAAACACAATTTTAACAAGAACAAGTATCGGGAATAACATATATGCATGTTATTACAAGTAAGGGGGAGTCAATAACTTACCTAGTCAAAAATCAAGTTGACCCAAATAAATTTCTGATCGGCAGGAAACGCTCTATTCAACGCCACGAATATTTATCCGGGACCAGAATCACGAACAGAGGGATAATTAAGCTCGAGGAGTCGAGAATAGGAAGAATCCTAAACTTATCTTTTTACCCAGAGAGAGTGTACGAGAAAGTTTGAGAAAATAAGCATTCTCAAAGAAAGCATCTGGAAGATATACCTGCAATTATCCAAGAATTGCAACTAGGCCCCTCAAGTTCTAACTTTGACAAAAAGGCCCCTAAACTTTCAACTTTAACATTTAACCACCTTAACTTTCTAAAGTAGTTAAATAAATTAATTCAAATAAAATAGCATCTAAATATGCTAGCCAAGAATTTAACAAGCACGTTAAATATTTAACAAGAATAAAGATGGGCGTTACATGTTTGCACTTTGGATCCCCCAATTTTATTATAACCTTTTTAGGTACCCTTAGGGTTATTTGTGACCAGCACAGGTGTATTACAACTCTTCAAAACAAGACAAACCAGCAGAAGAAGCAAATTAGCAGACCAGTAAACAAGTTGCCGATCAACTTATTAAAAGAAGTTGCCGATCAACTCCATTCTCAACATGCCGATATAATAGACAGTCTCCACTGTCAGTCAGGTGACATCATTTCATTAAAGTCAACCTTGCTGATTGTCTCTATACTGTTTTTATCATAAAGTAGTTTACCTGCTCTGTAATGATTACTGCGCCGTCTGACACATAGCTACTTTTAGCTATACTCTGTCTCTACTTGCTTTTGCAGGTAAACGGTTGAGATAAAGGGGTCTTTACCCATCAGACTTTTAAGGCACGCGTATCTTCGCCATTAATGCCAAGGATACTGCATTAAATACTCCTCACCTACCCAGCTGGAAATTCAAATATTATCCTTCTTCAACAAGCTAAGACATTAACTCCTCCTATAAATAGAGGACTCAGTGCATTGAAGAAGGTTGGTGATTTTAATGCATTGAAGAGAGTTGGTTGTTTGCAGCATTCATTGAAGCTCAAACATTCCGTGTCCAGATAATCATTAGATCATTTAATAGGATATACAGTTGTGCACAAACTCAACAACATTGTTAGTATTCCCGAACTAGATCATTTTAAGGAATACGTTGTTTGAGTATTTCACACACCCACCTGAGTGAAACAAGTTCTTTTGAACTTGCCGCTCAAATACACTTGGTCAGATATTTGTTTTACGATTCATTAACTATCTCTAGAATTTAGTCTTTGTATCCGGCAAAGCCGTGCTTGTAATAGACTAGGGATATTTAATAGTGCTCTTAACCCAAATCCAAGTTCTGACCAAACTTGGTAGAGGACGTAGCAGTATTTACACTGTGAACCTCTCCAAATCCTTGTGTCCCTTGTTACTTACTGTCCTTGCCGGTTGGAACTCTATCACCGGCAAATCATTACTGTTCTTGCTGATTCATCATTATTTCCTTTGACCAATCTCTTGAAACTGCATTGAAATTTTGGAAACAACTTTGTGTTTAAACTAAGCTCTGAAAATCTTTTATTCACTGATTTTGTGTGAGTTAAAACTAAGTCATATTTTACCCGCTGCGCTTACTGATAATAGTTTCAATCTGATAAGTTGACTTTGCATTTATAAGTGTTTCTTTGTAAAAGTTTTAAAAAGGCTATTCACCCCCCCCCCCTCTAGCTTATTTTCCTACCAACTGGGCCTAACAATTGGTATCAGAGCTTGGAATTTTGAAAGAAATTTCCAAGCTTTGCAGCTTGTATTGCTGATACCATGGCAGGAAAAATCATGCAGTCGTTCAACATCACTACCATTCCGTTGTTGAACGTCAATGAGTTTGGTGTCTGGAAATCTCGTATGATAAAGTATATGAACTCAATCGATGACCGGTTAATGCAAGTAATAGAAGGTGGTCCAATCATTCCTCTAAAGGTCTCAACCACCTACCGACCAATTCCTTCCACTCCTCTGACTGCTCATGCTGATCAAGACACTGAACAAGAAACGCATGTTCAAGTTGATGAAACCTTGATTGAAAAACCTAGAGAAGAATGGACTGATGAAGACAAACTTTCAGTTGCTCTAGATGGAAAGGCGTGCCACATTATCTCATGTGGATTGGACGACAAGCAATATAAACTGACTGACTTGTGCTCCACGGCTCAACAATGCTGGAACAAACTCCTTGCATACTTGAAGGAGATGAGCAGGTGAAAGACAACAGACTCTACGACTGCATTGCGGAGTTTGAATCTTTCAAGAAACTAGATGGTGAATCTCTAAGAAGTGCCTACGACAGATTCTGCGAGGTAAGTAATTTATGTGCTTCATTAGGTAAAGTGTATACTATGAAAGATCTTAATATTCGTTTTCTAAGTTCTTTAGGAAATGAGTATCATACTAAGGTCACTCCTGTTAGAGAAGTTAGAGACTTAAACAAGACCTCTATTCAGAATCTTGTGTCTAGTCTGTTCTTGTATGAGAGGAGAACTGCAAAACTTAACGTTCTCGACAAAAATTTCAAAAACTTGTCTCTATCAGCTCAATCTCAGATATCCTTTCCTTCAACCAAATTCCCTCCTATAGATCCCCATCAAACACCCTGCTGTTCAAAAACCCTCAGAAACACCTTCAGAACAAACAATGGAAGAAGACGAGTTTGCCGCCTTCGCCAGAAACTACAAGAGGTTCAAAGACTTCAAAAAGATGCAAAAAGGAAGTCACCAGCAACAAAAATCTTTTACACCACCATTTCAAAATCAGCAAGCTACAACAAACCAAGTACCAGTGCTACCGATGGCAAAAACAGCAAAGGTGATCTTGTCTGCTTCAAACTGCAGAAAACCTGGTCACTTTGCCTCAAAATGTCCTCAGCCAAAGTATGAATACGTGAGGAAATCAGTAAACAAGAGATACCCAAAGTCTCGAAGTTATGTTGCCGATGATAGCACAGAAAAAGCCTTGCCGGTCTGGTGTGAAACTGATTCAGACGAAGATGCCGATGAAGATGCGGATGCCGATGTAAGTTTCATGGCATTAGATTCAGATGATGCCGATCTTTCATCCTTACCGACTCCAATCTACCGAGATCCCTCGCCGCCAAGACTCCAGTCAAAGAAATACCAACTGGAAGAGCTCAACCATACTTCAAGGAAGTAAGCATCAAAGCAGGAAATCCAATAGGATACAAGGTTCATCAAGTGGGAACTTCACTCTATGGACAGTGTAACTCTTCTCACTTCAATGCTTCTAAAACAAAACCCTTGCCGATGACAAGAAAATCTCATTCACCGAACATCCCAATATTGCCAAAATCCTTTCAAAACCCATCTCTTCCCTACCTGAATTCTCACCTGAACCCATTTCCTCTACTCCCAATGATTCAGTCGACCCTCTTCCAGAATTATTTAGGCTGAGATGGTTAGAGACAATGGATGAACTTTTTATTGATTATGAGAAGCTGAGTAGCGTTCATAAAGTGATGGCTGCTGATTTCAAAAGAATTTCTAACGAAAATATCTCGCTTATGTCTGAACTTTCAGTTCTCAAAGGACACGAGCTTGAGTCTATTTCTTTAAAGAAAGAAAACCTGGATCTCAAATGCCAAGTAGCAGTATTGATAGCTCAGATCGAAGATCTTGTGAAAAGAAACAATCATCTCTCAAGGATTGTTGAATCTTACACAAAATCTAGAGTTGCTGTTGAAACAATCCTACAGACCCAAATGTCATATAAGGACCAATCTGGGTTAGGATTTGATTCCAGCAGCAGTAGCTCTACTGAAACTTGTGCTACCGAGAAAAAGGATGAGAAAGTTGAATGTAGTCCTGTTAACTCAATGCATAAGGATGCTAAGCCAATATACAGTGCTGTGGCAATGAAGTATCCTAAGAACCAGAACAAAAGGAATGATAAGCACAAACAAAGATATGTTAAGGTTGCTGATACTGAGTCTGCCGATAACGGTATTCTTGGTGAATACATCAGCAGAGCAAGTGCTGCCGATCTGACCTCCTCTGCTGCCGATGGACAAGTGCCTAAAAAGGTAACTGTCAAAGGTAAACAGAATGGAAAGAAAGGCAATACTAGCACCTTTAAACCTACTAAGTTTGTGCCTGCTCAATTCCCTAGTTCTGCCGATGCACTGACTAAACAGAATGATGTTCTACCTGTTGGGTTTCCAAGTAACATGCGCAGCGGAATTTAGCATTTAAAATTTTGAAACCCAAAGCCATGGATCCGTTCATATGATTAAATCAAATACAACATAATGAATAAAGGAAAAACTAACCCTTGATGGCTATCAAATTTCTCTTGGTCTTTGGTGGAGATTTGAAGACTTGATCACGATCACAAAGCTTGAACACGAACTTTGAAGATGATAATTTTCACCCTCTAGCGGTATCCACACTTCGAACGAATATCAAAGGAACTTATTGATCTTGGTTGCTAGACCAAATTGTGAAACACGTTTTCACAATGAATTTGAACTATATGGAATTTTCTCTCTTGTGTATTATTTTGTTCTTTGACCAAAGATGTCTTAGAACAAAGTAAAACCTCTCTCAAACTTTTTGGAGACTCACAAAAGGCTATTATGAAGTTCTGGCCGAACTCAATCCTTTTATACACAAGCAAGACCTATTCCAAATAGGAATCTTGTGTCAAAAGACATTCCAAATCGAATTAGGAAAGTGCCAGCCGACAGTACTGTGCGGCCGCCCAGAATACACTGTGCGGTCGCACATTTATCTGAAACAAACTGGTACAAATCTGAGCTAAGTGTGCGGCCGCCCAGTCCACACTGTGCGGTCGCCCACTTCCCCAGAATGTCCAGAATTTCCAAAATTCCAATTTAGTCCTTTTAAAGATTCGTTCTATTGTGTGTGACCCTCTAGGATTATACTAAGTTGGCAATGGGTTCAAACATGAAACCATAAGATATGATTAGGTTCTAGCAAACCGTCATACCTACCCAAATAGTATAACTAGATACAAGTTCGCATTCCTTTAGAATATGTCATAATCCCTTTGTCCACGATGTCATTGAACACAAATCATGGTCAAACAGTCAACTTGTTTTGTTCAATACTTTCTCAATTCCAAATATGTTGATAATTCAAATGCTATTGACAATCAATCCATTTGAGTCCGGCCGAACATTTCATCAACATCATTCCTTCGAGGGGCCCAAGCTTGACATCTCTCGTGGAGGGACAAATCCATTTAGCTTATTATTCTTCCCAACGGGAATCCGATTATGCCAATCATACCCTTTATAACTACCGTGTTAAGGTAGCGTTTGAATATGTCAAACACAATGTTCATCAAGTGGAAGACTATAATAACTTCATGTCTAAGGATTCAAATAACATAACTAATATGAGATATATGTTCGACATAGACCATGACATAAATCTCATACAGCGGGTCATGTCCAGTACCTTGTTCCAAACAAGTACCCATAAATCTAACATGATCATCCCATGATCATTTAGCCTTTATACTAGTGCTTAATAAGTACTAGGGACGGAGATTATTATAAGTAAACATGAACAACAATAATAATCAAAACATCTCTTTATTGATATGAAATAAATGATAACAATTACAACGTTTATTAAACGTGCCTAGGGCACCACTACCAACAATCTCCCACTTGTGCTAGGCCCAATCTCCCATGTATCTAATACCCATGGACCTAACATGACCATCATGTTTAGCTTGTGGAAGTCCCTTTGTTAGCGGGTCCGCAACATTGTCATCAGTAGGTACTCTGCATATATTTACGTCTCCCCTATCAACGATCTCTCGAATGATATGAAAACGCCTAAGTATGTGTTTGGATTTCTGATGTGCTCTTGGTTACTTTGCTTGAGCAATAGCACCATTATTATCGCAATAAAGGTCTATTGGATTAGCAATACTAGGGACCACTTCAAGTTCAGTTGAAACTTCTTAATCCAAACAGCTTCCTTTGCAGCATCCGATGCAGCAATATACTCAGCTTCTGTTGTAGAATCAGCGGTTGTACTTTGCTTGGAACTCTTCCAGCTTACAGCTCCACCATTTAACATAAACACAAAATCCGATTGCGATTGGCTATCATCTTTGTCGGTTTTGAAGCTTGCATCCGTGTAAGCATTTACAACGAGATCATCTTCCATTCCTCCATAGACCAAAAACGAGTCTTTAGTTCTTCGCAAGTACTTAAGAATCGCTTTTACAGCTATTCAGTGATTTTCGTCAGGGTCGGATTGGTATCTACTTGTCATGCTCAAAGCATAAGATACATCCGGTCTTGTACAAATCATGGCATACATGATGGACCCAATTGCCGAAGCATATGGAACATCATTCATTTTCTCACGCTCATCGTTTGTCTTAGGACATTGAGTCTTGCTTAGAGAAACTCCATGTAACACGGGCAAGGCTCCTCTCTTAGAATTTTCCATACGGAATCTTCTAATGACCTTGTCAATGTATGTACTTTGGCTTAAACCAAGTAGCCTCCTTGATCTATCTCTATAGATCTTAATGCCAAGTATATATGCGGCTTCACCCATATCTTTCATTGCGAAGCACTTTCCTAACCAAGTCTTCACAGACTGAAGTGTAGGAATGTCGTTTCCAATGAGCAATATGTCATCCACGTATAAAATAAGGAATAGAACTATGCTCCCACTAATCTTCTTGTATACACAAGGCTTATCTTCGTTCTTGATGAAACCAAACTCTTTGACCGATTCATCAAAACGGAGATTCCAACTCCTAGAAGCTTGCTTCAATCCATAGATGGATCTCTGCAACTTGCATACCTTAGAATCTTTTTCAAAACCTTCTGGTTGTGTCATATACACATCCTCTTGGAGTTTTCCATTCAGGAAAGCGGTTTTGACGTCCATCTGCCATATTTCATAGTCATGATATGCGGCAATGGCAAGCAAATTCTTATAGACTTGATCATTGCTACGGGTGAAAAGGTCTCATCATAGTCAATACCATGAACTTGCCTATAACCTTTCGCTACAAGTCTAGCTTTGTAAGTATGCACCTTCCCATCCATGTCAGTCTTCTTCTTGAAGACCCATTTGCATCCTATGGTTTTTACACCTTCGGGTGCATCAATCAAATTCCAAACTTGATTGTCTTGCATGGATTGGAATTCGGATTCCATGACTCCAAGCCACTTATCCGAATCAGGAGAAGACATCGCCTCTTGGTAGGTTGACGGTTCATCATTCTCAATGATTTCTACGTCATTACTATCCGTTACGAGAAATCCATATCTCTCGGGCTCGGATCGTAACCTACTAGATCTGCGAGTTACTTGTGTATTTTGAACAGGTTCCACAACTCCTTGTGGTTCTTGTTCTTGTTCAACTATTGGTTCAATGTTATTTTCTGGGTCTTGAATTTCTTCAAGATTTATTTTTACTCCCACTGATTTCTTTGGAGAGAAACTCTTTCTCTAGAAAGACACCAGTTCGGGCAACAAACACTTTGTTGTCCTCGCGGTTGTAAAAGTAATATCCTCTAGTTTCCTTAGGATATCCCCACGAAAATACATTTATCAGATTTGTGTGCAAGTTTGTCTGAGACAAGTCTTTTGACAAAAGCTTCACAACCCCAAATCTTCATGAAAGATAGACAAGGCTTCTTTCCGCTCCACATCTCATATGGAGTCTTTTGAACCGATTTAGTTGGAACACGGTTTAGTGTGAAAGCAGTGGTTTTTAGGGCGTAACCCCAAAAGGATATTGGAAGATCAACTTGACTCATCATTGATCGAACCATGTCTAACAAAGTCCGATTCTCCTCTCGGATACACCATTCCATTGTGGTGTTCCAGGTGGAGTCAATTGTGAAACTATTCCACAATTCTTTAGATGGTCATCAAATTCTTGACTTAAGTATTCTCCACCTCGATCTGATCGAAGTGCTTTTATACTTTTGCCAAGTTGTTTTTCTACTTCATTTTGAAATATTTCTAAATATCTCAAATGCTTCACTTTTATGTTTCATTAGGTAAACATACCCAAATCTGCTATAATCATCAGTGAAGGTTATGAAGTATTGAAATCCTCCCCTAGCATTTCTACTTAATGGTCCGCATACATCGGAATGTATCAACCCCAATAAGTCGCTTGCCCTTTCACCCAACTTGGTAAAAGGTGTCTTAGTCATTTTTCCAAGAAGACACGACTCACAAGTATCATATGACTCGAGGTCACATGAACCTAAAAGTCCGTCCCCATGGAGTTTTGAGATACGCTTCTCATTAATATGACCAAGACGGCAATGCCATAAATAAGTATGATTTACATCATTAGGTTTAGATTTCTTATTTACATGATAGACATTGTCATTATTTTCATTCTTGACATCCAAGATATAAAGGCCATTAAATGAATTAGCAATACCATAAAGCACATCATTTAAATAAATAGAAAATTTCTTATTCTCAATAAGAAATTTAAAACCTTCATTATCCAAACAAGAAATTGAAATAATATTTCTGCTTAAATCCGGAACATAATAACTATTGTTCAAAACAAGAATTAATCCGGAAGGTAAAGTGACTTCATAAGTCCCTACGGCTAATGCAGCAACTCTTGCTCCATTCCCCACGCGTAGATCTACTTCACCTTCTTTAAGCAGTCTCCTATTCTTTAGTCCCTGCACATTTAGACAAATGTGAGAACCACATCCGGTATCCAATACCCAAGAATCAGTGGTAGAAAGGAGAATATCTATCATATAGATACCTGAAGTCGACGCAGCCTTGCTGCTCTTCTTCTTCTTTTTCTCTTCCAAGAAAGCCTTGCAATTACGTTTCCAATGACCAATTTCTTGACAATAGAAAACAGATTGCATCCTTTTGTGAATCGGGTTTTGCCTCAGAAGCCTTGGCAACCTTTGCCTTGCTTATTTTGGGTTTGACAACTTTCTTACCCTTTCCTTTGGCATTAGCCTTCTTCCCATCATGAACCAAGAGCACGGGAGAACCTTTCTCCACAATTTTCATCTCTGCAGTTTTGAGCATCCCATGCAACTCAGAGAGATTCTTATCCATTCCATGCATGTTTATATTCATTACAAACTGATTATACTTTTAGGCAATGAATTAAGAATGAGATCCGTGGCTAGCTCCAATGGGATTGGATAGCCAAGTTTCTCAAGGTGCTCTACATAACCTTTCATTTTAAGAAAGTGAGGACTCACTTGTTGCCCTTCATTCATTTTACAAGTGTGAATGCAACAATGGTCTTGTACCTCTCTTGCCTAGCTTGCTCTTGAAACATGGTTCTTAACTCCACGCCTATCTCATAGGCTTCCAAATGTTCCAATCTTTGTTGGAGTTTTGAACACATAGCAGCAAGCATGAGACAACTTACATCTCTAGAATCATTACGATGTTTCTTGTAATTGTCTCTTTCTACCCTAGGGGCAGTAGGCGGTGGTTCAGCAGGGAGAGGCCCATCGAGAATGTACAACTTATCTTCTTGCCTAAGAACGATTCTTATGCTACGGATCCAATCCATAAAGTTAGTACCATTCTCTTCGAGCTTATCCTTCTCAAGGATCGATCGCAACGACATTGATTGAGTGTTATTAGTCATTATCTACAAATATGCAAAAATTTCCAAAATTTAATAAGTACCGGTTTTTTTTTATTAAGAGATAAATAATGTATTTTCAAACAAAATACTCCCACTAAATTATATAACCTTCATATACATCCAATGTATAATATAATTTAATTGGGCTAAGATCCAACTTTAATTTAACTTTTTGAGTCCACGGAGGCGGACCGCTCAAAAATATAAATTAATTAGGTAGA